>OX333073.1:41825122-42425122 GCA_946863875.1 Alloplasta piceator
ACAAAACATTTCGATCTCATCATGTCGTTTACAAATGCATCATTCGTTGACTACAAGATGAACTCATAAGCTGGCAAATTTACATTCTGCAATGAATATTGATGGATAGATATCAGATGGATATCATATGAAAGCCATTCAATGATTTTTTTGGTGTATTCACTAGGTCAGCATTGAAAGCATACATGTTATGCATGCAATATGATGGCGTTATGCGTGTTTCTCAGTTATACATTCGATGAGCGCAATATGATTGCGATATGCATGTTTCTTAGTGATACATTCGATGAGCGCAATATGACGGCTGCAAAATCACTGCAAAGTGACAGCATGTTGTGACAAGCCTCGCATCTTTATTTGCAAGTCCAAAAAATTCATTATAAAGTTATTAATAATGTTCACCAACATCTGAGACCTTTTGCAAATCACGACCGCCATATTGAATTTTTAAAAATTGTTTTCATTTACTTGGAAAAAAAATTATTTTAACTAATTTTTTTTGAATGTTTTAATTTTTTTGTTTCATATTTCAGTTTCATATAAGCAAAAAAACTTTTACAAATAAGTTGCACTATTTTTCATCCTTTTTTTACTATCAAATAGAACCCCCATTTTGAATTCTACAAATTTCCCTATAGATTCGATTGATATATTCGAATTTGCGAAACTGTAAAAAAACTAAGAAATTGACTTTCACGAAGATCCTATTTTTTTGAAATTTTGGATGCCATATTGAATCGTCTATTTTTTTAATTCTTAATTTATTAATTACTTTCATTTTTAACTGTATATATATAATATTCAAATGTGACTCGTTTTCCCTGGCATGTCACCACTGATATATCATATGAGTGAAGAAAATTCATAAGTACTCGGTAGCGTAATAGGTAGCGTGTTAGGTTGTTAGGTATAATTTCCAAGCAAAAAAGAGGTTTTATGACCATATGTAGTTGAAACTTGGAATTCCACGAACGAATTTTTCTCCAACTCACACAATGTGTGTATATGATTGTAAACAAATGTCTGACGAAGTATGAATCCAATCAGACACCATTAAGTTTGCAATTTTGGCAAAAAACACAATTTCAACCAAAAAATGCTACTTCTATCTATATGCACTTGGATCTCCGAAGTTCACGTACGAATTTTTCTCTAACTCACATAACGTCTGTATATGATTGTAAACAAATGTACCACGAAGTATGAATCCAATCAGACACCATTAAACTCACAATTTTTGCAAAGAAAACACAATTTTTAACGAAAAAACTGCTATTTCTGTCCATGTACACTTGGAACTCAGAAGTTTACGAACGAATTTTTTTCTAACTTACAGAATTTCTGTATATGATTATGAACATATGTCCCATGAAGTTTCAATCCAATTAGACACTGCTAAGTGAATAACTTTTGCACGAAAACAATATGTTTAACAAAAAAAGACTATTTTTCTCGCTGACAGAATTTCAATATGACTGTAAACAAGCACATATCACTTTCACGTAAAGCATAGACCTGCGTACGTGACGTCGCCACGTACGTCACAATGCCGCTACGCCACGTACAGAGTAAAAGAGGAACTAAAAACGGCCTGAGCGCGCTAAATTCAAAACACATATTTCTCTCATAAAAAATACATGGTTCTTTTGTGTGCTTGCGCTCCGTTGGCAATATGCATTGATTTATAACCGGAAGCTTTTTTTTACTTATTATAAATGGACTAGTAATCATTAAATGATTAAAGTGTTATGATAAATATGCCCATCTCAAATGTCAGTAATATTCTTCATTACTGCCTAATATTTTAACAATTCTGTGAATATAATCTATCAAAGCATTAAAATGATATGATTGCTTAGATACTTTCATATCATATTGATTATATTCAAATGGTTTTTTTAATAATCATTAATAGAATTTATCCGACTAATCGATGTTCACAATGAATCAAAGAGATTAAGTTACGTTGTAAGTGCCTATTAAACGTCCATGAGGGACATGTTAACCAACATTCAAAATATATCACAAAAACAAAATGTATGATCCTTATATTCTAAAGTTGTGAGTGCCTACAAATATAATCCTTGAAATTCGATCACCAACTTTATGAACAGTTGCCCCTATGAAGAATGAAACGAATAAATCCATAACGAATAAATCAAGACAATGATCAAGAATACGGAGCGCGAAGCGCGACGACAACGACGTGCGGAGCGCAGGGGGAATTGGGGGCGAAGCCCCCCAACGCCTACGCGAAGCGTACGTATTTGTACTTTTTTCAACTGAATATTGAGGGTAGAAACAAAAAAATTTCCCAAAACTCTTGAAGGAATCTTGTAGGAAATTTATTCCAGTTTCCGAAACTGCTCGGTTAATTTCCGTATGACCATTGGTTACTGAGTATCAGTGGTTAACGACAAAAATATCCTTTTTCATTCAAAGTCGGATATCTCCGCGAGAAATCAACGTAGAAAAAAAATAAAAAAAATGAAATTGAAGCTGGACAAACAGGCCACCTGGTCCATGTATTGATTTTGCGGGAAAAAATATTTTCAAGTCCGTGGACCAAAAATAAAAAGGTAAAAAATTTGTAAAACTTTTCTTTCACGCCATTTCTTAAAATTCCGTAAGAACTGTAGCTCTCGAAAATGTTTGATCGCAAGATCTTAAAACTAGAATCTTGGAGCTTCAAAATGCTTTTTCTGTGACCTCGATACGACTATTTTTCACTGAAATACAGCCTGTCGAAAATCACCGAAAAATTTGGAAATTTTTCTTGCTCCTTTAATTTTAGCAAGTAGTGTACATGAAGAATAATTAAACGTGGAAATACAGTTGTTATAACGCGGAGAAAAGGCGCTATTCTCCCGTTGATAATAATTTAACATTAAAAACGCGTTTGAAGGGATTTTTATTTTTATTGGATCTCAGCTTAGGTTGAGAATCGAGTTCTTTCCACGTTTGTTCTTTGGCGTTGAAAAATGTCGTTTGTTTGGTGAAGAGAGCTTAGAACGAGGACGGAGGTTTAATTTTTCTTATTTTCGATGGGACATTCTGGGTCGAAGAGAGAAAATATGCGGGGCTGTTGTGTCGTTGCAGAGAGGACGGGAGTAGTGGAGTCCGGAAACTCGTCCTCCGGAAATTCACCGAGCGTCGGAAGTGATGGCGAAAATACTGCGGTAGGAGACCATACGCTTGGTCGTCGTTTAGGCCTCAACTCGGTCGGTATGGCAAATCGCCGAAACAACTCCGCGTAGGTAGGAAGTGGGATTAACCGGAAAGGCGGGATTCTACGAGGATCTTCTGCCGCTGGAGCTCCCGGAAGAGTGCCCAAGGAATGTTGGGCCCCACGCCGTGCGTGTCGTCGTTCTCGTGCACCTCTTGGCATTGAGGATCTTCGTAGAAAAATAAAAGATTTATATGGGTTGTAAGCAATCTTTATTTTTCTCAGATTTTTAACACCGAGAGTTTCGTAGTATAGGTTTTCAATATCTGGACCTTATCGGCTCGGAATTGTATAAATTATCCTCTTTCAATGCCTTGTCGGGTTTAGAGAGAGTGAGAGTGTGGGTTATAGCACAACTCTCTGGGTAGAGGTCCTTTTTTTGGTGATTTGCTTTCGCCTTTTTATATAATTTTTGACAGTTATCCGTTTGCGGTTTGAACGCTTGATTTTTCGCGATCTATCGGCCGTAAAGTTAACTATTTCGCTGGCCGTTAGTGTGGCGCCATCTGACCACAGCGCGCCGTACTGTCGAGTACAGCAACTTTCGTGCAGCTCGCTGTTTTACCGTGTGTACATAAACTGTCAAGTGAGTGTTTTGTGCGCGTTAAATTGAACCTTGGAACTTAAATTAAACGATAACAATTATTAGAATACGGTGTTTTAAACAACAACAAAACTTGTGCGGGTGTGCGCGATAAATATAAATTAACGATTGTGTTTTGACGGGGTTAATGATGTCACGCGTGTTTATAACTATTTAATAATAAACAATAGGAGTGAAAAATAATAAAGTGAAGTGATTGTCTGTCGCTTAAAGTGTATTTGTATTTTTGTTTCAGCGGCGGCTTCAGGGAGGAAAATGGAATCATCGGATAGAACGTTGCTCGCAGTGAGGCTGCGGGTAACACAGTCTTTAGCTGAAATTTTCGATTGAAGTTTCACATTAATGATCTTAATCAAGCTTTTCCAAATTCATCTTTATCGAAGTGAAGACATCCTTTGTCGCCGTATCATCAAATGCGTTACCGATCCAGCTCTTAGTAAATAATTATAGTCGCTGGTCTACGATGCAGAAAACCGTTTGGCAAGTCAAGAGTAAGAAGAAGAGTTTTCTTTTCAGCTTTGCTCAAGGCTTTTTTCATCTCCTTTATGAGGCAATATTACATCTCCTTCGAGGGAGATAAAAACTCCGGCTCTCCGCCCCGCGCATAGGTACTCATAAAGTTATAACTATCGGGGCCGAAAGAAAAGTGAGAAGGCTGAGCTTGAGGATTCAGCATGGTGCCTGAACTAAACTTTGGTGAATTATGTGATAGAAGGTGGAAGAGCGGAGTGAAGTAGGAATGGAATGAACGAAAGTGCCCGTATTTAGTCGAGATTTGAGCTCGGACGAGCTGACAAGAGGATGAGAGGCAAAGGGTGGCACATTGATCCAGGGAAGGGGGTTAGAATGAGGAGAAGAGTAGACGCTCTGAGCTTCCGCATGGCAAACTGTAAGCGTTTTGAATGCTGAAAGCCTTCCTTTTGAAAAGGGTGGATAAGCATGCAGATATCTTCTCAGACCCTTTGGAATCCTTTATCAATCTCGCTTGGCTGTTTCTCATTTTCATCGCAAGACAAAACAAAGGGAGAAAGAACGAGGATGAAAAGAGAGGCCGCTGTTAATTGCATTGGCGTATTCGTTCTTCCTGTGACATCTAAATAAATTTTTTCGAATAATATTGAATTTATGGAATTTGGTCTATAAAATCGATATTAATGCAATTGAATTATTAAATTTATATTCTTTTATTAATTTTGTTGAAAGCGTAATTCAATTTCGAGGGTTTTGCTCCATATTATAGGACAGAAATTGACCATGGTCCGAGTGAGAAACATGCGCATGAAACAGATACCTAGACCTATAGAGTGGACGTATATATCTGCCTTGACCGAGTTGAGCGCTATCCATATCGGATATCCTCCATCTTGACTTTGACCCTATTATCACCTTATATATATATATGTATCGTAAACCTCTGATCCACCTGACACAATTAATCTTTCACGCACTTTGTCGAAACAACAAAATGTGTTGAAATTGGTGTGAATACGTTTTCCGAAATTCAGCGGTAATTTCCAAAACTGAATTGTCATTATCCCGCAGCCGTTTTTTAGTACTTATCTGATGTAAATAGCGAAGATATTAGTCATAACAGCATCGTCGTATCATCAAGCAGATGAACTAAGTCTTTTGCCGAATATTAAAAGTTGGCTGACGTTAAACTGTAACTTATTTTATTTTCTAGTCCTATGTGCTGTTACACGAAGTATCGTTTTTGTTGGAAAACGGTATGGCAATGGCATTACAGTAATTGAATAATTAGCCATATAGGCTCACATGACAAAATTCGTTTCCTAATTGACGTTCAAGACTGACGATGAGCAAACATGGTGATTTTTTTTTCAACTGAACTGATGTACCAAACTTTGTTGTAATTTTTTCTCGGGAAACATCATCGCTAATGGTCAATAAGTATATAATAAGCACTTAAACTATGTATCGCTGAGAACGGTAAATAAAATAACATTCGCGTACCAGACAGTAAAGATGTTTTTATTTAGGTCAAAAGTGTAAGAATGAAGTAGTTATGTCAGGTTGTACATCCACCACCGACGCATATCTTACTTCTGCCCTTTTTTTCTATTGATAAAAGATGATCGAGGCTCACGTTTCGAAGAGCTATCAAATTGAACTGGGAAACGATAAGACATGCTTTTTTTGAATAATCGACCGACCATAATTATCCCGGTGATGATTCGTACGGCTGCGGAAAACTAACGATCGATTTTGTTGAAAGTCTGCCAGGGTTTTTCGCAGACTATTTGCGTCGGCGAGCCAACAATGTAGTTGCGGTTGCGCCGTAAACGCGACGACTACACGATAACGCCAGCGGATTGTAATCATACACATACACATGAATCAAGCGTGTGATTTATTTATTCGCATTGTACAGCAGTATCATCGACGGTGTAAGCATTGTCACTGACGTCGTCAAAGTAGATTTCACATTTTATTGAAGAACATACGTGATTAACGACAGAATACCTTGCTTCTGGAATATCCCACTATTTTAACCAGAATATTGCCTCCTCATGGAGAAAGCGCGGTTTCCGTGGCTCTTTTTTAAAGATTCTTATGCCATCAAATACAAAATGTCTTGAGCACTTCACTTTACCGGGCTAAAAAAGTTTTCACAAATATATATCGGAGGATAATATTTTCTGGTACAATTTTTTTAGAATTTGGATAAGGGGCTTGACTTTTATGAAATTACAATCTCTTTGCAAAAAGTGCGTCATCGTACTAGCTTGCGCCAATTTTGAGATATCGGGCCAGAAAAAAACGAATACCGATAATTCAGAGGATAAAGTTATTTTTGATTAAAACTTAAATTTTTTGTCAGAGATGTTTAATTTGATTTCACAAAAATATCTTAGAGGAATAAGAGCTTACAGAATTGACGTTATAGTGAGATGTATCGTAGTAAAAAAATAAATCGTGCACATTCAAACTTGCGCATCGCTTTCTAACTACTTTTATGTGTTTACACGGCATAGAGGAGGCCAAAATTGAAAAAGCAACTTGCTCATTATAGAGAAGGATTTGCTAATGCGTAAGAATGATGAGGAGGTAATGGACAATCTATTTTGTTTTCCACTTTGAAATTTTTTCAACTTTTTTAGGACTGATATCAAGATAAGTTTTTTTATCCTTGGATTTCATGATTGGGGTCGAGTTTAGGGTTGCCAACCGGCCGGTATTCCGCCGGCTCGGCCGGTAATTTTGAACAGAGGCCAGCGGTCGTCATTTTTGGCGCAAAGCCGGCAAAAATCATTCAACCGGAAATTTTTTCCAATTGACATCGATAAAAATATTTAAAAAATTTCATGTGTCATGAGCAGTGAAGGATAAACATTTTTTTATGGTAAAAGCAGAACTGTGTGTGCCATGAGATTGAACATAAATTATTCATGTTCAGAGTTTCGTAAAAAAATTAGAAACAATAATACGAAGCTACTTCAAGCTGCGAGATCTGAGCAAAAGTACAGTTTCCATTTCTATGTTAATATTTTTGTTCAGATATAAAATTATTTATATTACTTTGATATATAAAATATAAATTGAGATTTATTAATATATCAGCAATATCCATTTATTGTGTGATTACCCATCATGCCCACTTATTCATCATTTAACCCTTCGTCTGTACACTTAAATTTTGGGAAACTGTCTGTACGCCTGGTTGTTGAAGTCCTGCTAATGTTTTTTCCAAGAAAAAAACATTTAAAAAATATGAAAAAATTCTGAATTTCTTTTATGACAGTTTTTTCCATTTTCCAATTATTTATCTAAACATGTATAATGAACAAATGTTTTTTACAATTTTTCTAATTACAGAGATATTCGATTTGAAAATTTGGCTTGTGCCTTGAAAGACCCAGTGTACAGACGGAGGGTTAAGGGCAGGGTAAGGTTTTAAAAGCGAACAAAAGGCACATTTTCATGATTTTTTTGCGCCGATATGAGTAATATTATTTTATTCATTTTATATATTAGGGATTCTCTGTCAATTCAGCCACTTTTTTTCGACCATCTCAGATGTGCCCCATAATTGGTTATATCAAAGAGCTACTAAAAGGGATTCTATGTGAATTTTTTCAGATTTTTTAATTAAAAACTTTAGAAATCACCTTTTTTTTCCAAATCAAGAGTCGCGATAACGACTCCAGACAAGTACATCACCTAACCTTACCAGGGATGTTAGACGTACCAACTTCTTGGTACACATACCAGTTTTTAGACTCACGTACCATGTACCAAGACTACTCTGTCTTGGTACGCAAAAATACCAAGATTGGCCGTTAACCGAGTTCTCGTTACCGATTGAGATGAAACGACCGTTTTTTTACCGACTGAGGTAAAAAACTACCGTTTTGTTACCGACTGAGGTGAAAAACTACCGTTTTTGTTACTGACTGAGGTAAAAGACTACCGTTATTATTACCGACTGAGGTAAAAAAAATGTTTCTACTGCATTTCGGGTAAACCAAGAGAAGGGTGCAGGACGTACACTAACAATAGCCGTAACACTCGTTGGCAGCGCCGCAGTGGAGCACGGGCGTACCAGTTTTTCGTCCTTAGTACCAGCTTTGAGTGAGTTCGGCACAAGGATTTCTGGGTGGCCGTCTGACATCCCTGAACCTTACCGACACGAGGAGCTTCCAGCCGACTCTCTATACAGCAAGGATCTTGCTTATACACAGGAGTATATCTATATATATATTGAAAAATAGATTTTTTTGATTATACTTGAAATATACGGTGTTGAAAATTTAAAAAATGCACGTTTTGTTCGTGATTTTTTTCTCTTTCCGTCGACATCCAAATGAATGATACAGGTGTTTGCATATGGAAGATATCGCATTTATATTGTTATTTTCCGAATATTACGACGATCATGGTTTTTCTCCTTCCTCGATTTTTCGTAGAACGAATTCCCATTGCACGAGCCAATCCCAATCGCTGATACAATTTCTGTGCTCAGTGATTGGCTCTTGGTGGGACGATAAAGCGAACCACACAGAAATTTATCTTCGCACCATTTAACAGCGGATCAAACAACCAAAATGATGAATGCAGAAACCTTCGTACCGACCATCATGTATAACCTAAAAAATAAATATCGATACAGCTGTCTTCCCGAGCAACTTTATATTTACTAATTGCAGCATCGATTTTATTTTTATTTGTTTATAAAACGTGCATCGAGTTAATATATATATACATATTATAGTTCATATATATCGTCGCATTCGTTTTAGTTTATTTTCATATATTATTTCAAAAAATACTTTAAATTCAACGGTGGTTTGACAACACTCATTATAAATAGAAATGAGTTATTTACAAAACGTGCATCGAGTTAATATGTATATATCACATTTGTTTGAATTCATCTTAAATATTTGAAAACCTTTAGAAAAATAAAAATGATATGTGCTCAATAAAAATAAAAAACCCATATTTACAGTTTGTATAGAAAAAATTGCGCTCAAAACTCTGTGCACAAACGAAATAGGCATATGACGATGTTATATACCAGACAGCCTGCGTGCCAAGCCAAGTACTTACCTAGCGCAGAGGTTACCGTGATGATTAAGGCGGTTTCTCCAGGGCAAAGCTCTTTCATTGCACTTTCGGTCGAGCTGACCCTTGCGAATATCCCTAAGTATTGTGGATATCTCGGGCGTACAATTTTATTAGTTCCGATTGCATAAGTGCCTTTTTAGAATAAACTATACAAATTTTTGTATTAATTTGCGCTGAGAAAAAAATATTCGACTAAGGATTTCGAGTCGTAACGACCAGCAAACGGGCCCCGAAATAGGTCGTCACGACTAATAATTCTCAGTCGTCAGGTATACTGAAAGACGTTGTAATTTTTTCAACAAAAAAAAATTGCCTTTTTTGAATAAAAAAATAATTATCCCCTTTTTTGGTAAAAAATTCAGCATTACCGGAACGTAAAAATTATTTCAAATATTCCGCTCGAATGCTAACACGAAACTACAACTTTTATGTATCGACATTTTTTTCAGTTACTTCAAGTTTCCGAGATATATTCATTTGGAAAAAAACGGTGATTTCTAAAATTTTGAATTAAAAAATCTGGAAAAATTCACATAGAATGCCTTTTAGTAGGACTTTGATATAATCGATTATGGGGCACATCTGAGATGGTCGAAAAAAAGTGGCTGAATTGACAGAGAATCCCTCATATATATCATAGTATAACTTCTGAAGTTTATTAGAACAAATTTTCAGTTATAATACCCCGAGTGCTTGGAAATACCCGATTAATTTCCAAGCACGAGGGGTATTCGGCGGATTATTTATTTCACTCGATTTTCAACCAATAGGAGCTTCGTATTTAACATCTTCGTGGGAAAAATAGCATGACTTTATTAAAAATTATATTCGTCATAGTCGATTTTCTTTCGCTCATCTCGACGAATTTGACGTTGCTGCCACGTACGTGGGTTACAAGCTATTGAAAAATTTTCGCTTGTTACCTAGCCGGGAAATTTTCGAAAAATTACCGATATAATTTCGTCCTGCTTGTACCACGTGATGTCAAATGCCAAGCTCCTATTGGTTGAAAATCAAGTGAAAAAAATAATCAATAAAAAATATTGATAAATATGCCCGTGACAGCGAACCTCTGGAGTTGCCTTGGAAAAAAGTTGTTTTGCGGTGAACATAATAACTCATTACCGGATTATCTGAAACAAAAAAATCGATGTGCGTTTTAAAGGTGATATGTTTCCCCAGGTAATCAGGGGGAGTTTTTTTTATTTTTTTAAATTCTTTGCAGCATTTGGAAGTGAAAGACGCGATTTTAGCTAAAAAAAATGTCGGTGAATTTGTTATTAAAAAATATAACAAAAAACTCCCCCTGATCACCTGGGGAAACATATCACCTTTATAACGCATATCGATTTTTTTGTTTCAGATGATCCGGTACCGAGTTATCATGTTCACCGCAAAACAACTTTTTTTCAAGGCGCCTCAGGAGATTCGCTGTCACGGGCATATTTATCAAAATTTTTTATTGAAAATTTTTTCTAATATACTTCAGAAGTTATACTATAATATATATATAAAATGAATAAAACAATATTACTCATGTCGGTGCAAAAAAATCATGAAAATGTGCCTTTTTTCGCTTTTAAAACCTTACCCTGCCCTTAGTTAATCTGTAATGCTTCAGGGCTATATACCCCCCTCCCCTCCCCCTACCTTTTCGACCGGCCGGCAAAACATATTCCGAATGTTGGCAACCTTACACCAGGGTTACGTTTCGTTTCGTAGGAGTTACATCAATAAGCCGAGTTTGTTACAACTATGATCTGAGTTTGTTACATCTATAATCTGAGTTTGTTATGGCTATGTGATGAGTTTGTAACATCTATGAGCTGAATGTTACATCTTGGGTATGAGTATATTTCATTATTATTCCTCGTAGATGTTTCGCATCTGTGACTTGTTTATAGGATGACATATTTGAGAACAAACTTTGCTTCATTCACGGAGTTGGTGACATGAATGTTATGTCCAATGTAACACACGTTACGTAACATTTTCGTAACTATTTCGGAACTTTGTTTGCTGGGTGCTTTTCGAAAAAAGATACAAAAAAAATTTAAGATATTAAAGTCTATGAAATTTTTCACTTTTTCGCAAAAATTCATCCTTTTCTCGGAAGCGCATTTTTGATTTTATTTTCTTTTTTACTAAAAAAAAACTTCGTTCAATTCCGGAAAGAATGCCGCCTAAACTGGAGTGGGTGGAATTTTGCTTCTATTTTTTTTATCGATTGGAAATTTTTTTTTCCGCAACTGGGCTCATTTCACAAAACAGACCACTCTGTCAATTTTTGAGGATTTATAAAGAACCTCAGAGTTTGAAAAATTAAGAAGAAAAAAAAATCGAAAGTGGTAATCCGCGAAAAAAATTTGATTTTTTTCAAAAAGGTTAAAGAAGAAATAGAAAACACCTATATATAATATTTTGGTATTTTTTTCAAAAACTACATCCAAAAACAAGAAGAATGAAAAGCGGCCATATATGCCCATTTTTGACCAAGCCACAGGCTTTTGAAATATAGTGAATTCAAGTATTAAATTAAATTCTGAAGAATATAGAACATGTAAAATATTTAAACGCCAAAGGAAAATAAAATGGTTTTTGAATTAGTATTAAATAAATGTTTACTAATCGTATTATATAACCAGGAAGTCCTTAGTAGAAACCATTAAGCTAGATTATAAGTTTCGTCGTAAACACCGTTAAAACATTTTCTCAGATTTAATTTAGAATTATTAAAAAATCATCAGAAAACGTAAAAAATATAGAATAAATGATAAGAATTTTTTTCAATCGAAGAAGAAATATAAAAAGCAAAGACCGGCCAAAATTAAAAAATGGCGGATTCAAAACGATATGCGTTGGATGACTTTTTCAAAAATCTGTGGCTTGGTCAAAAATGGGCCCAGATGGCAATTTTTTCATCCTTTTTGTATTTGGATGTAGTTTTCAAAAAAAATACAAAAAAATTATAAATAGGTGTCTTCTATTTCTTCTTTAACCTTTTTGAAAAAAATCAAAATTTTTTCGCGGATACCACTTTCGATTTTTTTTTCTCAATTTTTCAAACTCTGAGGTCCTTTATAATCCTCAAAAATTTAAAGAATAGTGTGTTTTGTGAAATGTGCTCAGTGGCGAAATAAAAAAAATTTCCAATCGATAACAAAAAATTGAAGGAAAATGCCATCCACTCCAGTTTGGACGGCATTCTTTCCGGAATTGAACGAAGTTTTTTTTTAGTAAACAAAAAAATAAAAAAAAAATGCGCTTCCGAGAAAACGATGATTTCTCTCGAAAAAGTGAAAAATTTCATAGACCTAAATATCTTAAATTTTTTTTGTATTTTTTTTCGAAAAGTACATTTAAAGACGAAAATTTTCGAAAAAAAACGTCCCGATTAGTCAATTTTAGAAGAAGTTATAGTTATTTGAAAAAACAAAAGCCTTTTTTTTAAATAATTCATTACTTTTTTTGGGTTGGGTAAAAAAAATTGAAAATTTCCTGAAAATTTTTTTCAATGGGGGAGAAAGAAGACAAAAATTTTCAGCCAAATCGAAAGAGGTCGGGTTCAAAAGTGGTCGATTTGACATGGAATGTCCTTTATACATTAGGGTGTTTCGTTTCAGGGCAACTTTTTTTTTGACCCACCATGCCCGAAAACCTTTAGTTGGTACCCAAAACTGAAGTTTTGTGAAAGGGGGGTGTTGTCAAAAAATATTTAGAGCTCGTGAATCCGAATTGAACCGTTACACATATACGCGTAATACGGGTAAAGGATCTGCGCGTCACTTGAAAAGAGTCAGTGAGATAATTTCAAGAGAAACACGGACATCAATCCCGTGTAACGGTGGTTTCTGTGCGCAGATTCGTACATCGCGAGTCGTGCGATGTTTTGACAGTCAGTGCGCGATTATACGTCGTGTTGATCGACGAAATCGCTTGTGAAGATTAAGCTTTGATGAAATTTTTTGCGATTAACGGTTAGTAGTATTCAATTTGCGAAAAAAAATCTTTTCATCATCAAGTCAACCATTATTCATATCAGCAAACAGTAATTTTGACTTCTTCATTATAATTTATTATTCCGAAGTATGAGTATATCACAAGGACTCCGTTCTGGCCAAAATACTTCTTTAATTGTGAAAATTTTATCGATGCTTATCCATAGATCTAACAGAATATTTGGATGCCGATATTGGGTCAATAATGTACATCGACATATCGAGACTCTCAAATAAGTTTGACAGTTGATGCATTCGAAGATACGGAGCGTCTGGTCAGTCACATCAGAACGACAAAATCGGTGAGCCATGATGAACAGCTTATCCGTGTTCCCCAGAGAATTTCCGATAGAAATCACCCGCTTTGAATCTTTCAACAACGAACAAAAATTTTCCCATGCCCAGATCTGCCGAGGTTCATTTGCAAACCTACAGGTCGAAAAAGGTTTTTGATATATTTGAGCATGTTGCGTGAGGAATTATTCCATCGCAAATATCTTATTCGTGTAGCCCGAAAAAAATTTCCGTTGAAAACACATGCTTTGAAACTTTAAACGACGAAAAAAAGCTTTCCTCATGGCTCCACGCCCGGGTCAGCAAAAGACCATTTGCAAATGGACGAGCCAAAACGATTTTTGGTATTAATGAGCACACACACTGAACCTTTGAATGACGAAAAAAAGCTTTTTTGTGGAATAGAATGAAATGGAATGGGATTTTCGTTTCAAAACACAGGCTTCAAATCTTGAAACGACAAAAAAATCTTTTCCGTAAAATGGAATAGAATGGAATGGAATTTTCGATCAAAACACAGGCTTCACACTTTCAAACGACCAAAAAGAACTTTTCCGTGGACTGGAATAGAATGAAATTTTCGATCCATAATACAGGCTTCAAATCTTGAAACGACGGAAAAAAAACATTTTCGTAAAATGGGATGGAATGAAATGCAATTTCCGATTCAGAACAGACGCAAGGTTCAAAACTTGAAACGACGAAAAAAAACTTTTCTGTGGAAGGGAATGGAATTTCTGATTTAAACACAGGCTTTAAATCTTAAAATGACGTAAAAAAGACTTTTTCGTGGAATAGAATGGAATGGAATTTCCGATTCAAAACACATGGCTTCAAACCTTGAAAAGACGAAAAAAAACTTTTTCGTCGAATAGAATAGAATTTTTTATTTAAAACACCGGCTTCAAACGTTAAAACGACGAAAAAAAACTTCGTGGAATGGAATAGAATGGATCAGAATGGAATTTTCGATTCGAAACACAGGCTTCGAACCTTAAAACGACGAAAAAAAAACTTTTTTGTGGAATGGAATGGAATTTTCGATTCAAAACACAAGCTTCACACTTTCAAACGACCAAAAAGAACTTTTCCGTGGACTGGAATAGAATGAAATTTTCGATCCATAATACAGGCTTCAAATCTTGAAACGACGGAAAAAAAACATTTTCGTAAAATGGGATGGAATGAAATGCAATTTCCGATTCAGAACAGACGCAAGGTTCAAAACTTGAAACGACGAAAAAAAACTTTTCTGTGGAAGGGAATGGAATTTCTGATTTAAACACAGGCTTTAAATCTTAAAATGACGTAAAAAAGACTTTTTCGTGGAATAGAATGGAATGGAATTTCCGATTCAAAACACATGGCTTCAAACCTTGAAAAGACGAAAAAAAACTTTTTCGTCGAATAAAATAGAATTTTTTATTTAAAACACCGGCTTCAAACGTTAAAACGACGAAAAAAAACTTCGTGGAATGGAATAGAATGGATCAGAATGGAATTTTCGATTCGAAACACAGGCTTCGAACCTTAAAACGACGAAAAAAAAAGTTTTTTGTGGAATGGAATGGAATTTTCGATTCAAAACACAAGCTTCAAATCTTAAATCGACAAAAACTTTTTCGTGGAATGAAATAGAATAAAATGGAATTTTCAATTTTAAACACAGGCTTCAAATCTTGAAACGACGAAAAAAAACTTTTCCGTGGAATGGAATGGAATGGAATTTTCGATTCAAAACACAGGCTTCAAACCTTGAAACGACGAAAAAAAACTTTTTCGTGGAATGGAATGGAATGGAAAAGAATTTTCGATTCGAAACACAGGCTTCAAACCTTGAAACGACGAAAAAAAACTTTTTCGTTGAATAGAATGGAATGGAATAGAATTTTCGATTCAAAACACAGGCTTCAATTTTCGAAACGACGAAAAAAAACTTTTTCGTGGAATGGAATGGAATGGAATTTCTGTTTCAAAACACAGGCTTCAAACCTTGAAACCTTGAAACAACCGACACTGATTTTATCTCGAAACTATGAATTTATGGATGAAAAAAATTGTTTAACTTCCTCATGTACAGCTGACATTGTTTTTACTTGGAAATTATGAATTTATTGAAAAAAAAAAATGTAGTCTGTTCTTGGCTAAACAATTTTTTTTATCGATAAATTCATAGTTTCCAGGTAAAAACCATGTCAGTTGTACATGAAGAAGAGAAACACACTAAAGGACCCGTCGGAATATTTAAAATTTCGTCTGTTCTTAGCTAAACAATTTTTTTAAATCAATAAACTTTTAGTTTCTAAGTAAAAACTGTGTCAGTTGTACATGAGGAAGAGAACACGCTGAAGAACTCATTGAAATATTTAGAATTTCGTCTGTTCTTAGCTCCAAGTCCGATCGAAAAATTCCGGTCGACAAATCCGCTAGGGTTCGAGGCTCGCATTTTTTCTCGTGTATGAATTTGAAAGTTGCCACTCGGCGATTTTTAAAGTCGGACATTACATATCCAAGCCTAATATTTAGAAATTTGTATTTCAATTTCTAAATATTTAAGCAATTAATAAATTTCAGACCATATTCAAGGTCGAAGCGCTGCAGCGCCGATGGACAGCCGCTCGCGCGCGTGAGCACACGTCTCCGTTCCCTAGTCTTCTAATAAAAAGTTCATGGGATCGATATATCGAAATATCGAATCTTTGAAGCCTCTTTATTCGTGCTGTGAAATTGGCTCTTATACACGAGAACTCCGAATCATCCGAGTTCCGCTGTCAGTTTGACAGCGCGTGCGGTTATACGCTACTGTCGGAATGGAACATACATATTTTTATTTGTGTGCATAGATTTGTATGGAGCTCAACGGATCCAGGATGACGTGGTTTGCATAAATTTCTTTAAATTTTAGTATCCAGGTCGACGATGTTGCTGTTATCGAAGTTCAGGTCAACTTCGTCTAGATTTTTAATGTCCAGATCGATGCCTCCATGGTTTTCTATTACAGGCTTCGAATCTTGAATCGACGAAAAAAAACTTTCGTGGAATGGAATGGATGAGAATGGAATGGTATGGATTGGAATGGAATGGAATGTTCGATTCAAAACACAAGCTGCAAATCTTGAAACGACGAAAAAAATACTTTTTCGTGAAATGGAATGGAATGGAATTCTCGATTCGAAACACTTCAAGTCTTGAAACGACGAGAAAAAACTTCTTCGTGAAATGGAATGGAATGGATTGGAATAGAATGGAATTTTCTATTCAAAACACAGGCTTCAAATCTTGTAACGACGAGAAAAAACTTTTTCATGGAATTAAATTAAATGGATTGGAATGGAATGGAATTTTCGATTCAATTAAACCCAGGCTTCAAACCTTAAAACGACGAAAAAAGACTTTTTCGTGGAGTGGAATGGAATAGAATTTCCGATTCAAAACACAGGCTTTAAACCTTGAAACAACGAAAAAAAACTTTTTCAAAGAATGGAATGGAATTTTCGATTCAAAACACAGGCTTCAAACCTTGAAACGACAAAAAAATACTTTTTCGTGGAATGGAATGGAATGGAATTCTCGATTTAAAACACTTCAAATCTTGAAACGACGAGAAAAAACTTTTTCGTGGAATGGAATGGATTGGAATAGAATGGAATTTTCTATTCAAAACTCAGGCTTCAAACCTTGCAACGACGAGGAAAAACTTTTTCGTGGAATGGAATGGAATAGAATTTTCGGTTCAAAACACAAGCTTCAAATTTTGAAATTACGAAAAAATACTCTTCTGTGGAATGGAATGGGATGAATTGGATTGGAATGGTATTTTCGATTCAAAACACACGCTTCAAACCTTGAAACGACGAAAAAAAACTTTTTTGTGGAATGGAATGGAGTGGATTGGATTAGAATGGAATTTTCGATTCAAAACACAGGCTTCAAACTTGAAACGACGAAAAAAAACTTTTTCAAAGCCTGTATTTTAAATAGAAAATTCCATTCTATTCCAATCCATTCCATTCCATTCCATTCCACGAAAAAGTTTTTTCTCGTCGTTTCAAGATTTGTAGCCTGTGTTTTGAATAGAAAATTCCATTCTATTCCAATCCATTCCATTCCATTCCACGAAAAAGTTTTTTTGCGTCGTTTCAAGATTTGAAACGACGCACAGTGGTTCAGAACGGCCTTTTCCCTGGCCAAAAGTCGAAAAATGAGAATAATAATTTAAAAAAATTTCTATTCAAGGTTTCTGGGGTCGCTGATTACGAATTTGATATAAAAATTACAAAATTCAAAATGGCGGACCAAAAATGGCGGCCATTTTGGAAAAATAATCACGTTATCGGTCCGAAAATTTGCACCATCAGATTTTTGGGGTCGCTGATTACGAATTTGATATAAAAATTATGAAATTCAAAATGGCGGACCCAAAATGGCGGACATTTTGAAAAAATCATCACTTTATTGGTCCGAAAATTTGCACCATGAGTTTTTCGGGATTGCTGATTACGAATTTGATATCAAAATTATGAAATTCAAAATGGCGGAGCAAAAATGGCAGACATTTTGGAAAAATAATCACGTTATCGGTACAAAACTTTGCGTTATTAGGTTTTTGGGGTCGCTGATTACGAATTTAACATCAAAATTATGAAATTCAAAATGGCGGACCAAAAATGGCGGACATTTTGAAACAATAATAATTTTATTAATTTCACGTACATAATACCATACAATACATATCCCATTAGATTAATGCCATTGAATTAATTAAAAATCAAAATCTGGGTCAGACAGATCTGTCGCACATGTGTCAATTTCTGCTGAGGGTGAGCTACTATTTGTGACATTATCTTCTGGTGTTGCCAGTAGAAGTTCTATTACCTCAGAGGGTAATGGTGCATTATTCTTCATTTTTAATTTTTGAAAATTTGTTATGAGTGGGTCCGAGGATGCAAGAAGCCGACGAGATTTAGCAGCTAATATTTTATGATAACTGGGATAAACTGACGCGTCCCTGTTTTCGTTGGTTAATTCCCGGACCATATTGTACGTTTCTTTCGTCATTTTACCGCTTATTATCAAGTTCAAAGCAACATCTGCGCTAATTTCTTGACGTACTGGTTTGGAACTTTGTGCGAATGCTAACTGATACCGAGAGGCTCGCGTAGGAGAAGTGGTTGTAATATCCTTGAGCACCTTTGCTGCAGCGTGGGACCCAGAAGCACGAAGATTCATTTCCGTTGCGAATGCCAATGCCCTTGGATTTGTTGATTTCCGAAGATCATCAACTTTTCGTCGCTTACGCCGTTCGCTGGATGATGAAAAGTCCAACGAGGGTCTTCCAAATTTGTGGCTTTCATCCGATCCTGATGTATCAGAATTAGGAGTAGGTACATCCCTGTTTTTGAAATACGCATTCTACAACAAATCGCAATAACATCAGTTCGAAAGTGAAAAAAAAAACGTTTAAATAAAAAATGTCAATGATATAAGAAATTGGAAAATAGACAAACCGTAATAGCTACGCCCTGGTCAAGCCATTTTTTATGAGTGGCGTAAAAGCGCTCCAGAGTTCTGTGGCTATCCTGCCATTTTTTCTTCATTGTAAATAGAAGATTCCTTAGAATTTTCCTTTCGTCAATTGAAATTGCGAAAGGACATCGTTCCGATTCGGTAAACTATTTTTTCAGAACTTCCATTTGTTTGTCAAATTTCGAGCCCCATTCATTATGTAGAGCCAAGAATATTTGTCTGCGCGTACAAATGATTTATTTGCATGTTTGTCCTGTTAAAACTGAAAAAGTTGTATATATATTGTATATATTGTCTATATTGTATGTATTGTATATATTGTATATATTGTATATATTGTATGCATTGTATATATTGTATTTATTGTACATATTGTATGTATTGTATATGTTGTATATATTGTATATATTGTACATATTGTATATATATTGTATATATATTGTATATATATATTGTATATGGGTGGAAACGCCAATTATGGACGTCGGATCCGGCCTCACCCCCTTAGACCTTCTCGCAATTTTCGCAATTCGCAAAAACAGAATCTAGAATTTTTTCAGATTTTTTCCCCGCTAACTTTCGCAGTTATTATATGGGGTATTTTAGCTAATTTAACGATTTTTGTTTTATTCATTTTGACTTGCCATCTCCCAACAGAATGCAAAATTTTTCAAAAAATACGTTTTTTGCGTAAACAAATCTCCGGTTTAAAAAAAAAATATTTTTTTGTTTATGCACTTGGAAAGCTCTTAAAATTGAGCTTAAAGTCTAAAAAGCTGTTTTTTAGTTGTTGCCCAAATTTTGAAAATTTCTTCAATATTTTTCTCGAAAAGCTGATACAATTTTGCATGAAATATGTATTTTTCAAGATGGGATCTCCATAAACATACGAGAAATTGAGGAATAAACAAAAATCGATTTTTTTTTGGGTATACATATTGTACACATATATTGTGTATATATGTATATTGTATATATATATTGTATATATATGGTATATATATTGTATATATATGGTATATATATTGTATATATATGGTATATATATTGTATATATATGGTATATATATTGTACGTAACGTAAAAATATTATGAGCAAAAAGAATATTATTATGTTTTACAAGTTGTGTTTATTGTTCATGAACAAGGTTTGAAATAATATTTGTAAATATATTTCGATATATTTGTAAAAATGGACGTTACGGTTGGAATTTTATTTCAAATCTTTATTCACAATGCTACGCCATTGCAACAATAATGCTACACCATTGCAATAACTGTACTTATCTCCACAATACCTTAGAAAGAGATAGAAAACATCTACGGAAAACCCTCTATACCTGGGACCTTTCAAGCCTCAGGTATAGAAAGTTGAGCGGAGAATATCGCTATTAGTCACAGTGCGTAACGCGCACGACAGCGTGCACGGTAACACTAAAATCGATATTATTCAAAAACGGCAACGTTATGGCAGCTAACTCTTGCAAATTTCACTAATAGATAGTTCAACAAACATGTCCCTGTGAATGCCAGCGTTAAAGCGTGTTAAAATTTTTTTGTATCGATACAAATGTATTTTCAAAAAAGCCAAAAAATATGAAAATCACGACTACCTTCAGCATAACATTTCATTAATAACAACAAACATTTTCGAACATTGAAGTACATGAAATTTTTCTACATACCTTCATAATCATTTTCCATTTTGGAAAAATGGAATCGGACACGTTGTTGCAAAGTTATGTATGATTTTCTGGAGCACTGTAAAACTGGTCACTGGCGCGTTAAACGCGTGTTCCTTCGAGAGGCAACTTACGACTGTCGCAGGGAAGCAGGTATACAATATTGTGACCCCTGCTTATGCGATTTGAATGCCCCAAACCCCCCTCTACAAGAATCCATTTTAAAAATATCGATTTTTCAACCTTCATTTTTCGACTTTTGGCCAGCGACTCGGGCGTTTTGAACTACCGTGCGACGATTTCCATTTCATTGGATTGAATGAAATGGAATGGAATTTTTTATTTAAAACACAGGCTTCAAACCTTGAAACAATGAAAAAAAACTTTCGTAGATTGGAATGGAATAGATTGGAATGGAATGGAATTTTCGATTCAAAACACAGGCTTTATATCTTAAAACGTCGAAAAAAAACTTTTTCATGGAATGGAATGGAATGGAATAGGATTTTCGATTTAAAACACAGGCTTCAAACTTTGAAACGACGAAAAAAAACTTTTTCGTTTAATAGAATGGAATGGAATAGAATTTTCGATTCAAAACAAAGGCTTCAATTTTCGAAACGACGAAAAAAAACTTGTTCCTGGAATGGAATGGAATGGAATTTCTGTTTCAAAACACAGGATTCAAACCTTGAAACCTTGGAACAACCGACACTGATTTTATCTCGAAACTATGAATTTATGGATGAAAAAAATTGTGTAACTAAGAACAGACGGAATTCTAAATGTTCCGACGAGTTCTCCAGCGTGTTCTCTTCCTCATGTACAACTGACATTGTTTTTACTTGGAAATTATGAATATATTGAAAAAATTGTTCTTGGCTAAACAATTTTTTTTATCGATAAATTCATAGTTTCCAGGTAAAAACCATGTCAGTTGTACATGAAGAAGAGAAACACACTAAAGGACCCGTCGAAATATTTAAAATTTCGTCTGTTCTTAGCCAAACAATTTTTTTTAATCGATAAACTTTTAGTTTCCAAGTAAAAACTGTGTAAGTTGTACATGAGGAAGAGAATACGCTGAAGAACTCATTGAAATATTTAGAATTTCGTCTGTTCTTAGCTCCAAGTCCGATCGAAAAATTCCGGTCGACAAATCCGCTAGGGTTCGAGGCTCGCATTTTTTCTCGGGTATGAATTTGAAAGTTGCCACTCAGCGATTTTTTAAGTCGGACATTACATATCCAAGCTTAATATTTAGAAATTTGTATTTCAATTTCTAAATATTTAAGCAATTAATAAATTTCAGACCATATTCAAGGTCGAAGCGCTGCAGCACTGATGGGCAGCCGCTCGCGCGCGTGAGCGCGCGTCTCCGTTCCCTAGTCTTCTAATGAAAAGTTCATGAGATCGATATATCGAAATATCGAATCTTCGAAGCCTCTTTATTCGTGCTGTGAAATTAGCTCTTATACACGAGAATTCCGAATTATCCGAGTTCCGCTGTCAGTTTGACAGTTGCGCGTAGACGCGTGCGGTTATACGCTACTGTGGGAATAAAACATACATATTTTAATTTGTATGCATAGATTTGTATGGAGCTCGACGGGTCCATGATGAATTGGATTTCATAAATTTCTTTAAATTTTAGTATTCAGGTCGACGATGCTGCTGTTAACGAAGTTCAGGTCGACTTCGGCTAGATTTTTCATGCCCAGATCGATGCCTCCATGATTTTCTATTCACAGGCTTCAAACCTTGAAACGACGTAAAAAAACTTTTTCGTGGAATGGAATGGAATGGATTGGAATAGAATGGAATTTTCTATTCAAAACACAGGTTTCAAATCTTGAAACGACGAGAAAAAACTTTTTCGTGGAATAGAATGGATTGGAATGGAATGGAATTTTCGATTCGAAACACACTCTTCAAACCTTGAAACGACGAAAAAAAACTTTTTCGTTGAATGGAATGGAATAGATTGGAATGAAATTTTCGATTCAAAACACAGGCTTCAAACCTTGGAACGACGAAAAAGTACTTTTTCGTGGAATGGAATGGAATTCTCGATTCAAAACACAGGCTCTAAATCTTGAAACGACGAAAAAAAACTTTTTCGTGGAATGGAATGGAATGGAATTTTCGATTGAAAACACAGGCTACAAACCTTGAAACGACGAAAGAAAACTTTTTCGTGGAATGGAATTTTCGATTCAAAACACAGGCTACAAACCTTGAAACGACGAAAGAAAACTTTTTCGTGAAATGGAATGGAATGGAATTTTCGATTCAAAACACAGGCTTCAAATCTTGAAACGTCGAAAAAACTTTTTCATGGAATGGAATTTTCGATTTAAAACACAGGCTTCAAACCTTGAAACGACGAAGGAAAACTTTTTCGTGGAATGGAATGGAATTTGCTATTTAAAACACAGGCTTCAAATTTTGAAACGACGAAAAAAACTTTTTCGTTGAATGGATTGGAATGGAATGGTATTTTTTATTCAAAACACAGGCTTTGAATCTTGAAACGACGAAAAAAAACTTTTTCCTGAAATGGAATGGAATGGAATTTTCGATTCAAAACACAGGCTTCAAATTTTGAAAAGACGAAAAAATCTTTTTCGTGGGATGGATTGGAATGGGATTTTTTGTTCAAAAAACGAGCTTTAAACCTTGAAACGACGACGAAAAACTTTTTCGTGGAATGGAATGGAATTTTCGATTTAAAACACAAGCTTCAAATTTTGAAACGACGAAAAAGACTTTTTTGTGGAATGGATTGGAATGGAATGGAATTTTCGATTCAAAACACAGGCTTCAAATCTTAAAACAACGAAAAAAACTCTTTCGTGGAATGGAATGGAATGGATTGGAATGGAATGGAATGGAATGGAATGGAATGGAATGGAATGGAATGGAATGGAATGGAATGGAATGGAATGGAATTTTCGATTCAAAACACAGGCTTCAAACCTTGAAACGACGAAAAAGTACTTTTTCGTGGAATGTAATGTAATGGAATTCTCGATTCAAAACACAGGCTCTAAATCTTGAAACGACGAAAAAAACCTTTTTCGTGGAATGGAATGGAATGGAATTTTCGATTCAAAACACAGGCTTCAAATTTTGAAAAGACGAAAAAATCTTTTTCGTGGAATGGATTGGAATGGGATTTTTTATTCAAAAAACGAGCTTCAAACCTTGAAACGACGAAAAAAACTTTTTCGTGAAATGGAATGGAATTTTCGGTTCAAAACACAGGCTTCAAACCTTGAAACGGCGAAGAAAAACTTTTTCGTGGAATGGAATGGAATTTTCGATTTAAAACACAGGCTTCAAATTTTGAAACGACGAAAAAAACTTTTTTGTGGAATGGATTGGAATGGAATGGAATTTTCGATTCAAAACACAGGCTTCAAATCTTAAAACAACGAAAAAAAAACTTTTTCGTGGAATGGAATGGAATGGATTGGAATGGAATGGAAGGGAATGGAATTTTCGATTTTAAAACACAGGCTCCAAGCCTTGAAACGACGAAAAAGTACTTTTTCGTGGAATGGAATGGAATGGAATTCTCGATTCAAAACACAGGCTCTAAATCTTGAAACGACGAAAAAAAACTTTTTCGTGGAATGGAATGGAATGGAATTTTCGATTCAAAACACAGGCTACAAACCTTGAAACGACGAAAGAAAACTTTTTCGTGGAATGGAATGGAATGGAATTTTCGATTCAAAACACAGGCTTCAAATCTTAAAACGTCGAAAAAAAACTTTTTCATGGAATGGAATGGAATGGAATTTTCGATTCAAAACACAGGCTTCAAATCTTGAAACGACGAAGAAAAACTTTTTCGTGGAATGGAATGGAATTTGCTATTTAAAACACAGGCTTCAAATTTTGAAACGACGAAAAAAACTTTTTCGTGGAATGGATTGGAATGGAATGGTATTTTTTATTCAAAATACAGGCTTTAAATCTTGAAACGACGAAAAAAAACTTTTTCGTGGAATGGAATGGAATGGAATTTTTGATTCAAAACACAGGCTACAAACCTTGAAACGACGAAAGAAAACTTTTTCGTGGAATGGAATGGAATGGAATTTTCGATTCAAAACACAGGCTTCAAATCTTGAAACGTTGAAAAAAAACTTTTTCATGGAATGGAATGGAATGGAATTTTCGATTTAAAACACAGGCTTCAAACCTTGAAACGACGAAGAAAAACTTTTTCGTGGAATGGAATGGAATTTTCGATTCAAAACACAGGCTTCAAATCCTAAAACAACGAAAAAAAACTTTTTCGTGGAATGGAATGGAATGGAATGGAATGGAATGGAATGGAATGGATTGGAATGGAATGGAATGGAATGGAATTTTCGATTCAAAACACAGGCTTCAAACCTTGAAACCTTGAAACAACTGACACTGTTTTTACTTCAAAATTATGAATTTATGGATACAAAAAATTGTTTAGCTAAGAACAGACGAAATTCTAAATGTTCTACAAGTTCTTCAACCTGTCCTCTTCCTCATGTACAACTGATATTGTTTTTATCTGAAAATTATGAATTTATGATACAAAAATTGTTTAGTTAAGAGGGTAGCGCTAGGGTTCAAGGCACGCATTTTTTCTCGGGTATGAATTTGAAAGTTGCTACTCGGGGATTTTTAAAGTCGCACACTACATATCCGAGCTTAACATTTAGAAATATGTATTTTAATTTCTAAATATTTAAGCAATTAATAAATTTCAGACTATATTCAAGGTCGAAGCGCTGCAGCGCTGACGCGCAGCCGCTCGCGCGCGTGAGCGCGCGTTTCCGTTCCCTAGTCTTCTAATAAAAAGTTCATGGGATCGATATATCGAAATATCGAATCTTTGAAGCCTCTTTATTCGTGCTGTGAAATTGGCTCCAATACACGAGAATTCCGAATTATCCGAGTTCCGCTGTCAGTTTGACAGTTGCGCGTATACGCGTGCGGTTATACGCTACTGTCGGAATGAAACATACATATTTTCATTTGTATGCATAGATTTGTATGGAGCATAAAAAAAAACTTTTTCGTGGAATGGAATGGAATAGAATTTTCGATTCAAAACACAGGCTTCAAATTTTGAAATGACGAAAAGAAACTTCGTCGAGGAATGGAATGGAATGGAATGGAATTTTCGATTCAAAACACAGGCTTCAAACCTTGAAACGACGAAAACAAACTTTTTCAAAGCCTGTGTTTTGAACAGAAAATTCCATTCTATTCCAATCCATTCCATTCCATTCCACGAAAAAGTTTTTTCTCGCCGTTTCAAGATTTGAAACGATGATTTCCATTTCATTGAATTGAAAGGAATGGAATTCTCGATTCGAAACACTTCAAATCTTGAAACGACGAGAAAAAACTTGTCGTGAAATGAAATGGAACGGATTGGAATAGAATGGAATTTTTTATACGAAACACAGGCTTCAAATCTTGAAACGACGAGAAAAAAGTTTTTCGTGGAATGGAATGGAATGGATTGGAATGGAATGGAATTTTCGATTCAATTAAACCCATAGGCTTCAAACCTTGAAACGACGAAAAAAAACTTTTTCGTGGAATGGAATGGAATGGAATTTCCGTTTCAAAACACAGGCTTCGAACCTTGAAACCTTGAAACAACTGACACTGTTTTTACCTCTAAACTATGAATTTATGGATTACAAAAATTGTTTAGCTAAGAACAGACGAAATTCTACATGTTCCGACGAGTTCCCCAGCGTGTTCTCTTCCTCATGTACAACTGACACTGTTTTTACCTGGAAACTATGAATTTTATCGATAAAAAAATTGTTAAGCTAAGAACAGACGAAATTCTGAATGTTCTACGAGTTCTCCAACGTATTCTCTTCCTCATGTACAACTGACATTATTTTTACCTGGAAATTATGAATTTATTGATAAAAAAAAATTGTTTAGTCAAGAACTCGTCGAAATATTTAGAATTTCGGCTGTTCTTGGCTAAACTATTTTTTTTATCGATAAATTCATAGTTTTCAGGTAAAAACTATGTCAGTTGTACATGAAGAAGAGAAACACGCTGAAGGATCCGTCGAAATATTTAAATTTCGTCTGTTCTTAGCTAAACCATTTTTTTAAATCGATAAACTCATAGTTTTCAAGTAAAAACTGTGTCAGTTGTACATGAGGAAGAGAACACGCTGAAGAACTCATTGAAATATTCAAAATTTCATCAGTTCTTAGCTCCAAGTACGACCGAAAAATTCTTCATTTTTTCTCGGGTATGAATTTGAAAGTTGCCACTCGGCGATTGTTCAAGTCGCATATTACATATTCGAGCTTAACATTTATAAATATGTATTTCAATTCCTAAATATTTAAGCAATTAATACATTTCAGACCATATTCAAGGTCGAAGCGCTGCACAGTAGAAGAAAAGCCGAAAAACCTGGCCAAAACCTCAAATGACCTTTGACGGGAATGAAAATTGGCTTACAGGGGTTTTCAAGGTCACTGATTACGAATCTGAAAGCCAAATTATCGTAAAAAAAATGGCCGATCCAATATGGCCGACATGAACGTTAAAAAGTTACCAGATGTTGACAAAAATTGGTATATACGGGTTTTCAAGGTCGCTGATTACCAATCCGATATCTATTGTTTATAACTTGCAACAAAGAGCTTACAGCAAATTGTTATAAACAAAATGGCCGAGTATCCTGCTAAATAGATAAATTAGTATATAAAAAAAAATCATCATAATAAAATAAACGTGAACAGTGTATTCTACGCAATTATTATTTTTATTTCCAAAATACATACGGAACGTTTCAAAAATAGAAAATTTTATTCTCAATCAAAATCGTAATCGGAGTCGGAGTCGGAGTCAGAATCATTATCCGAGTTTGTATCTATTACAACTCCCGGCACGGCTTCAATCTCGGCGCAAAATTCGTCTGCTGCAGCAGTCACTTTAGGAGCGATCAACATCGCTACAGCTTCCGGCGACAAACTCTTCATCTTCTTCTGTGGTAGTCTTCTGACACTTGAAATGTACGGATCAGAAGTAACTAAGAGCCGATGAAAAACATCTTCCATAGATTTAACCCTGGAACTTTTTCGGGCAAAATCTTCTCGATATCGTTTGATGTCTTTGTTTCGAGCTTCCTGAGCATCAAGGAAATTCGATCAAGGAAGCGAATTTATCGGATAAATGCTCGCTGATTATCAGAAATACTTCTTTCCTTGTCAGCACCAATTCTTTGTAACCGGATCCTGTAATACAGACATAAAATTGTAGAAAATTGGTGTTAAAGGAAAAGATAAAATTTTCAATTAATACAATAACTTGAACAATGTACATTATTTTACCAAATAAATAACCGCAATAATTGAAATAATTTTAAAAAAATAAGACAGAAAATATTGACATGGATTTGGTTAAAAGAAAGCTTTGCTTACTATATAATATATATATATTCAAATATTTTATTTGAATGTTATAACATTTCATTCATCTTAAGAAATTTTTATATATCATATATCATAATTGTATATATCATAATTAAATCACAGAAAATTTATATATATATATACACATACATATATATTAAAATAATTTATTTCAAGCGTATAACAGCCGTCTTGTCCGTTATGATGCTACTTCACCCATTCTCAGGTAGAGGCGCAGAGGCTGCTCAATAGTGCCGCGTGCACGCTCGGCTACCGCACGATGCGAAAAAAATCATAATGGACAAAACGCACGTTTTCCGCAGGTAACTCTTGTAAATTTCGAAAGCTTATACATTAAACTAAAGGCTGAGACTAGGAGCTTTGCAAAATGTGACAAAATATATAACTTTTCGGACCGTTGAAAATATAAGTTTTCAAAATTATTCAATTTTATTTATGCCGAAGGCTATACTACATTTCAATCATTTATACATAAAGTTTAGATTCAACCGATGTAAAAATATGTTCTACATACCTCCAGAAGTCGTATCCATGTTGCAGAATTGAAATTAAACCCGTCACTTTAAAGTTATGGGTTTTTGAAGTCAGCGTTATTTTCGTCTGTTCAGCGCGTGACACGTACACTCTTCACGAACACTAACTGCCAACTGACGCTGCGGCGCAGGTATACACTTAAAGGGCTTTCCCTTCCACAATAGAATGCAGTTACTAGTCCTCTACCTGAATGACTACTCAACTGACCCTATTTCGAAAATTTATTTTTTGGGGTTTTGGCCAGGTTTTTGGGCTTTTCTCCTACTGTGCGCTGTAGCGCTGACGCGGGCAGCCGCTCGCGCGCGTGATCGCGCGTCTCCGTTCCCTAGTTTCTACAATAAAGTTCATTGAGCCATGTCCGTAAATTCAACTGTTTCAGCGGTATCATTATTTCAAGTGGATATTGTATGAAAATATCTATTCAAACGGCTGTAACGCCTAAGCTATTAAATATATCGAAAAAATTCAAATGAGAACTTTATAGAGAAAGTAATTTGCTACAAAAAAGTCTCACAAGCCGAGCCCGGAAATTCAACTCTTTCTCAGGTATAGGTGTATGAAGTAAAATAAATAGATATTTTTTTCGTTTTATTCAATCAAACGAACTCCATTTACTACAAGATAGCATGTAAAGAATCATCAGAAAAACCATTCAACAAATGTCACAAAGAATTTCGTATACGAATAAATCAATAAAACAAAAAAAAATCTATTTATTTTACTTCATTTACCTATAGCTGAGAAAGAGTTGAAAGTACGGGCTCGGCTTTTGAGACTTCTTTGTAGCAAATTACTTTCGCTGCAAAGTTCTTTTTTGATTGTTTTCGATATATCTAATAGTTTAGGCGTTACAGCCGTTTGAATAGATATTTGTATACAATATCCACTTGAAACAATGATACCACTGAAACGGTTGAATTTACGGACATAGCTCAATGAACTTTATGGTAGCGTATCGGATTTCCTATGAGAACTCACTTGGAAAATATCGCGATATCAAAATTCGCGGAATGGTAACACTAATAATAAGAATTTTTTTTTCAATGTTAATCAAATGGGAAACCTTCAATTTTGATTCGCGACCTCTAAATATTTTTTGATAACACCCCCCTTTTACGAAACTTCGTTTTTGAGCACCACCTAAAGGTTTTCGGGCACGATTATATATACATGGTGTCCCAATCTAATCTTACAGCTGATTTATCTCGAAAAATACTGCTCCCATCAAAAATTGTGTACAATGACACTTTTAGGATTCAAAGGTGGACGGTTGAAGTAAAAATATTTTTCGGCCCAAAATTCAAAATGGCACTGTTGAGATGGCTGACATGATTTTTTAACGTATAACGTGATAATAAAGTTCCGAATCAAAATTGGGAGTTGAGAGATTTCATCTTTATTATAGATGGTTCGTAAATTGAACGACATTGAGAGAAATAGTCTATTCAGATTAAGTAAAATTCATTCGATTCAATTAGATCCTTGTTGATTCGAATCAATTCCATTAATTCATGTAGAACAGGGATGGATGTAGAACACGGATGGATTGAATAGTGATTGATTCGTTATAATTGCACTTTTTAGTTCAAAAGCCTGGTTCAAAGGTCATCTGAGGTGGAACTCGACTAGGGTTGCCAACATTCGGAATATGTTTTGCCGGCCGGTCGGAAAGGTAGGGGGAGGGGAGGGGGGTATATAGCCCTGAAGCATTACAGATTAACTAAGGGCAGGGTAAGGTTTTAAAAGCGAAAGAAGGCACATTTTCATGGTTTTTTTGCATCGATATGAGTAATATTGTTTTATTCATTTTATATATATATTATAGAATAACTTCTGAAGTATATTAGAAAAAAATTTCAATGAAAAATATTGATAAATACGCCCGTGACAGCGAATCTCCGGAGGCGCCTTGAAAAAAAGTTGTTTTGCGGTGAACATGATCACTCGATACCGGATCATCGGAAACAAAAAAATCGATATGCGTTATAAAGGTGATATGTTTCCCCAGGTAATCAGGGGGAGTTTTTTGTTCTATTTTTTAATAACAAATTCACCGACATTTTTTTAGCTAAAATCGCGTCTTTCACTTTCAAATGCTGCAAAAAAGAAAAGTAAATAAAAAAAAACTCCCCCTGATTACCTGGGGAAACATATCACCTTTAAAACGCATGTCGATTTTTTTGTTTCAGATGATCCGGTAACGAGTTATCATGTTTACCGCAAAACAACTTTTTTTCAAGGCGCCTCCGGAGATTTGCTGTCACGGGCATATTGATCAATATTTTTTATTGGTTATTTTTTTCACTCGATTTTCAACCAATAGGAGCTTGGCATTTGACATCACGTGGTACGAACAGGACGAAATTATATCGGTTATTTTTCGAAAATTTCCCGACTGTTGCTAGGTAACAAGCGAAAATTTTTCAGTAGCTTGTAACCCACGTACGTGGCAGCAACGTCAAATTCGTTGAGATGAGCGAAAGAAAATCGACTATGTCGAATATAATTTTTAATAAAGTCATGCTATTTTTCCCACGAAGATGTTAAATACGAAGCTCCTATTGGTTGAAAATCGAGTGAAATAAATGATCCTCGTGCTTGGAAATTAATCGGGTATTCCCAAGCACTCGAGGTATTATAACTGAAAATTTGTTCCAATATACTTCAGAAGTTATACTATAATATATATAAGGGATTCTCTGTCAATTCAGCCACTTTTTTTTCGACCATCTCAGATGTGCCCCATAATCGATTATATCAAAGTGCTACCAAAAGGCATTCTATGTGAATTTATTCAGATTTTTTAATTCAAAATTTTAGAAATCACCGTTTTTTTCCAAATGAATATATCTCGGAAACTTGAAGTAACTGAAAAAAATGTCTATACATAAAAGTTGTAGTTTTGTGTTAGCATTCGAGCGGAATATTTGAAATAATTGTTACGTTCCGGTAAGGCTGATTTTTTACCAAAAAAGGGGATAATTATTTTTTTATCAAAAAAAGGCCATTTTTTGCTGAAAAAATTACAGTCTTTCAGTATATCTGATGATATCACAAAAAAATCGCCAGGGTGGCACGGATTGAGATTCTACGGTAAAAAAATGATACCACACAAATTCATTCTTTTTTCTACCGGAACCTCGTTAACATATCTCGGAAACTTGAAGTTACTGAAAAAAAATGTCTGCACATAAAAGTTGTAGTTTTGTGTTAGCTTCCGAGCGGAATATTTGAAATAATTTTTACGTTCCGGTAACGCTGATTTTTTACCAAAAAATGAGGAAATTATTTATTAATTCAAAAACAACCCTTTTTATTTGGCTGTCATTTTTTTAGAGTTTTCCAGTATGTCTGAAAATATCCCAAAAAAATCGCCAGAGTGACACGGATCGAGGTTCCAGTAGAGAAAAAAATAATTTGTGTGGTTTCATTTTTTTTACCCTAGAACCTCGATCTGTGCCACTCTGGCGATTTTTTTGCGATATTTTCAGACATACTGGAAAACTCTAAAAAAATTTCAGCCAAATAAAAAGGGTTGTTTTTGAATTAATAAATAATTTCCTCCTTTTTTGGTAAAAAATCAGCGTTACCGGAACGTAAAAATTATTTCAAATATTCCGCTCGGAAGCTAACACAAAACTACAACTTTTATGTGCAGACATTTTTTTTCAGTAACTTCAAGTTTCCGAGATATGTTAACGAGGTTCCGGTAGAAAAAAGAATTCATTTGTGTGGTTTCATTTTTTTACCGTAGAACCTCAATCCGTGCCACCCTGGCGATTTTTTTGTGATATCGTCAGGTACACTGAAAGACGTTGTAATTTTTTCAACAAAAAAAAATGCTTTTTTTGAATAAAAAAATAATTATCCCCTTTTTTGGTAAAAAAAATCAAAATCACCGGAACGTAAAAATTATTTCAAATATTCCGCTCGAATGCTAACACGAAACTACAACTTGTATGTATCAACATTTTTTTTCAGGCACTTCAAGTTTCCGAGATATATTCATTTGGAAAAAAACGGTGATTTTTAAAGTCTCGAATTAAAAAATCTGGAAAAATTCACATAGAATCCCTTTTAGTAGCTCTTTGATATAACCAATTATTGGGCACATCTGAGATGGTCGAAATGAAAGGGGCTGAATTGACAGAGAATCCCTCATATATAAAATGAATAAAACAATATTACTCATATCGGCGCAAAAAAATCATGAAAACGTGCTTTTTTTCGCTTTTAAAACCTTACCCTGCCCTTAACCCTCCGTCTGTACACTGGGTCTTTCAAGGCACAAGCCAAATTTTCAAATCGAATATCTCTGTAATTAGAAAAATTGTACAAAACATTTGTTCATTATAAATGTTTAGATAAATAATTGGGAAGTGGAAAAAAAAAGTCATAAAAGAAATTCAGAATTTTTTCACATTTTTTAAATGTTTTTTTATTGGAAAAAACATTAGCAGGACTTTAACAACCAGGCGTACAGACATTGTCCCAAAATTTAAGTGTACAGAAGAAGGGTTAAATGATGAATAAGTGGGCATGATGGGTAATCACACAATAAATGGATATTGCTGATATATTAAAAAATCTTAGTTTATATTTTATATATCAAAGTAATATAAATAATTTTATATCTGAACAAAAATATTAACACAGAAATGGAAACTGTACTTTTGCTCAGATCTCGCAGTTTGAAGTAGCTTCGTATTATTGTTTCTTATTTTTTTACGAAACTCTGAACATGAATAATTTATGTTCAATCTCACGCACAGTTCTGCTTTTACCATAAAAAAATGTTTATCCTTCACTGCTCATGACACATAAAATTTTTTAAATATTTTTATCGATGTCAATTGGAAAAAATAGTTAAATTTCCGGTTGAATGATTTTTGCAGGCTTTGCGGCAAAAATGACGACCGCCGGCCTCTGTTCAAAATTACTCGTAACAATTTAATTATGTCAATGTGTTTTCGTGGTTACATGTAATTTACGTATATACATATTTTATGAACAAATTACAAGAAATTGATGTATTTCCAACCTACATATTAGGTTGGAATTTTATTTTGATTTTAACATTTGAAAAGTGAATTTTTATCTTCGTTTTATTACATTTTTATAAGATTTGACTAAGGTGGTCAAGTCAGCGTCAAAACGGCGATTTTTAATTATAATTTATAATTTTTGTAGAATACCTACAAATATGATGTATCGTCCACCATTTGAGGTACTAAATGAACCATTTTTTGGGACTAGTTAGAACCCTCAAGGTGCACCGGTGTCCTGAAAAGCCTAGTTTTGAGTTTTTACACTCTACGCTAATAAACCGCTGGCGACGTCTCATTTCCTCTGTAAACTTTTTCCCACGGGATGAGCGTAACACATTTTGATTAAAGTCAAAATTGTGAGCAGGACAATGCCTTAAAAGTTCAAAATAGGCTAACAATTTTAAAACAGGCCTACAACTCTGAAATAATGGGCAAAAAAATGTGCCGTGCTCATCCCATGGGAAAATAAATTCCGAAGGAAATGAGACGTAGAACAAAATCTGTCTATCAATTCCTTCTGAATCATGCGCAGAGCGTAAAAACTCAAAACTAGGCTTTTCAGGACAGTTTTTTGGGACTAGCCCCAAAAATTGTTCATTAGGTACCTCAAATGGACGATACATCAAATTTAGAGGCATTCTGCAAAAATTTTAAATTATAATTAAAAATCGCCGTTTCGTCGCTGACTCGAACCCCTTAAGACGTATTTTTCTTGAAGCCTAATTGTTCTAAGGGACTAAGATTTTACAAATTAATAACTTGTATCGGAAAAGAAATTAAGCGAATGTGCAGCGCGAAGAAGGTTATAAACCGAGTAAGGGAAATTCCTGGGTGTTTTTCCATTACGGCAAATACCTATATTACTTTTTTTTCCTTTTAAATAAAGGGATCACATTAAACTTACCTCTCGCAATGTACGCTGTATTATTCTGGTTTCTTCTGTATTACGCTGGATTATTCGATGCCACCTCCTTGTACTTTACACTCACATATTGTTTACGTTCCGTAATCGACATAACCTTAAAATGATTGAAGACATTTCTCGTAATATATGATACGTATATGTTACGGATTTGTTCCAAGAAATGTCTTATAACATTTATGTCACGGTGTGACATATTTGCTACGTAGCCTATACTACGAGATTATAATATCACCAATGTTCTATAATTGTTACAGCATCGATTCGTCACAATTTGACAGGTTTACAGTACTTGTAAATATCTCGTATAAGAGTGACGAGATCTTGACGTATCAATGTTACGTATTTGTGATGTCTATAGTTTTTCGTAATTCCTACATCTTTCATTGACATCCCTACTACATATCGTCAGGACGTATTATATACATCTCGTTTACGTGCGTTGTGAAAAAGTTACGAATTTGTGATGAACATTATATGACGTAGTTATTACATTTCAATTATACGTAAGTGTTGCGTAAATCATCCAAGTGCGTTTGCTGGGTACATTAAAGTAAATGTCCCAATACCCGACCACGTCCCAATACCCGACCACTTGAACCAATATATCAGCAAGGTAAACGTTTACTCAAGAGAAATCTTAAACTGTGAATTGATTTAATATCCAGGATTCATAATCTACGTATACGACACTACTTTTAATAGTTCAAGAATCGTCTGTAATTTAATTTTGGATAAATATGACAGCACGCGTACTATTCGGGGCACGGAAGCCATTATCTAAGCTGAAGTACTAGGGAATCGCGATATCTTATTGAAGCTATTCCGAAGTGGTTTTTATTGTTTTCAAACTGAGCCTTAGCTGTTTTCATTCGGAAAGATACCACTAATTTGATCATGTTGTCTCAATTAGCCAAAAATGCGGTTTAAGTACTTAATTTTCATGTCCGGTTATTGGTACATACGAAATGTATCTTGTACCGATAACCGACCATGTGTCCGGATATCGGTACCTGCTCGCGACTATGTTCAGTCACAGTAACCGGACATCTGCTGACATGTATATTATTCGTGCATAACCTTAAAATTGCGGTGACACATTCTCTGAACGGCGACGCATTTTTCTCAATTCACCCCCTGCTGAAAATTCCCGTACGGGTTTCAGTGTGGGAATGTATGGGAAAACATGGGACAGCCAAGGAAACTGCGGGATCCCGTACGGTTTCCTGTACAGGATGAACATTCCTGTACTGCAATCTGCATCGGAACCTGTGTGGGGCAACGTGGGAAGCTTAATCCTGTTCGGGATCCTGTACAGGAAAACGCAGGAGATAAATTCCTGTACAGGAACGTGCATGGGAACCTGTGTAGGTGAACGAGGGAAGCCGAATCCTGTACAGAATCCTGGGCGGGAAAACACAGGTAATAAATTCCTGTACAGGACCCAACATGAGAACCTGTGTGGGTCAATGTGGGTAGCTGAATTCTGTACAGGATCGTGTACGGGAGAACACAAGAAATAAATTCCTGTACAGGAACCTCCCCGGGAACTTGTGTGGGTTAACGTAGGAAGCTGAATCCTGTACAGGATCCAGTATGGGAGAACACCGGGAATTAATTCCTGTATAGGAGCTTACATGGGAACCTGTGTGGATCAACGTAGGAAGCCCAATCCTGTACGGGATCCTGTACGGGAGAACGCAAGAAATGAATTCCTGTGCAGGAACCTACATGGGAACCTGTGTGGGGCAATGTAGGAAGCCCAATCCTGTACGGGGTCCTGTACGGGAGAACGCAAGAAATAAATTCCTGTACAGGAACCTACATGGGAACCAGTGTAGGGCAATATGAGGTAGCTGAATCCTGTACGGGATCCTGTACGGGAGAACGCATGAAATGAATTCCTGTGCAGGAACGTACATGGGAACCTGTGTGGGACAATGTTGGTAGTTGAATCCTGTATGGGAGAACGACGGCTATGAATTCCTGTACAGGAACCTGCATGGGAACCTCTGTGGGTCAACGTGGGATGCTGAATCCTGTACGTGATCCTGTACGGGAGAACGCAGGAAAAATATTCCTGTACAGGAAGACGAATCCTGTACGGGATCCTGTACAGAAGAACGCAGGAAATAGATTCCTGTACAGGAACCTACATGGGAACCTGTGTGGGGCAACGTGGGAAGCTGAATCCTGTGCGGGATCCTGTATAGGAGAATGCAGGAAATAAATTCCTGAACACGAACCTACAGGGGAACCTGTATGGGTCAGCTGTGGGGAGCCGAACCCTGTACGGGATCCTGTACGGGACAACGCAGGAAATAAATTTCTGTACAGTAACGTACATGGGAACCTGTGTGGGTCAACGCAGGAAGCCGAATCCTATACCGGATCCTGTATAAGAGAACGCAGGAGATAGATTCCTGTACAGGAACCTACATGGGAATCTGTGTGGGGCAATGTCATTAGCTAAATCCTGTGCAGGATCCTGTATGGGACGTACACGAGAACACACGAAATAAATTCCTATACAGAGACGTACACGGGAACCTGTGAGGATGAACGTGGGCACCTGAATTCTGTATACCATCTTATACGGGAGAACGTAAGAAATAAATTCCTGTACAGGAACCTACATGGGAACCTGTGTGGGTCAACGCGGGAAGCTATATTCTGTACGCGATCATGTACGGGAGAGCCTAGGAAATTATTTCCTGTACAAGAACCTCCATGGAAATCAGTGTGGGGCAAGGTGGGAAGCTGAATCCTGTACAGGAACCTGTACGGGAGAACGCAGGAAATAAATTCCCGTGCAGGAACCTACATGGGAACCTGTTTGGGTCAACGTGGGTGCCGAGTCCTGTGCGGGATCCTGTACGAGAGAACGCAGGAAATAAATTCTTGTACAGGAACCTACATGGGATCCTGTGTGGGTCAACGTGGGAAGTTAAATCCTGTAGGCGATCCTGTAAGGTAGAATGTAAGAAATTAATTCCTGTACAGGAACCCATATGGGAACCTATGTGGGCAATGTCGGAAGCTAAATCCTGTATGGGATTTTTTGCGGGTGAACTCAGGAAATAAATGCCTGTACAGGAACGCACATGCAAACCTGTGTAGGTCAATGTGGGAAGCTGAATCCTGTACGCGATCCTGTACGGGAGAACGTAGAAAATAAATTCCTGTACAGGAAGCTACATGAGAACTTATATTGAGCTATGTGGGAAGCTGAATCCTGTATGGGATCCTGTACGGGTTAACACAGAGGATTATTATTACTATCACCACGAACCGCGTCGCGTTAGTTCCAAGACTTGGCCCGAGATGTCGCAAGACAGCAACCGCTCAACTCCTATACGGATTATGCGAAGAGTATGCATATATAGATGGGTGGGAGCACAGAATATTAACATAAGTCGGCCTCGAAAGAATCCATACTAACCAGTTCTTGCCGCCTTATGCAATTGTACTTGTTCATTTAATTCTCGTAGAGAATTTTTGTTCACTCGGAAATATTCTCTTCGAGGATTGCCGAACGAGCGTACCCTAAGAAAGGGTACCCTATATTGTTTTGTAACGTGGGTCTTGGCCACGCAAAAAGGCGTGAAATATTTAAAACACCGTACGGGTTCCCACGTGGTGTTTTCGGACGGGGAACCCGTACGGGTTCCCATGCAGGAACTCGTATGGGTCACCACGTGGGATCCCGTATAGGTTCTCATATAAGAACCCGTACGGGATCCCACGTGGTGTTTTTGGACAGGGAACCCGTACAGGTTCCCATACAACAACCCGTACAGAATTCCACGTCGTGTTTTCGGACAGGGAACCCATACGGGTCACCACGTGGGATCCCGTACAGGTCACCACGTGGGATCCCATACAGGTCACCACGTGGGAACCCGTACGGGTTTCCTGTCCGAAAACACCACGTGGGGTCCTACGTGGCATCCCACGTCGGATCCCGTATAGGTTTCTGCGTAGGAATTTTCAGCAGGGCCCCCTCCCTGCGCCCCACCATAGAGATAAGTGGTCGGTTATAGGGTCATAATGTGTGGTCGGATATTGGGTCATATAGAAAAACGGGTGGTCGGGTACTGGTACATTTACATTTCTCAGCATTTTCGGTTATTATTAATAAACAACTATTTATAGCAACAACTATACCCTGTATTTTGGAAACTAGAGACTTCAAGCTTTCCAATAGTCATAGTTGTTATAGAAAATAGTTTATTTTTGAACGCGAAAAACAAGTCAACTTTTTCGTCGCCTCGTAGATGGTCGGGTATTGGGACCTTGAAGACGAAAATTTTCGAAAAAAAACGTCCCGATTAGTCAATTTTTAAAAAAGTAATAGCTATTTGAAAAAACAAAAGCCTTTTTTTGAATAATTCATAACTTTTTTTGGGTTGGGTAAAAAAGTTTGAAAATTTCCTGAAAAACGTTTTTAATGGGGTAGAAAAAAGACGAAAATTTTCAGCCAAATCGAAAGGGGTCGGGTTCAAAAGTGGTCGATTTGACATGGAATGACCCATATACTCCCTACTTTTACATTTCGTATTATTCGTAATTTCGCACCGCACACCTATTATTTCAAATATATGAGGCAATCCACGCCATTTCGCTCAACCCTGATCCTGACCATTTTTAATTTTTTCCATTTTTTCTTATAAAATAGTATACTATGCAAGGATTATTTTGACCAATTTTTAAGATTTTATCGCATGTATTTAAGAAGTTACAATTTTCGAAAAATCTGGATTTCAGAAATTTCGGAAACGTTCAAACGCCGATATCTCTTAAATTAATGGATATATCGAAAAATGTTTAGAGATCGATTTTTTTCATATTAGTTTACACTTTCATAAAAAAAAGGAAAAAAAAATTAAATCATCGTTATCAACTTTTTTTCAGCGGGTAAAGTGAAAATTATTTTTTTTGGAGATGATTGCCATTTTTTATTTTTTTCAAAAAATTTTCGAAAATAATATGATGAATTATGTGAATTTTAACGCTAGTCCCATCCTAGGCCTATTTTTCCTTCTATTTTTTAAAAAATAAATTCAATTTTTTTCACGAAAATTTTGAGTGTTTCGTATGAATTACTATAACAATTTTTATTACTAATAATACACGTGAGTAATAATTATTGTACTTATTTACAATTAGTAATTCTAGTGATAGTTTTACAATTAGTAGTCCGATCTAATATGTTGAAGAATTATTTTTCCATTACTTTCCTATAGAAGAAATGTATGCATTATAGGACAATATATGAATGGAAAACTTACATATGTTATATCTTGAGAGAGTAATAGATATTTATTTTGTAACTCATTTAAAAAGTTTACACAATCGAGACTGATCAGATATCAAAATGTAGCGCAAAAACTAAGCGACCGGTATAAACGGGTGAAAACCATAACGGGTTCCCAAAAATTGCAATGTGTTGCGTCTGACAATGATGGTGCCTTAAAAATAAAAGAGTTTTCAAAATCTGATCAGTCTCGATTGTGTAAACTTTTTAAGCGAGTGAGAAAATAAATATCATTATAGGAGAATATATGGATAAAACATTTGCATATTTTTTTATCTTAAGAGAGTTATAGATATTTATTCTCTCACTCGTTAAAAAAGTTTACACAATCGAGACTGATCAGATTTTGAAAAATCTTTTACTCTTAAGGCACCATCATTATCAGGTACAACACAGTGCAATTTTTGGGTACCCGTTATGGTTTTCACTCGTTCATACCGGTCGCTAGGTTTTTGTGCTATACATTTTGATATCTGATCAGTCTCGATTGTGTAAACTTTTTAAATGAGTGAGAAAATAAATACCTATAACTCTCTCAAGATAAAAAATATGTAAGTGCTTCATTCATATATTCTCCTATAATGCATACATTTCTTCTATAAGAAAGTAATGGAAAAATAATTCTTCAACATAGTAGAACGGGATACTAATTGTAAAATTATCACTATAATTACTAATTCTGAATGAGTACAATAATTATTACTTACGAGTATTATTAATACAGTCCGACCTCCAGGTAAGAAACCCGGCGATAAGAAACTTTCCCCAGTTTCGCACTCGAGCGCTTCCCCCACTCCGCACAGTGGGGCCAAATCCCAAAAAGCTGGCCAAAAGTCGAAAACGTTACAAATTCGGCTGAAAGTCAGTACTTGGGGGTGTTTAGGGTCGCTGATTACGAATCCGAAGTCAAAATTGGAAATAAAAACAAAATGGCGGATTTGAAGTCCCAAAAAGCTGGCAAAAAGTGAAAAGCGTTATAAATTCGGCTGAAAGTAAGTACTCCAGGGTTTTTGGGGTCGCTGACTATGAATCTGAAGTCAAAATTTGAAATAATAACAAAATGGCGGATTTGAAGTCTCAAAAAGCTTGCAAAAAATCGAAAGCGTCATAAATTCGGCTGAAAGTCAGTACTCGGAGATTTTCGGGGTTGCTGATTATGAATCCGCAGTCAAAATTTGAAATAAAAACAAAATGGCGGATTCAAAGTCCCAAAAAGCTGGAAAATAGTCGAAAGCGTTATAAATTCGGCCGAGGGTCAGTACTCGGGGGTTTTCGGAGGCGTTGATTACGAATCCGAAGTTAAAATTTGAAATAAAAACAAAACGGCGCATTTGACATAAATCACTTTTATAGAGAATGTACAAAATATATCCATATGTGATATATAATAGCATAAACATACAATCAGTCGATGAAAAGTTCAGAGATCGTCATCTGAAGAATCAGATGATGCACAATCAGTTGATTCATCCATTAAATCGCTGGGACTTCCTGTACTTGCTGGTATACGTGGCGCAACTAACAATGAACGTGCTTCTGGAAGGAACGACTTTGTATTTTTTCGAGGTAATTCGCACAAACTCGAAATAAAGGGATCGGATATTAATAATAACCGCAAAAAAATGTTCTCCATTGTTTTGGCTCGGGAACACTTTCTTGCTAAATCTTAAAATTTTCGATTATTGCATACGTTTCAGGCACTCATCCACTCAAGTGACCTTTCGTGATCGACAAAATTTCCTTCCTTGTTAAGCCACATCCTCGACGTTCATCAGCGACTAATTCCAAAATTGAAAAATATAATATCTATATAGATGGATAATTCCATATTCAACCTCGTTTCTATTATTTATTTGTAAATATTATTTGAAAATAAAAATAAAATATGCATAAAAAAGAATTACGGTCCATAGAACTCAATACATTAAACTCTCTGATATTCTCTGCCCTCTGGGGCTTAACCATATAACTATGAGGCATATGAGGGATTCTCTGTCAACTCAGCCACAGGTTTCGGTAGAAAAAAAAATTAAGTTGTGTGGTTTCATTTTTTTACCCTAGAACCTCGATCCGTGTCACTCTAGTGATCTTTTCGCGATATCGTCAGATATACTGAAAGACTAATTTTTTCAGTCAAAAAAAGTGGCCTTTTTTGAATAAAAAAATAATCATTCTATTTTTTGGTAAAAAATCAGCGTTACCGGAACGTAAAAACTATTTCAAATATTCCGCTCGAATTCTAACACAAAACTACAACTTTTATGTGCAGACATTTTTTTTCAATTACTTCAAATTTCTGAGATATATTCATTTGGAAAGAAAATGGCGATTTGTAAAATTTTTAATTTAAAAATGTGAAGAAATTCACAAATTAGTAGCACTTTAATATAACCAATTATGGGGCACATCTGAGATGGTCGAAAAAAAGTGGCTGAGTTGACAGAGAATCCCTCATATATAGATATAGCGCTTTCAACTCGACCGACCGCGACACGCTGCTTGGATGGGTGCCAATGTATTTCAGTGTACAATGAAGACCGCAATACAATTCAAGAAAAAGATTCAATTCAAGAAAGACATTCCGCGTCGTTAATGTACGAAATTCAGAAAAATATGATTTATATTGCAAAAACTCGTAGCAATGACACGCGCGCAGCTAAGCGCAGCCATTTTCGATGTTTTCCATTCAATAATACATCCATCTACAACATGTGATAGGTCAGCTCGTGGAACACTGTGGAACTTATCAACTTTTCTCTACGTTTTTAGAATTTTCACTTGTAATTTTCCGTGAATTTTCGTACAAATGATTCATTTATTATTATCGCATGAACAATTATTATCAATTTTCAGTTACACAATGATTTTCTATTCACTTTCAGCTGTTGATTCCATTCGAAAAAATTCGAATCGGATATATTGTAAAGTTTTGGCGTCCTGTTCAATACAGCGTTGAAATGGTCATTTACTGCACGACGCGTCGAGCTCGCTCAAGGGCTCCCTTTCAACTGCCGGACACAAGCAGGTATAAGGGCTAGGGCCCGCTGATACCAAGAATTTGACCTTCGGACTCTTCCCCCACCTAACCCACGACTAAAAATTACCGAAACTTAAACTTTATTTTTCGACTTTTGGCCAGCTTTTTGGGATTTGGCCCCACTGTGCTCCGACTCGAACGCCAAGCTCGAGAATTTTGTGCGTGGAACCTCTGGTTAAGAAACTAGCCTGGGAGAGATTATTCGGGCAAAATAGAGTGAAGGTCGTAGTGTAAATTGATGTGTGCGTGCATGCATGAGTATCCGTGTGTGAGTGTGTGAATCGTTCGAGCGGGTTTCTTATTGAGAGGATCGCATGCGGAAAAGAGTGAGAGAGACAGACAGAGGTAATAAGCGCGGAGCGCGTGCCTGGTGGGGGTATTCGATATATAACAAGATCTCTTTTCCTTGAGGGATTTTGGTTTCTTACCAGGAGGTCGGGCTGTAATAAAAATTATTATAGTAATTCACACGAAACACTCAACATTTTCGTGAAAAAAAATTGAATTTATCTCCTTCTAAAAAGTTGGTGAGTAACGCCTGAAGTTAGTTGTTGTCACCGTTTTATTCGTGCTGTGATTGGTCGGTCAGTTTGACAGATGTGTCCTGCCAGTTTGACAGTTGTTTTAAATGTTGTAATTTGGGCGCTGCAGCGCAAATAAAACCCTGTACGCGCGCTTCAGCGCGCGGTGGGTAACCCTAGTTGTTTAAAAAATAGAAGGAAAAATGGGCCCTAGATGGGACTAGCGTTAAAATTCATATAATTCATCATATTATTTTAGAGAATTTTTTGAAAAAAGTAAAAAACGGCAATCATCTTTTAAAAAAATAATGTTCACTTTACACGCTGAAAAATTGTTAGCAACGATGATTTAAATTTTGTTCCTGTTTTTTTTAATCAAAGTGTGAACAAATATGAAAAAAATCGATCTCTAAACATTTTTCGTTATATCGATTAATTTAAGAGATATCGGCGTTAGAACGGTTCCGAAATTTCTGAAATCCAGATTTTTCGAAAAATATTAACTTCTGAAATACATGCGATAAAAATTTAAAAACTGGTAAAAATACTCCTTGCATAGTATACTAATTTGTAAAAAATAATGAAAAAAATTAAAAATGGTCAGGGTCACGGCCGAGCGAAATAGCGTGGATTGCTTCATATATATGAGGCAGTCCTCACCATCTCAGAGGTGTTTGACCCTGACCCCCTGCGAATTGTTCCATTATTTTTTATGTTATTTAGCCTATCAAAAAACGTACTCCAATTTTTTTTCAAATTTTTTGGGCGAGCCGGCATCTTAACAAAAAATGACCAAACCTGGTTTTTGAAGAAAAAAACGCCCATTTTTTGAATTCCCAAAAAATTCACAGAAAATCTGTGTCAAAAAACAAAAATTTTGGGCCATGAAACATAGTGGAAGTATTTTTTTTCTGGGTTTACGGAGAAAAAAGTATATCGACATTTTTGTATTCTCGAAATTTTTATGTGAGGCCTATATAGTTAATGACATAGTAATTCTGAATACTCTACTACACTGCTATTTTGAAGTATTTTATATAAAAACTTGAGTACACCGAGCCTGGTGATACATTGTCACGGACAGCGCCTCGTCGAACTTGCTTTTATCGGCTATTTCTTGCAGTGCTAATACTAGTGCTAAGACTAAAACTGCACTAATGCTAAGACTAAAACTGCACTAATGCTAAGACTAAAACTGCAGTATAAGCCTCCGACTTGAAATGCACTGTGCCCCTTTTCAAGACTGAAAATATTCTTAACAAACCTCTTCCAATTTTGCCAAATAAAATAAAAACGGTTCAAGTTGAAAAAAAAATATATTTTGTGAAGTTTTAAACGCAAAATATTTTCTTTTTCAACTTGGACCCTTTTCATTTTTTTGAAAAAATTCACCACTTTTTAAAAGACATTTTTTCAGATATCAAAAAATTAGCAGTTTGTGATATTCATAACTTGTATTTTTTTCCTATTTTTTAATTCCAGTAGGAAACCCGATTCCTTAGTTCACACGCGGTAAAAAATAGAAAGAAAATACAAGTTATAAGAAGCACAAACTACCAATTTTTCAGTACCTGTAAAAATGTCTCTCAAAAAGTGGTGAATTTTTTCAAAAAAATAAAAAGGGTCCAGTTAAAAAAAAAAAAAATTTTGTGTTTAAAACTTCAAAAAACGTATGAAAATAAATATCAATATTTTTTTTATATTTTTTTTATAAAACTGCAACTCAAGGCGGAAAAAAATGATCTTCTGTTTTATTTTGATATCTCCGGTTTTTAAAAAGTTATGAGCATTCGAAAAAAAAATGTGTCAAATTTCGAACAATTTATTGTGGTTAGTTGGGTTGAGACAAAAATCTAAAAAAATTCTGAGAGACTGCTTTTGGTACGTACAAAAAAAAAGAAAATTTTCAACAAAATCATGAATGGTCGGGTCTACGGATTGGTCGGCTTGGTATGGAATACCTCATATACACTACCGGCCAAAAGTTTGGGGACATCCGCTCTGATTTCGAGCCGCACAAAAAGTTTCACTGCTCTTTCAAAAATTGACATATCTCAATCGGTCAAGCGGCATTTTAAAGAGGACATTTTCAGCTTCAATTTACTGTTTGAAAAAAATCGATTTTTGTTTCAACCTGTTACACTCTCTCAAACATGGTCATTTTTCGGATTTTTTTTGGACGTTTTAATTTTGCTGCACAAGCCATGAAATTTTTTTTAAATTTTTTGTTGGATAAAAAACTTGAAGCAGGAAGTATAAGCTTCAATTTTGTTTTTTTGAAAAGTTTCGTACGATTGTTTTTCGCGAAGATATTAAACTTTTCGCAAAAAACGACGAAATTTATAAAACGTAGCGTAACTCTCAAACTACTGGGTTTTCATAAAATCTTTAAGAGGGTAAAAAGTTGCGTAAACTTATTTTGGATACGATGCAATTTTTTCAGAATTTATTTTGAACATTTTTTATTTGAAATTTTTTTGTCAACAAAATTTGTTTTTTCATTGTCTACACGTTTTCTTCATCGAAAAAGTTGCGTACACTTATTTTGGATACAATGACATTTTTTCAGAATTTATTTTAAACATTTTTTTTTTTTAATTTTTTTCTTTCAACAAAATTTTTTTTTTCATTGTCTACAGGTTTTTTTCGTCGAAAAAGCCACCTCTTGCTGCAATGACTGCTCCAACGACTCGTGGCATCCGGTAAATTAATTTATCGATTTGTTCTTGCTGCAAACTGGACCAAGCTTTCTGCAACTTCTCCCACAGATCTCTGGAAGATGTTGGGCAATCAAGTCGTATTTTCCTAAAATTACCTAAAAAAGAAAGAGGAAAAACAAATTCTCGTGAACATGGTGTGGCCGGCTCAATCCCCAGACCTGAACCCGATCGAGCTTTTACGGGAAGAGCTTGACCGGAAAATACGACTTGATTGCCCAACATCTTCCGGAGATTTGTGGGAGAAGTTGCAGAAAGCTTGGTCCAGTTTGCAGCAAGAACAAATCGATAAATTAATTTACCGGATGCACGAGTCGTTGATGCAGTGATTGCAGCAAGAGTTGGCTTTTTCGACGGAAAAAACGTGTAGACAATGAAAAAAAAAATTTTTGTTTAAAGAAAAAAATTTCAAAAAAAAAATGTTTAAAATAAATTCTGAAAAAATGTCATCGTATCCAAAATAAGTGTACGCAACTTTTTCGATGAAGAAAACGTCCAGACACACTGTGGGCAGAATCACAGAAAAATCGGCAAAACCCAAAAATTGAGTGTTCTCATTTCGTATTTCTATGTATGTCATTTCAAAGACCAGGTATTTGTACGCCCTATTGTAAAAGGACCGGTCCCTACCCTTCGCGGTACTCGACTTACGACAGTCTGAACTCGACCGTTCGAGAGTGAAGAACGTAGCGATTTTGTACGCTGAAATTTTCGATTCGCGCAAAGTGAAATATATTTTGTTCTACGCTACCGATTTCAAATCGGTAAAATGGGAGATAATCTTGAAGGTATGTAGAATATTATCATGTCAAATAGTTTTTTGAAATTTGAAATATTGTATGTATAAAAGAGTGTTCAATGTATGCATTTTAAGCAAGCTTGTAAATTTATTTTTCCAAAAGAAGTATAAAAATATTTGTGATCCCAGGAGATCCCAGACTTTTGAACATTGTAGCCTATTGATAATGTTATTAAGATTAGAATTTATAAAAAAAATTCTGCAGATTGTTGCATATCTGGCTTTGGGAACCGGAATTCTCATGTCGCGCAACGCTTGGCTTCTTTGTTCAGGCTGGGCGCATAGTCCCCAGCAGGTAAACGTATACCTGCTGGGGACAATAGCCGGTCCTTGTGGAATATAAAATAATTTTCTACCCAGTGATCTATTCGTAAAGAGTCATGATTCATGTAACGGGTGTTCAAAATGTTACAATAATTTATTCTATCATTTACAATTAGATTAAAATTTTTCCCATGAACACATTCATTTTTAGTAAATGTTTATCATACTTCGCGTGCCTAATGCCAAAAGGGCCTATTACAGCAAGAAGATAGGGGTCCATGCCAAAAGGGCCTATAAAAAATTTTTTTTTTGCCATTCTTCTTAAAATTGCTTGAAACGTGAAGATCTGTAAAAAAAAAAATTTTGATGTACTAAAACCAAAAGGGCCTATCTTAAGACATAGGTCCTTTTGGTTTTAGGAAATTGTCAGCCTAAAACCAAAAGGGCCTATAAAAAAAATCAAAATTTTTCAAAGTTTTGAATAGAAATTGCATACCAGAGCATTTTTTTTTTGGAAAAAAATTTTTTTTTCTTTGGAACAAAAATTTTTTTTTTTGAAAAAAAAATTTTTTTTTTTGGAAAAAAATTTTTGAAAAAAAATTTTTTTTTTTTTGGAAATTTTTTTTTTTTTTTTGGAAAAAAAATTTTTTTTTTTTGGAAATTTTTTTTTTTTTTTTGGAAAAAAAATTTTTTTTTTTTTGGAAATTTTTTTTTTTTTTTCGAAAAAGAAAGTTTAAATAATTTGTTATTGTTTATTTGTTTCAACATTTTGTTATTTTTTATTTGTTTAAGCAATTTGTTTAAACGTTTGGTTAAATTATTTGACTTGTTTTCATTTTTTTTTTTTGCAAAATAAAGTTGAAGTAATTTGTTATTGTTTATTTGTTTCAACAACTTGTTATTTTTTATTTGTTTAAAGAATTTGTTATTGTTTATTTGTTCAAACAATTTGTTCTTATTTATTTAAACAATTTGTTATTTTTTATTTGCTTAAAGAATTCGTTATTGTTTATTTGTTCAAACAATTTGTTCTTTTTTTAAACAATTTGTTATTGTTTATTTGTTTGAACAAATAAACAATAACAAATTCTTTAAACAAATAAAAAAGAACAAATTGTTGAAACAAATAAACAATAACAAATTGTTGAAACAAATAAATAATAACAAATGATTTGAACTTTTTTTTCCATATAAAAAAAAAAAATTTCAAAAAAAAAAAAATTTCAAAAAAGAAAGATTTTTTTCCAAAAAAGAAAGAATTTTTCCGAAAAAAAAAATTTTTTTCAAAAAAAAAAAATTTTTTTTCAAAAAAAAAAAAAAAATTTTTTCAAAAAAAAATTTTTTTTCAAAAAAAAAAAAAAATTTTTTTTCAAAAAAAAAAAGAAAATTTTCCAAAAAAAATTTTCAATTTTCTTAGCGGAAAGTAAAAAAAAAAATTATAGGCCCTTTTGGCTTTAGATCACTAAATTTTCAATGTCCCAAAGCCAAAATTTGAGACATAGGCCCTTTTGGCTTTGGAAAATTTTTTTTTGTCTTTAGGCTTAGAAAATGTTGGCAAAACGATTGGCGCAAAAAAAAAAATTATAGGCCCTTTTGGTTTTGCAAAGCCAAAAGGGCCTATAACTTTTATAGGCCCTTTTGGCATTAGGCACGCGACTTGTTTTATTCTAGGTTCACGTGCCATGGATTACACGTGCACTTATCAGGATATTTTTGGAATGATTAAGGAGAAATTTAAATTGTGCCTGGATGAGCAACTTCAGATTTTTGAGGAAAAAATTACTCTTGAGTCATCCGAATCTTTCACGATTGACAACAATGAAAAGGATTCATTAAAAAAATTACTTTGTAATATCAAAAGTAGATGGCTCGAAGTGCACAGAAGCCACGATGCATTTTAAAAAAAAAATGAAAAATGGTTGCAAACTTCAATAACTATTTTGGTAATTAATTTTATTGATGTTTCGAAAACTCGAGTTATGGGTCAAGATGTATAGTATAACGCTCGCGCTATTTTTTTCAGAATTGTACGAAACCAATTGGAGAGCCATCAACTTCAGGTGTATCTGGGCGACCTCGAAAATTGAGTTTCGAAGAGTCGAGTGAACGTACCAAGAAAAGAAAGGCTTTAGAAGTCAGTGAAAAGCATTGCGTGGAGGAATTAAGTTTGGCCACCAGGATGAGACTCAGTTCTGCAGGATTAAACGATGCTGCCACTATTTTAAAAAACATCACAACAAAATCTCCCTCAAGAGCTGCGAGATACCGAACAGCATATGAATCGTCGATAGATCCACGGCTAGTTGAGATGTCTGGAGATGAAGCACTGATAGATTGTGTAAATGCAAAACTAACAAAACAGCAATACATAGACATCAGGCGATCTTTGAGAAATAAAAAAGTTGCTATTTATCCATCGTACGCAAAAGTCGTTGCTGCTAAAAACCGTTGTTACCCTTCAGATATAACGGTAACTGAGACTTTAGCCGAAGTGAAATTACAGTCTTTGATTGATCACACTTGCGACAGAATTCTAAAGTTGCAAACTGACGTGATTAACTTTTTGCGCCCTGAAGAATCGAAGAATTTAAGACTAATTTGTAAATGGGGTTGTGATGGAAGCTCTGGGCACAGTGAATACAAACAAAAGTTTACGAATGCTGAGAGTTCTGATGCGAGTATATTTTTAACGTCTTTAGCTCCATTGCAAATTTTAGGATCGGATATCTCAAAAAAAGAATTCGTCCTTTGGAAAAATCCCAGGCCCTCATCTCCACGGTATTGTCGCCCTATTAGAATTCAATTTCTAAAAGAAACTGTGTCGTCAACGATTCAGGAACGGCAACACGTTGATAATCAGATCGAGTCTCTCACCCCTTTTACGACATTTATTGACGGGAAGGAAGTTACTGTTAAATACGAGCTGTATTTCACTATGATTGACGGCAAAGTTTGCAACTCCGTGACAAATACAAAATCCGCAATGCGTTGCTATATATGCAATCTCACATCATCGCAATTTAATGACATAGAGCTGATGAAAACTGTAGACGTTGACAGAACTCGACTCGAACTTGGATTATCAACGTTGCATGCGTGGATCCGTTTTTTGAGTGCTTCTTGCACATCGGCTATAAAATCGGTGTCCACAAGTGGCAAACTCGAAAAGATGAAGAAAAAAAAGTAGTTGCTGAGCGAAAACGAGTTATTCAAGCCGCATTCAAGAAAGAGTTGCATCTTGATGTTGATAAACCGAAACAAGGGTTTGGTAGCAGTAACGACGGAAACACTGCGCGACGTTTTTTCGAAAATACTCAAATTTCATCAAGAATTTTGGGTTTGGACGAGAATATTATGAAAAGATTCCACATAATATTGCAAGTTCTTTCAAGTGGCTTTGCCGTAAATGTAACTGCTTTCAAACAATATAGTCTTGAAACCGCCGAAATGTTCGTAACTTTGTATTCTTGGTACTGCATGCCAACTACGGTTCACAAAGTTTTGATTCACGGTCCTTTGATAATTGAATGGTCCCCGCTTCCTATCGGGCAAATGTCAGAAGACGCACAGGAAGCCCGTAACAAGGATATTAAAAAATATCGCGAGTGTTTTGCTCGAAAACACTCGAGAACAGCGACCATGCAAGACGTTTTCAATCGACTCCTCTTAACTTCAGATCCGTACATATCGAGCATGGGCAAGCAGTATCCGAAAAAAGCAAAAAGTTTATCACCAGAAGCATTGCAACTTTTACTCTGTACCGATAGTTCTCGCGATAAGTATGGTTTAGGTGAATTAATGGAATACACGAGTGACGAATCAGAATCTACCAATTCCTCTGACGACGGCGATCGCGATTCCGACGCTGACGATTATGATTAATATTGAAATCAGGAATAATTATTAATAATTAATATTATTATTATTATTATTAATTATTAATTATTCTATGTAACGCACGTATTATTTTCGGTAAAATTTAATTCGTTAAGTGTCGATTGCTGTTTCAAATGTATTTAGCAATAAAATTCGTTAAAAATGATTTATAACTAATTTTCCGAAATTATTTGAAAACTTTCCCTCACTTCCAGACAATCGTTTTGTTTTCCCCAAATCTCATTCAAAATTTATAAAAAACAACCTTCAAAACACAAATATTGATTTCTGATAGCAAAAGTTGCTTATGAGTAAGATAAAAATATATTTTCGGTTCGCCATTTTGTTTTTTTTCGAAATTTTGATTCAGGATTTTCAATAAGTGACTTTTAAACCGCAAATTTACCGATCCTTACACAAATCGGATGCTTTTCAGTAATGCAGATAGTCACTTCCGGTCCGCCATTTTGTTTTTTCGAAATTTTGATTAGAGATTTTCAATAAGTGACTTTTAAACCGCAAATTTACCGACCCCTACTCAAATCGGATTCTTTTTAGTAACGCAGATAGTCACTTCCGGTCCGCCATTTTGTTTTTTCGAAATTTTGATTCAAGATTTTCAATAAGTGACTTTTAAACCGCAAATTTACCGATCCCTACTCAAATCGGATGCTTTTTAGTAACGCAGATAGTCACTTCCGGTCTGCCATTTCGTTTTTTCAAAATTTGGATTTGAGATTTTTAATCAGTGACTTTTAAACCGCTAATTTACCGATCCCTACTCAAATCGGATTCTTTTTAGTAACGCAGATAGTCACTTCCGGTCCGCCATTTTGTTTTTTCGAAATTTTGATTCCCGATTTGAAATCAGCGAGGTTAAAAACTTAAGAATCACCATTGCATTTTTCAGTACGCACATCGGCCTAGTTTTGCCGATTTTTCTGTGAATCTACCCACAGTGAGACAATGAAAAAAAAAATTTTGTTGACAAAAAAATTTCAAAAAAAAAAAGTTCAAAATAAATTCTGAAAAAATTGCATCGTATCCAAAATGAGTGTACGCAACTTTTTACCCTCTTAAAGATTTTATGAAAACCCAGTAGTTTGAGAGTTACGCTACGTTTTATAAATTTCGTCGTTTTTTGCGAAAAGTTTAATATCTTCGCGAAAAAAAATCGTACGAAACTTTTCATAAAACAAAATTGAAGCTTATACTTCCTGCTTCAAGTTTTTTATCCAACAAAAAATTTGAAAAAAATTGCATGGCTTGTGCAGCAAAATTAAAACGTCCAAAAAAAATCCGAAAAATGACCATGTTTGAGAGGGTGTAACAGGTTGAAACAAAAATTAAAATTTTTTTTTAAACGGTAAAAATGAAGCTGAAAATGTCCTCTTTAAAATGCTGCTTGACCGATTGAGATATGTCAATTTTTGAAAGAGCAGTGAAACTTTTTGTGCGGCTCGAAATCGGAGCGGGTGTCCCCAAACTTTTGGCCGGTAGTGTATATTTGGGTGAAAACACGCATACAAACTTTCCTTCTTATTTATAAACTTTTTTTGTCTAGAGGTTTACCACCTGACTTTCTTCTCACGAATCACCGTTTCTTTCCTCACATTGCCTTTCTCCGGCCATATACTGAGCCAAAATAAGAGAGGTCGTCACTTTGGATCTACTCCAATTCACTCGACTAACCCTATATATATATCCATAAACACATTTTGCTACGCGTGTATAGCCGCATATTCTCAAGTTGTCTAAGCAAAAGTGCCAACAGCATCTCACCGTCCATTGCTGCGGCCTTTCACTGCGGAATCTTAAATCTCAATCCACCGAGGCACATTTTCTCCAAGTGAAAATTGTGAAAGGATGCGAGAGCAAACGGACATTTCGGTAGAGAGAAAATTGCACCGACGAACGCAGTGAAAATCATTCCCACGAAAACCAAGTCCCTTTCCTAACGCCAAACAAACAAGAATAATATATTATTTCTACATTCCCGTTTTGCACCATACGCTCAAGTACAAAAGTGTTACCAATAACAAAAATTGCTAAGGGAAATTTTGTTCACATCGTAAGCTGGTCACGAAATAATCGCTATAACATCCCTTTGGTCAAGCGCTAAAGCGTTTTTATTCACAATCACTCAACCCGAAAATGTGACCTTTATGAGATCGGACGAGACTTGATTTATAAATAATTCACAATGTTTTTTTTTAAATTTATGTCGACCAGATAAAAGGGAAAGAGGAGCGTTACTAGGCTTAAATGTCACTGTAGCCGCGATCAAGTCGGTTGTCTTTTTATTTCAACGAAGAAATGAAATGAATAATCCAATTCACGTCTGCAGACCCAATCACAAATATAACTGACCTTTCAGAGATCGCTCATATGGATGCAAACTTATGGATAAGAAAAAACATGAGTACCTCGGAAATCACAAAAATTATATAAACAACGACATCGATGAACATGGCAAGCGCCATATTAGAAGTCACGCTCATGAATTCGTTGGCATACTGATATTTTTGAATTTTCATCGCATTAAAAGAGCATTTTACTTTGTAGCCTCGAAAAATAACCCATTGTAAGAATTTTTGAAGTATAAATACAAGTAATGAAATGAAACCTTTTACCATTCATCGTGCAATATTTATAGTGATGACAATAAGACTGAAATGACATATTCATTGGTTAAATTAAAAAAAAAATAGTGATTGAAATGGTACCTCTAGAAAGAATATCTCTGTAATTGCGACGATTTAAATCTGCTGCTTCGGTCACATTGTAAAAGAGCGGCATCGCGATAGAGAGGAGCAGTCCACAAAATTCGTCACAAAAGTTCAAACAATCGATAGACCGAAGCTCGAAATAACGAATACGCGCGGAATTTACTTCAAATAGTCCTCTTAATTTCCTATTTATAATATTCTTAAAAATGTTGGATGGCTTCAGTTCGTAAAACCAATGCGAGATTTTGAAAAAGGTTCCCCCAAATGTGTATGAATTAATCGCCAATAAAAAAACGTATTTTGCATCGCAGCGTGCATCGTCAATAGAGTAAAATATCGATTGCGATGATATAAAACATCGATCGTTTCACAAACAATTTCGATTAAGAGTATTTTCGTTCTGAATTTCCAAAAATAATCCGCAACTTTTATCTGATTTCGGTGATTCAGGGCTAGTTTCATTGTTCGGAAGATTCTCTGAAAGTGAACCATGTAGTTTCGTTTCATTCGTTGTCAATGCAAAATTGTTGCAATTTTTTTAACCGGAGAAAGTAGTCATAAGGTTATAATTTTTTTTAAATAATTATGAACAGCAATGCAATGGGTCAATCGATAAATGATCTTTAAAGAACTAAATGAGCAAAGAATCACCACAATTTGACAAAAATTACGAAAAGTTATGAATTTCGAAAATTTAACAATAATCTGGCTATACGTGCAAAGCGCACGGGCCCTTAAGAAGGTTCACCAGAGATGTGAAAATATACAGGAAAATCTGATTTTTTTAAACATAATCCTCTCTTTTACAGAAGTATGCTTGAATTATTTCAAAATTTTCGTCTACGTGGTTTTAATGTAATGAAATAATCTTATTTGGCTTTTTTAACATGGTATCTTATGGCGTAGGCGAAACGTGGAAACGTAGATCACTAATAACTCAGAACAAAATGTACTGAAAATTCTGAAAAAAATTGTACGACTAATATGAGGCATTCCACGCCATTTCGCTCGGCCGTGATCCTGACCATTTTATTTTTTTTTATTTTTTAAAATAAAATAGTATACTATGCAAGGAGTATTTTTACCAATTTTTCAATTTTTATCGCATGTATTTCAGAAGTTACCATTTTTCGAAAAATCTGGATTCCAGAAATTGCGGAAACGTTCTAACGCCGATATCTCTTAAATTAATCGATGTATCTAAAAATGTTTAGAGATCGATTTTTTTCAAATTAGTTCACACTTTCATGAAAAAAAGGAAAAAAATTTAAATCATCGTTGTCAAAATTTGTTCAGCGAGTAAAGTGAAGACAATTTTTTTTAAGATGATTGCCATTTTTTTCAAAAAATTCTCTAAAATAATATGATGAATTATATGAATTTTAACGCTAGTCCCGTCGTGGGCCCATTTTTCCTTCTATTTTTTGAAAAATACAATTTTTTTCACGACAATTTTGAGTTTTTCGTATGAATTACTATAATAATTTTTATTACTAATAATACTCGTAAGTAATAATTATGGTACTTATTTACAATTAGTAGCCCGATCTAATATGTCAAAGAATTATTTTTCCATTATTTTCCTATGGAAGAAATGTATGCATAATAGGAGAATATATGAATGAAACACGTAAGAGAGACCGAGGAAAGTTGTGACAATTTTTACTTTAACGAGCATATCTCAGTCAAATAAAAGTCTTACATCTATGAACTTTGCATCTTCATATAGCCTGTTCTCTGCACTATGTGAAACAGATATAAAAATAAATAAAAGTAATGAGGGTCCATATGAAAATTGATTAAAACTGAAACAACTCCCTATGTCAGAACTCTCCTAGTACTGAGGTAAGTTGTGACAGCCACGTATTTATTATGTGGGACAAGGGAGATGACGGAACAAGAGGTGGACAGAATTAATCCGACTACACCCACACTTCTATGAAAATATAACTTTTAATAGAGATTTATGATATATCTTGAAAAGGACAAAAAGAATGCCAGAAGTGTGCTCACACGCTTTGTCTATATATTTGCGAGAAAGATTTTGCGCGGGTTCAACGTTTGTTTTCGGCTTCGACGCTGCGCGCTGGTCTTCTATTCTCCCGAGCTCCTTTCAGTCGGTAAAGTCGGGTTACTTGACGGTGGCAGGAGTGGCGATACCGCCACAGTTATATGGAAAAAAATTCAACTTAAACACCACTATTGTTGAATAAAAATGACTTTTATATTAATAATACATATTATTTAAATTTTATTGCATTAATCAACCTTTGGTATGTAATTTTAACTAACAAAAACTTTTTATTTTGACACTAATAAGATTGCTTTTATCATTTTTGGCAAATCATTACAACCTTCAATTCAAAATTCTAAAAAATTCTGCAAAATTTTGCAAATTCTGAAAAAAAAATAATAATAAATCAACATGTAAAGTCACGCTACAAAACATTATTGCAAGAAAAAATCCAAATAGAGATGTGACAGCTTGTCACAACTCTCCTATCGTGCTTTATTCCGAATAATAATTCTCAACCGTCAAATACGTGCCAAAACAAAAAAAAAACATGCCATGAAACTTGAAGAGTTTATGCGCCATTGAAAAAATATCGCAATAACTCTAACGTAATACCCCTCGAGTAATAGGATATCGTAAAATTGGTCAAAAACTTACTTTTGGCAATTTTTTTGACGCTATATACCGTCGTAAAAACACAACCGATTTCCATGGACCAACGGCGCGAATTACATTCAATGGGGGGTTGACAAATTAATGAATTAACAAAGTTTCCAGTTTTTGACGGTCGCAACCGCCTAGAAATCGGCTTTGTCACAACTCTCCTCTGTCACAACCCTCCTCGGTCTCTCCTACTTACATATTTTTTTTATCTTGAGAGAGGTATAGATATTTATTTTCTCACTCGTTTAAAAAGTTTACACAATCGAGACTGATCAGATTTCGAAAACTCTTTTGTTTTTAAGGCACGATCATTATCAGACACAACACATTGCAATTTTTGGGAACCCGTTATGGTTTTCACCCGTTTATACCGGTCGCTTAGTTTTTGCGCTACATTTTGATATCTGATCAGTCTCGATTGTGTAAACTTTTTATACGAGTGACAAAATAAATATCTATAACTCTCTCAAGATATAAAATATGTAAGTTTTTCATTCATATATTCTCCTATAATGCATACATTTCTTCTATAAGAAAGTAATGGAAAAATAATTCTTCAACATATTAGATCGGGCTACTAATTGTAAAATTATCACTACCATTACTAATTGTAAATAAGCGTACATAATAGTATTTTGTGCATCTAGGGCCAGAGATAAGTCTTTTTGTCGAGCGTGAAGTTTGCCGCAACGAGCGAAGCGAGGGCCGCAACCACGCGAGACAAAAGACGAATCTCTGGCCCGCGTTGCACACGATCTTTTTTTTCCCCGTGGGAGATTTTCGTGCTTTTTATTATATGCGTGGATAGCCAAAAAGAGTCACTTTTCGGCTGTCTACGCATATGGTGAAAAGCACGAAAATCTTGCATGGGTGAAAAAAATGTACTTTAGAGCCCATGGGATACCCATGGGCTCTAAAGTGTCCGCAGTGATAACCATCCCATTGTCGTCCCGGGATGTCTTCGGGAGATATCGATAAGATATTATCGAGACTTCTTGAAGACGCCACCAAGATATTCCAGAACTATTAGACACAGCAATAATACATCCCAAGTACGTCTTTCGGACATCACGTCAATTGTCCCGTGATGGTAATGGGATGGTCCCATGAGATTCCCACGGGCTCTGAAATGTCCGCATTGATTACCGCAATGGGATGGTCCCACTGCCGTCCCGGGATGTCTTTGGGATGTCTTCGGGACGTCTCTTAGACTGCCAACACAGCAGTGGATAGATATTTTTTATTTCGATTCAATGTTAATTAATTTTAATTAATTAATTAAATTTCAATAAAATGGGTACAGTACAGAGGGAGGCAGCTAGTACTTCTTCACCGAAAAAAAGGTTTAGTAATATTAATTAACCAGCAGCGGTCACGGAAAATTTGTTTGAATCAATCGTCACATATTTGATTTGATTACCCCGTTGTTGAAATAATAAAACTGGTGTTGTTGTTTCGAATGTGTACTGCATTCACCGCAATTACAACATTGGATCAAAATGATTTCAAACGAGATTGATTCAACAACTTGTTTTTTCATTCAATCTAATATTTAGTTATTTACTGGAAGTAAATTAAATTGTCTTAACTGTATGTTTCGTCTCATCAACAAAATCTAGTTTTAATTTGAGCTATTCATCCAGTTAAAAAAACAGTAAATGCTTTCATGTCGATCAAATTGTTTGATCAATTTGACTAAATATTCCAATGCAGCCACAACACATTTAGTCGATAATACGTATAGTAACTACCACAATCTCGACACTTCGCCCGAGATCCGTAAGGTGTCGACGGGTTGGCGCGCGCTCTCGCGCCAGCGAGACAGTCACCGACCACCGATAAGTACCAGTGTATTACCAGCATCGGAGTCCTCAATTAACTTTAAATTGATAGAACATTACCCGCGCTCTGTGGTCGCGGGTAATGTGGTCTATGGACTAAAGACTACATACTTAAATGAGATCACCATTGCACTTTGGTGGCGCTCGTGCTCTTTATGGGCGCAAGGATAAATAAATTTTCACTTAACTGTTTAATCACACGATTAATTAAATAAGTAAAAGCTCTCGTAGCTTAAACAAATATTGCATATCATCAAATGTTTCGTTAATTCAATTGAAACTTTCTAGCTTTATATTGAATGCATTTTTTCCGGTGAACAACATCTGGATTGCATAGAAAATATAAACTGTTCATTCAACTAAACCATTTGGTTATGCAATCGCAAATTGAGTGCATTTTCCCAAATATAGAACCAAAACAATGGAATTTTCAATTGAACGGATTCTCTACTTTGTTGGGTCAAGGGTATATGTATTTACTGGAATGCAATTTTTGTTTCCATTTTGATACACGTTTTGAGTTAACTGAATTACACATTTCGTTCGCCACCCATAACCGCCGGGTTAACTTAATTCAAGCCGAATTTTTTTCACTTCACCAAACCTTTTTCTGGGTGTTGTAATATGGCCTGCTTGAGGTCCGACTCCTTTCGGTGTCAAATATCCGTGGTCACGCTCGGCTATATAAGCATTCTATTTGTATGATCCGCATCTGAGTGAGCGTTCGCCATCTCGCGGCGAGTCTGCAACTAACGCCGCGCAATGGCTGACCTCCTACTGACATCTCTAAGAGAATCCGCAGGGAACGTCTATACACGGTTACGGCAGGATATCCTCAAGACATCCTATATTAATCTCGCGTAGAACAATGTCTTACCGGTACCTCCCAGAGACATCTCTAAGAGAGTGAGCTGAGATCGTCAAAACACGGTTACGACAGGATATCCTCAAGACATCCTATATTAATCTCGCGTAGAAAAATGTCTTACCGGTACCTCCCAGAGACATCTCTAAGAGAGTGCGCTGGGATCGTCAAAATATGGTCACGATTAGATATCCTCAAGACATCCTATATTAATCTCGACTAGACCAATGTCCTACTAGTACCTCTCACAGACATCTACAAGACAGTGCGGTACGATCGTCTACACACGGTGACGGCAGGATATCCTCAAGACATCCTATATTAATCTCCGATAGAACAATGTCCTCCCAGTACCTTCCACAGACGTCTATAAGAGAGTGCATTGGGGTCGTCCAATTACGGTTGCGACAGGATATCCTCAAGACATCCTATTTTAATCCTGGGTGTAGAACGATAACTTACTGGTACCTCCCATAGACCTTCATAAGACGTACTATCTTGGCAGGACACGAATGGGACTGTCTCGAGATGGTCCCGGGATCAATTTTGCCGTGTGGGTATTAGTAATAAAAATTATTATAGTAATTCATACGAAACACTCAAAATTTTCATGAAAAAAAATTGAATTTTTTTTTTTTTAAATAGACGGAAAAATGGGCCCACGATAGGACTAGCGTTAAAATTCATATAATTCAACATATTATTTTGGAGAATTTTTTGAGAAAAAAAAATTGGCAATTATCTTGAAAAAAAATTGGTTTCACTTCACACGCTGAAAAAATGTTGACAACGATGATTTAAAATTCTTTTCCTTTTTTTTATGAAAGTGTGAACTAATATAAAAAAAATCGATCTCTAAACATTTTTCGATACATAGAAATTTCTGAAATCTAGATTTTTCGAAAAAAGTTAATATTAATTTAGTTATTAATCTGTTGAAATTTCAAGACCTAAGGGTACGTTTTTCGTGAGAAATAAATAAAAATGTAAATCCTAAATGACATGGGCTCTTATGGGATACCGTCTATAAATATTAAATGCACAATCATTACAATACAGATTTTGACGAAAATTTAAGAATTAATGAATAAGTATCTAACGAACATTTTTAGAGCTTCATAAAACTGATTAGGTGCTTGTGAGATTCATAATAAATTAATTAGTCTCGAAAATGCTGATAATTTTGAGGTTAAGCATTGTCAATGACTACGCTACCCCAGTGGATGAAGTCACCACTGAATCACGGTGATTTTTTACGGTGACAAAGTGCCCACAAAATCACCGAGATCTTGGTGATTTTAAGGTGATTCCACGGTGATTCTCACGGTGATTGTCACCGTCATAAAATCACCGTGACAATCACCGTGGAATCACGTTGGAATCACCTTAAAATCACCAAGATCTCGGTGATTTTGTGGGCACTTTGTCACCGTAAAAAATCACCGTGATTCAGTGGTTTTTCAGGGTGAAAACATCGTCACCCAATCCGCTAGGGTAGTCACCGCTTATTTTGAGGTTAAGCATTGACATTTTTCTTTCGACTCACTCGATACCAGATGAACCTCCTTAAGCTAATAGTAACGCTTAATAAATCGTACGTAATTGAAGAAGTTATGTTGCCCTGTGTCAAATTTCTGCAGCTCAGCAGCTGAGTTTGGAGTGGAGAGAAAGCGTGATAAAGGTCGTTAAGTTATGGGAGCGTGTTGCCATGGTAAGGCGTTAAGTTATGGTAGCTGTCAAGTTATGGGAGGTTCAGTTGTGCGAGCGTCCACTGTAGTGCAGCCAGTTGAAAACGCTATTATATTCTAGCTTTAGCTGTCGCGGCGAGTGGCAGCGAGATAGCACACCCTAGCAAACCCAACGACCGTCGTTTTTCTTCTTTTGCGACTGTATAGGCTGCATTCGTCTTGAACGTTTCGAGCGCTGTGAGCGTCATAAACAGTAGCATTTTATATGCCGATGTATACGTGCTGTAAGCGTGTTAAGTCGGAGCCACAATGACAAAAATAAGAAACAAGGAATAAGAATCAGTCGTCCGATTGGCGTAGTTTCTCTAAAGTGCGCAGCGATTGGCTGATTCTTATTCCTCATTTCTTATTCTTATTCTGTTACCGTAATCACGGCCGTTAACCCGTTGTATTGTTTACTTAAATTATAATGTTGAAAAATGACATGTGATTTTTTAAAGTGACAATTTGTGCAATTCGATCGAGTGTAGTGTGGTGTATTGTGTGGGGATGTTTTTTTTTTCATTGAAAATTGTGTATTTCAGAAACATAAAGTTATGTTTCATATAATTTTTTTCTTTGCATAAAAGTAATAATAATATTTGAAAAAAAAATTTTAATACATAGAAAGGTACTAATTATCAACCATTATATTTGAAAGAACAATAACATTTTATCAAATAGTAAGAAATGTTTAAACATTTTTTCCAATAAGTATTTTTTTGGCGAATACGTTTAAAAATTGTAAATGAATAAAACAAAAATAATAAAAATTCCATGTTAAAATTGTTTAAATCATTTTAAACTCTTGAAATAGTTAAAATGTATCAAAATGAAAGTACATGGTAGAAATAAAAAAAAATTCATTCACGCATCTTCGTGCAATGAGCGAAAAAATAAAAAAAAAGTTATTTTCGTTAAAATAAAATGGTTCAGAGAACTGTAAAGACTTCAAACTTTACAGGACACTTCTTTATGATCCTGTCAAGAAAATCTCTAAGTTACAAAAACATTGGTTCACAGGTTGCGAACATCTGACTCTGGACGGACACAGAAATGGCTTTTTGGCTCAAAAATGGCTGTTTTTTTTTGGGAAATTTCATATTCAACATTCTCTGAATGGATTGAGTCAAAAAAGGTTTTGAGATTATAGTAAATCAAAACTGTGCTATGAATTTGAACCATATCCGTTCATGGGTTGCTGAGTTATGATTGAGGACGGACGGCTATGGAGACGGAAAATCCAAAATTGAATTGTTTTGGTATAATATGCCAACAGATGTTGGCAAAAAGTTTGTATGGTTATTTTTTATAAGAGATAGGTTTTTGGAAGGCAATACTCATAGTCACTCCTTATATATAGAGTGAGTGCCTAAAAATTAGAAAAAACTCAATTCATAATTTCAATTTCATCTGCCTCCACGGGGATTTGAACCTGCGATATCTACCTATCCTACTTATTCTCTTTACTTATATAATATATCAGTGGTGAAATCCCAGAATTTAAACGGTTCCGATATGTATCCGAACAAATATTATCACGTAGTTCATCTGGATATGCGATTTCTAATAACTTTTTAATATTCATTCCATAAATCTCTTAAGGGGAGGGTAAACCCCCTCCCCGCCTTTCCGCGCTCGTAAGTGCGAGAGAGATAGAGCTAAAACTTTTAACACATTTTTCTCGGAGATGGCTGATGGAATAAAAAAAGAATATAGTGGGGTAACCTGTACACATTAATTACGCAGGCGATCCCACTAATCTTTTTTCATTTCATCGAGTTATCTCCGAGAAAAATGCGTTAAAAAAATTTTGAGGTTATGTTGACCTTTTTACACTCTTCTTAAGTAATTCTTATTTCAGACTTCTTCGGACTAACGTCTGCGAGATATCATACGTGTTGCTCTAGAAGTAGTCTTAAAAAAGAGTTCACGAGGAAGTATTTCTGGCTTTGTATTGGATGACTTTTACGGAATATCTTGAAGATATCTTCTAAGGATATCTGACAGTTGATTTCATTCCGAAGATCTCTTAAGTTATTCTTATTTCAGACTTCTTCAGAATAACGTCTGCGAGATATCATCTGTGTTGCTCTAGAAGTAGTCTTGAAAAAGAGTTCGCGAGGAAGTATTTCTGACTTTTGTGCTGTGTGGGTAGTTGTTATGTATATCTAGGGAGCTTTGTCGAGAGTCAGGCGAAAGGTGGGAGAGGGAAGCATTATCATTGGGGCTCCCTTTACACGCTCGTCGGGTGTACAATGCCGAGGGGAACTTCGGTTATTTAGCCTTACACACACCCACACACACACACACACACACACACTAGCAACGAATCTTTGTTGTTAACGTAGGGCGCTTGCGAGGCCGAAATCGTTATGCGTCGATGCGACACACGAAACGTTGCCACTTCGCTCTTGTATATACACCCCCGCTCAAAAGTTTGGATACACCTGTCGATATTTTTTGCCGCACTAAAAGTTGCATAACTCCGCCAAAAAAAAAAGATAATCAAATTTTTAAAAAATCGTTTTGAAGGGGAGGAAATCAGCTTCATTTCCCTTTTTTAAAAGATTTTTTACGATTTTTTTTCGACCCGGTATGAATTTTTGAACGTGACCGTTTTTTGGCTTTTTTTCGACCATCGCGAAATGGGCGCACAGCTTAAGGGCATTTTTTTTCGGCTTTTTCAACTGCGGGACATTTAAAAGGATACGCAAACACTTCATTTTTGTCATTAAAATATTTTCGTACGATTTTTTCTTGCAAAGTTATTTCACTTTTGGCTAAAAAAGACAAATTTTGAAAGATGCAACGTAACTCGAAAACTATAGAGTTTGAAAGAAAATGTCAAGTACAAAAAAAGTAGCGTAGATATACGCGGAAACGTCTGGGATTATTTCAGAATTCTCCTATAAAATTTTTTTTTCTACTATTTTTGCTCGAAACTCGAAATCGTGTCTGATTGAAATTTCCGTACTTGGTGATACAATAAAAATCTGAAAAAATTCAGCAATATTTGGTATGCTATAGACAACAATTATTAATAATAATACTGCCCGAAAGTTATTGATAAATTGTTTAAACAATTTCTTAATGACTTTTGGCCAATATTATTATATTGATCAACAATAATCAATAATTAATATTGATCATTATCGTTCATAGCATGCCAAATGTTGCTGAATTTTTTCAGATTGTTTTCAACATGTTATTATAGGTCTTCGAGCTTTTTCTAAAAAACATGTTGAAAAAATGTTGAAAAAAATCTGAAAAAATTCAGCAACTTTTGACATGCTATGAACGATAATGACCAATATTAATAATTGATTATTGTTGATCAATATAATAATATTGGCCAAAAGTCATTAAGAAATTGTTTAAACAATTTATCAATAACTTTCGGGCAGTATTATTATTAATAATTATTGTCTATAGCATACCAAATATTGCTGAATTTTTTCAGATTTTTATTGTATCACCAAGTACGGAAATTTCAATCAGACACGATTTCGAGTTTCGAGCAAAAATAGTAGAAAAAAAAATTTTATAGGAGAATTCTGAAATAATCCCAGACGTTTCCGCGTATATCTACGCTACTTTTTTTGTACTTGACGTTTTCTTTCAAACTCTATAGTTTTCGAGTTACGTTGCATCTTTCAAAATTTGTCTTTTTTAGCCAAAAGTGAAATAACTTTGCAAAAAAAAATCGTACGAAAATATTTTAAGGACAAAAATGAAGTGTTTGGGTATCCTTTTAAATGTTCCGCAGTTGAAAAAGCCGAAAAAAATGCCCTTAAGCTGTGCGCCCATTTCGCGATGGTCGAAAAAAAGCCAAAAAACGGTCACGTTCAAAAATTCATACCGGGTCGAAAAAAAATCGTAAAAAATCTTTTGAAAGGGGGAAATGAAGCTGATTTCCTCCCCTTCAAAACGCTTTTTTAAAAATTTGATTATCTTTTTTTTTTGGAGAAGTTATGCAACTTTTAGTGCGGCAAAAAATATCGACAGGTGTATCCAAACTTTTGAGCGGGGGTGTACGTACAGAGCGGTTTATTATACCTTTCAAAATGCAAACGTGTGTACTGAAAAACTATCGACACACAAGCATCTCGAATCATGGACAAAATATGAATAACCACTGGGGCTGTATAATCCATTAATGGCATCGCCAGAAGTGTATTTGTGAGGCGACTATGGATATCCGCCTATACTGAGGCCTTAAAGCATGTATTTAGAGTATATGTAAACCTACGAGGAAAGGAATATGAGCGAGATGGTAGTACCGGAATGGAGAGACTTAAAGCGAGAGAAATAGACACGGATACTCGGTACAGTTGATGCTGTCATGAGCCCGTTAAAAATGTCTGATAGGAGCCTTTTTCTGCAGTTATGCAGCAACTGATTTTCCGTTCATTATCGTAAAGCCCGTGTCCATTGGTCCATTGGTCCTCCAATTACATCCTTTTATTCGATTAAGCGTTTAAGTGGTACTTTTTACAGTTTTTTTTGCCTATGTTGCATTCCCACGATGGAGTTTCGAGGCATAGGTTAGGCGGAGCTTGATGGAAATTTTGAGATTATTTTTTCGCGTACCGTGAAGAGTGGAGGAAACTGCGAGTGGTGGGAGACTATAGAAGAGTAAGGAAAAATTTTTGACGGGCTGTACTGTATTGATGTATGTATATGCACATATATAGACAGTGGAAAAAGAGGAAGGTTTGAGGGGTTCTATCGACCAGTCAGCCAGCCATCCAGCTATCCAGCCAGAACCAGCAACTCGTCCTATGACCTGACCTCGTCTGAACCCTCCATTCCACTCTCTGCCTTGCTCGCGACCCTAATACAATCACCTCCACGCAACCTCCACCAACTTCGCTGAAACACGAGCGCCATAACGCGCACACCTATATATATACACATGCATACATACAAACTAACACATATATTTACAATACATACATACTTTCTCCTTATGTATGCACCCGACCGTGCTCAGTACCGAACACCCTCTTCACGGCTGCTACCTCTATCTCCATCCCTTTCTCTCTCACCGTCGCGGGCTTCCGCGCTCTCCTCCTGCCTGCGGTACCAATACAAATGCTCGCACAACCATCGCTCTACAGTGCATCCACCAGCGTTTTCCACTGTACGATATTAGCTCTCCTACCACTCTTATTCCCACTCTTATGGAGCGAGCGGGTTTTCGTTCACTATATAAGGCTATGCACAAATGTTCAACCCTCAGCCACCCCCTGCAATCCAACTTATTCTTCACCAATGATCAACGGATGCCTGACGCTTTTATGCGGCAGTCATCCTCCTTCTCCACGATTCTGTTACTGCTCCCGTTTTACCGGTATGTCTTTTCCGGCTTTCCTTTTTCGCCGTTCGCTTCTTCCCGTTAGTCGCTATAGCCATTTCGTTATTCAACTCCATTTCTTTCATAGACGTGTATCGTGATCCGTCGAGAATCTTTGGAACTATGTGCCCAGCTGAAATATTTATGAAACAGATCGACCAGGGGTTCTATACAGTTTTTTTGCCTATATTGCATCGCCACTTGCTCTATGAACGTTGATATTCTCGAAGATTGGCTTTATTGCCATTTTCGTACAGAAAATATGGATTCGGAAAATCATTCGAAAAATTTAATTAACATATCTTCTTAGGTATCATTAGAAGGAGCTACTGCGACGGATTATAAATTTTTTCTTCACAAATAATTTTTGGTCCACTAGTTTTATTGTTAATAATATAATTCAAAATTTGCTAGAAATGACCGCCCCCTCCTCCCCAAAGAGTTTCTAGGTTTCTAAATATAAAATTTAGATTTTAATAGAGTTAGTAGGTATCGAGTTATAGATTATCGAAAAACCGATGATTTTTTAGACAGTGAAACAGTTGCTGAAAAAAAATTTATACAAATAAGTATTCTGTACTATTGGTATGGAACCCTAATTGTGTTAGCCCTACTCGCTCTTGGCCGTTTTTTGTAACGACGTTTCTCCAATGATCCCAATAATTAATAGTCGTCAATTATTGTCTCCAGCACCGAAGTAGAATATGTATTTTTGACAATACTTCTTCAGTGTCAATTGAGTTGAACAGTTTTTCTTACAAATTAAGGGTCGCAGAATGGTCTTTTAGAAAACACCTAGTTATTCCATTATTTATCGATATCCCCGCGAGTATTGCATTAAATAAGAACTGGTAAGAAGACTGGGGACAAAAATATTTTGACCATACTTCATAATGTTATGTAATTTGTGTAAATTAAAGTTTCCTGCGAACCGATTTAGGGGTCTTTTTTGAATCAATATGCCACGGATAGACTTGGAGAATGTCACTGGATTCATTAAGATATCTTAATTATTGTGGCTACAAGAGAATTTTTAAAAACGAAAGAAAATTATGTTGTTGCTTTTTTCAATTTTCAAGCCATTTCAAAGGCATATCAGATCAAAAATTTTCCATAAATTATGAAAAACCTACTTATGGGTCTGAACTTCGACGACTTGCTAGTGGAAAAACGTAAATACCCTTTGATTAAATTAATCGAACGAATCTGAGGTCATAAGAAAATCGATATGTGTATCGAAATGAGCACGATAGCAAGAATGAACATGGAAAGTTCATTTTAATAAATGAACACGAGTGATGAGATAATGTTCATCAAACCAGTGAATAAAACTGAAAATCGAAAGTACTCGACGAACTTTTGTTGCACGGTAAAGTCAAAGTTGCTACCTTTATACGGGAAAGATCTTTTCACTCTATTTTCTCCAGTACGTAAAGTGATGTGAACTTTGGCTGATCGTGAAAAACATCCTGTTTTGTTTCGACGAATCCAGCGGGTTTTCCCTCGGGTGTGAGCGATTCACTATTTTGAGTATGTACATTCGTTAGAAGAACTACCTATATAATACCGCACTTTAAACAGTGAAAGGCTCGACGGAAAACGCTCTCGGAGAAGATGAAAACCTGCTCCAAACGCAGAGAGAAAGGCAGGGAGGGAGAGAGAGAGAGAGAGCTGCAGAAGGGTAGGAAGAAGGGAATCGCCCTCTGGAACAAGCCAATGTTATGTTTCCCAAAGCTCCACATTCTTGCACGAGACTATTCGAAGTACGTTTTACCGGTATTGAAATTCCGCCAATAAATTCTAATGAAAGTCCGCGCTGAACCGCAACGGACATTCCAATAAAAATAAAACGTTTGCTATAAATCACGAATCTTATTGATTAGCCATAGAACATTCTTGCCAAATTGTATTTATTCACAATTCCGGCTATCATACATCACTCTACATGCTATAAATTCACACATCCTCGGCCGTATACATCTCGCGAATGGACAAATCGACGAAAATTATTAATCAATTAAAATCAGGTCGTCTTATCTCGTTCGAAACTGAAATTTCATAAATTTCAATTTACAAAGAACATTTTTCAGATAAACACGGAAAATAAAGGAATACGTTTTATGCAAGCAAATAATTATCTTCTTAAGAAATCGCAATTTTTGGGCACAAAGCACTGAAATTTTGTTTCCCATAGATGAATATAAATTACAATTGAATGTATCTATTAGTACTCAATGAAATTAGCTACAACACGACTTGGTTTGATTAATATTACATATTATTGGTAAAAAAGAAAATAACGACACTGCAATGCTGTTTTTCGAATTTCGTTACATACAGTTTTCTGTATTGAGAAGACAATTTATAGGTGTATTTATATCTTAATCTACAACTTTAAGTAAAAATAATTGAGAAATTGTGGTTCTGATTTGACTACAGTTTGGAAAAATGCAAGCTTCCTCATCAATTATTTACGAAAAATAAAAAAAGATTTAATATATAGACTATAATATCATAACAACATAAACGATTATAATGTGAGTGGTGATTTAGGTATGCGGCCGTAGAGAGACAATAGTGAAGGAAGAATCGGCTGCGATTCGGCCAGTGGGTCCAAATGACAGTGGAAATGACCTTCTTCAACGAGATTCTACAATTGTTTGGTTGCATCATCCTCGCAGCCTTTAAACATTGGAAACGCAATAACACCGCTGAAACTCGCTACCACCAACAACTACGGTTTTTATTAAAATGCAGACAAGAAGGCCTCATACCTAAACACATCTATTCACAGAACATAAACAACATTCTAATTTTTAGCAACCGAAATAAATTCAAACTCAAAACGGTCTTACACAAAACTTACAAATCTTTACTCAACATAGAGATTGACGACCTGAATTACAAAATTAAAATACTCAACAAAAAGATTCAAAAAAACACAGAATTAATCGCAAAAACTCCAAAACACATACACGAAAAATTCTTCAAATTTGAACAAATTAGACTGAACAGAATGTCAAAAGAATTCTTTGACAAACACCAAAAGAAATTAAGTAATCTCAGATATGAAAGAACACAAAATATCCACCAACACATTTTTAATTACGATGAATTCCTAAGAACAATCACATCACAATCAAATCAGAATCGAGAAAACATAAATGATCCAAATCAACATCAAAGAAAGAAACCAACATCACAAATCAATCTTTTTAATTCAGCAACATCAAACAATACTCAACATAACACAAACAATAACATAACTAATGACCCATTAACCAACATAGAATGAACAATCTCAAACAACAAAGTTAAAGAATGGCTGATCAATCTATCAAACATAGACATTCCCACACACATATCAACCTTTTTATTATTGGGTGAAAAATTCAGCTTTCCATATGTAAAACCGACAGATATCAAAACATACATCTATAAAACCATCTCAGAGTTTGAATCCAAAATAGATTACTTACTGGAAAAACCAATACAAGAAGAAATTAGAAAGAAATTCACCAAATTAATTGATAAAGTAAAAACTCCAAACTCATTCTTCAACACGAACAAAATAATCAAAGATACATCCATCTTTCTTAAAAACAATCCTCAATTAATCATTACAAGAGCAGATAAAGGAAACTCAACTGTTATATTGGACAAACTAGACTACATCACCAAAACTGATAATCTACTTGCAGACGAAACCACATATAAAATCACAAATAAAAATCCACTTAACAGACTACAAAAAGGCATAAACCAAATTCTTACGAGATGGAAAAATCTTAAAATAATCGATGAAACCACACAGAAACATTTAAAAGCAGAAAACTGTAATTTAGCACGATTATACTGCCTTCAAAAAATTCACAAGCATAACTATCCGCTACGTCCAATCGTATCTTCTATTAATAGTCCTACACATAAATTGGCCGAATTCATTCAAACTAAACTCTCAAAATTAATAGACACAACAAACTCACACGTTAAAGACGGTTTCTCATTTAAAAGATTGGTATCGAACATCTCTATACCCGATAACTACCAACTCATTTCCTTCGATGTCATCTCACTTTACACCAATGTACCTTTGGAATTAGTCATACAAAGCCTCCAAAAAAGATCAGATCTCTTCTCTGAAAAATTTCCACTAAACGAAGTAATAAAAACAATAGAATTCATAATGTTCTCAACCTACTTTACCTTTAACGACAAAATATATCAACAAATATTCGGCTTGCCAATGGGTTCACCGTTAGCCCCGATATTATCAAACATTGTAATGATCGACTTAGAAACCAACTGCTTAGAAAAACTGAAGTTCACGATACCAATCTACAAAAGATACGTAGACGATATTATTATGGCTCTGCCTACGGACAAAATAGATTCAACACTTAACTTCTTTAACTCATACCACACTAAACTACAGTTCACAGTTGAAGTAGAAACAAACAACAAATTACCATTTCTAGACATCTTGCTAATCCACAAAAATAACTCAATAATCACAAACTGGTACAGAAAACCGACTTGGTCAGGTCGATTCATAAACTTCTTTTCTCACCACCCTCTTACGCAAAACAAAGGAATTATCATGATGTTGGTAGACAGAGCGATAAAACTATCACACGCATCCTTCCACCAAAAAAACATTGAACTAATCAAAAACACAATGACACAAAACTGTTACCCAATCTCCTTCACAGAAAAAATAATAAACCAAAGGTTAAGATTAATTCATTTACAATCAAATAACGACAACGCATTCGACTCCTCCAGATTAATAAATTTACCCTATACTGAAAATATTCACCACCAACTAGTCCGCCTTTTTCGACAATTCAATATAACACTAGTCACTAACAACCAACACAACATTCACTCCATCACCGGTTCCACAAAAGATAAAATAGATAACATGGATAAATCCAACGTCGTTTACCAAATCGATTGTAATGATTGTGATGCATTGTACATAGGACAAACAAAAAGATACCTAAAAACGAGAATCAATGAACACAAAAATAGTCTAAAACACACTAACACAATAAATACAGCGTTAGCAAAACACGGAATAGAACTAAAACACAATTTTAAATTTAACGACGTTAAAATTTTGAATAATGAAAAATGGCTCAAAAAGCGATTAATTCTGGAAATGATACAAATTAAAGCACACCCCAAAGCAATCAATTTTAGAATCGACATCGACAAACTAAGCAGTATATATAATTCAATAATTTAATAATACTCAAAATAATAACGGGAAAACCTCAAATTACCATCCATCAATTGAAAATTCATTACCAAATCTAACAGTTATCAATTTAAACCCGATCCAAAACCGGTTAACATAACCAGTCCGGCAAGAAAAATCACTAACGGCAAACTTCCCCAACCATGAAAAACCACCCCCACTCTTCAATACTCAATCACACTACCCCATCAATATAAATACCTCCTCACTCGCCTCAATGCTCAGTCGCTACTTAGCTCTCGAATCGCCATGTAATGAAAACTGCTAATTTTGATCAAAAATGAATCTTGGTAATTATCAAACATGAAATTCATAGGTAAATAACACATACACAAAAGTCTCGCAAAAAACATAAACTAAGCAATAAAATATCAAAATCCTCCCTCTCACAGACACCAAGGATCACAAAAAAATGACCCGTCTTTATACAATAAATTCATAATGAATATTATCCAAGATTCATTAAATGACAAAAAAAAAAAAAATTACCCGTACAAATTCAGGTCAGTCATGACACATAACATTTAAGCTTATAATGTAAAACATATCATACGAAATAAGACAAAAAAGAATGTAATTTTAGAAATAATAAATCTGAAGAGGATCCGAATTAGGATCGAAACGTTATACCAAAAAAATTGTCCACTGTCATTTGGACCCACTGGCCGAATCGCAGCCGATTCTTCCTTCACTATTATAAACGATTATAATACCGATTAAACTATTATACAAGCTTCCTCTTCAATTATTTACTTTCGAAAAATAAAAAAATATTTAATATATAGACTATAATATCATAACAACATAAACTATTATAATACCCATTTTAATGTTTCGAAAAATCTACAGAAATTCTCAAATGTAAAAATCAGGAAGTAAGAGGTAAGGAGTCGAATCTCTGCCAGGCTGGCCGGCAAAAAATGGTTCGGGTTTTGGCACAAAGATAGTAGTACCAACCTCTCCACTCGCAGCGCTGGTGTTCCAACATCGTTCGAAAACTTTTCTATACCGTGTATTACTATATATATAAAATATACTATATAGTATATTTCAGTATGTTTTCAAACTCTTTGTTGGCTGCACAGCATATGAGCGGAAAATTTTAAAATACGTTTTCTATCGGAAATGTTCTGAAAAAAATGATGGGGGGAGGGGAATGACGATTTTTCTGGAAAAATTCTGAAAATTTTCCATTGCAAGTTATGGTATTTTTTTGTTGAAGCGTTTCCAAACACGTGAAATACGATTGAACAATTTCGAGGGAAAATCTTTCAAGAGCTATTAGAGCTATAATTAAATTGTGAGACATCTGTCACTCGTGGAATCTTTTTTTCTATACATAAGTACTTGAAAGGATCAAAAAAAATGTCGAGCTTTTTGAGGCCGGGGCCATATCCAATTTTTACAGAGTGAGCAGTGCATAGTCGGTAGGCTCTGGACTGCCATGCAGGCATCCAGGGTTCGATTCCCACCACCGGTATCACTGCATTTTTTCCAGGTGATATTATTCTAATGGCAATTCATCGATGGTTTTGAGAAGATCACTAAATTGCTTTATACTGGTGATCTTGATATACGGCGACAATAGCATAATTACGTCGTCTATATAGATATTAACATTTAATTCTGCAAATACAGCGATACGCTTTCGTATCCTCATGCCAGGTTCTATTTTCTGAAAACCCAAATATGAGCTGTTGCCTTTCATGAAACACCACACCGATGAAGGCAACTGAACTAAATGTAGATTATTTTGTAAATATTGGAAACTGAAATCTTCAGTGCATTACTGTGTGCCAATATTTCTTGCCCTCATTTCTGGCATACCTAGAGGTTAGGAAATAATTCACATTAGTTTTTCTCTTGAATCATACATTGCATTTTATGCAAAAGTTTATAATCTCACAACATTCAATTATTCCTCACTTATTCTTACCGTTCAGATCTTTGTCTTATCCGTGAGTAACAAATTTCACGAATTTTGGTCGCTGGAGTATGTAAAAGTGCGGCCGTCTTACGCGTTGAAATTTTTTTATTTCAGCTTAGCGTCAAGAGGCTGCCAAGTCTCTTGATATCTGAACAATTTTTGTTCTTGTAATCAGTATAAACACTTTTTAATTACTTGGCGTCAAGAGGCTGCTGCGTCACTTGATTTAGGTTGGCCGAGCTGTAACCTCCATGCTGCAAACAGCAGAACAGCTATCAGGCGTCAGCCATCTGTTACTTCAGAACCTTCAGAATAAATAAAACAGTTGCTAATAATCATAACATTCGAACGATGTCTCGACAACCACGCTCCAAGCGGCGGAACCACGTACCGGTAACTTTGTGCCAAAAGGCTGACCACTTCTATTCCGTGGAGGTTCGTCTCCTTACCTCTTACTTCCTGGTAAAAATCTACATACAATCAGAAAACTCGCCGTCAAATTAATAATATTTCGAATTTTGTAGTTTTTCACGGAATTTCATGACTTATTTAAAGTATTTCCTCCGCGAAACCACATCAAAAAATTACACCGCATGTGCATATTTATAGGGTTGATGATTATTTCGATTTGAAGTAAATACATTTAAAAAACACCCAATATTAATTCAGTGCCAATAGATAATACGATGGATATATTTTACTGTCGTAGAATTTATTATGTTAAGTGTTCTTAACCTACAACTGCTTCACTCTGTGAGTCAACTTTTTGCCAGAACTGTCCCGGCTCTGCCCCAATACACAAAAGATCTACATATACAGACGACTCATTCTTTTGAGTGTTTAAGCACGACTAGAGTGGCAACGTTCCGATTGGTTCCGATTGCCGTTCCGTTTCCCCTCCACGCGCTCCTTCACTTGCAGAATTTATGTTCTAATACCAAAACCGTCAGGTTCGAATGGTTATTTCTTAGAAACTAGTCGGTAAATCATCCTGATTTTTTTTTACGTAATTCGTGACATGCCGTGTGAGCTTCCCTCAGTTTTTCATCAACTTCGTAATTTTTGTTTTGACGATGGAATTAATAACGTATCTATGCACCATGCGTGTCCAATGCCTTACGTGCAAATAAAGCTAACTTTGAGTGTGGCTATCTCGGGTTCGGGAAGATCAAACTTACTTAAACTATACAGATGTTTGGATGACATATTAAATAACCTGTATGTCAATTTTCAACCATTTCCTAATTAATCGACCTCATGGAGAAACTACCTCAAGGCCAGGTGAAATCCTAAGACATTTAAGAAATTACGTGGCTTTTCAGATTCAGGTTGTCGGATATCCCGAAAATGCAATTCAACTAGTTTCACGCCAAAGCCTTTGTTATTAAGCAGATATAAAATAAATGATAATAATAAGATAACCAGTTAAAAAGCACTCGTTCCGTTGTATGAATTCGCAAAGATTTTATCTGCTTTGTTGGGTTTGGGGCAAATATTTACAATCATGCACGAAAGCCAGTCTCTGGCGGTATTTAAGTGACACATCATTATAGAATGAGAAAGGGATGGGGAAACGAGCGAGTTTGAGGAGACAGAATTTAAAAAAAAGAGCTCTCGCGGTCCGTTGTACACATTCACTCTTCTCCGTTTCATGCCGAGAGCCAGCATGCAACCCGAGAGCAGCACAACCGCATTCGGTGGTGCAATCGCGTAAATAGGCTTTAGAAAGCATGTGTGTAGCAATAACGAGTGGCCCTCGGATATGCCACGTCTGCTCCCAATCTCCATTCTCACATGCACCGCGTACGACTATCACTTCGATTATTCATGTATCGAAAATGTAATTACCGATGCATCGATTATTTCAATAAACATAATTGTAATCGGCATTCCATTTTATGATCGTACAAAGGTCAAATGACCCCGGCATTCTTATGTACTTAAAGATCCGAACGTTCGGTTGACCGAAAAAATCGATGAATTTATTCTTTAAACGAAAATTAAAAGATCCCGCAAATACTTGGTGAATAATTCTACAAATTCCTTTCAGTATTGAGAAACATTATTTACCATGGACTGTCAGGATTTTTTAATTTTTCTTTTAAATAGAATATTTGTAAATTTCTGAATTTAATTTAAATTTAATTTAATTTAGTAAATTTGTAAATAACAAGCCTACCGGAATAAATCTTCACCAATTAATAACTCCCTTAAATAATATCTCTACCACAAAATAAGTCTCCCAGTAAACAGCACTTCGATAACATTTCTGCCACAAAATCCCTCTACCACTTGACAGCTCTTCCATTTTACAAGCCTACGTGATAAAAAGTCTCCGGGTCTTTAATCCTGCGATACCGTACTTACCGATTCCAGAGCAACTATACATTGTTTTATTGGGGTGAAATCCAATGTCAATAAGTGTCCGGTCGAAATGACAGACTGGAGCCTTGTTCAACCTCAAGTTTGGCCGCAAGTGATGTGGAACACCCGACATTCCCGAAGAAGGGTTGTATTTCCACAAATTCAGAATGTTTTTTTATTGAAAGATAAAGTCATGTATATCGGAATCCGTTGTTTTTATATAGTGTTCTATAAATTTTTCTTAATACTGATTGAAACGGCAAAAAAAAATCTTCAGTCACATAATTTTCTCGATCCGTCAGTCATCGATTCAAGTGAAATTACCCTAAATTTTCATCGCATTTGCTTTGTCGATAGGCCTTTCAAATAGCGGTGTTTGTAAATATATATTTGTATCTACGGTTTGGCCCTCGTGAAAGCCACAACTACTTATTACCGAGTTAGAATACCACGATCCCTCTCACCTTTACTATATGGAAATTTCGCAAAATACGCCTTTCTCTACGTACCCACGAATTGGTTAATGGACAAACGTTTGCAATATTGAAACAAGGAATACGAGCGAACAAGACCAAAGTCTGGTTTGCCTTTGTGCACGTGCGCAGCTTTATCGTGTGAAGCATATGTCAAGAACTTATATAATTTATACACGTGTAGAATATATAACAGGGCGTTTCATATACTAGATACATCCCATGTAGAAATTTTTTAGGGAAGACCGACGTCCCATCAAATCCCGATCAGGATTTGCCATGGATTCCCCAAAACCAGCTTCCCTATTAGAATCCCGATCGGGATTTGCCATGGATTCCCCAAAACCGACTTCCCTATCAAAATCCCGATCGAGATTTGTCATGGATTTCCTAAAACCACGTCCCTATTAGAATCCCGATCTGGATTTGCCATGGAGTCCCCAAAACCGGCGTCCCTATCAGAATCCTGATCGAGACTTGTCATGGATTCCCCAAAACCGGCGTCCCTATCAGAATCCCGATCGGTGAGAAAAATTAGAAATAATGGCGCCACTTGCATTCACGGGATCCCTATTCGATCCCTATGGTAATCGAGTACGACGATTGGAGATTGTAGATGATACGCTTATAGATAGGATGTCAGTTTGGTAAACCCACGATATCATTGGTCGATGTATTCTTTTTCTATCCTGGAATAGAGTTCTATATATACAAACAATATATATAACGGTTATTTTGGTTGCACTTTTGATCGGCAATCGAATCTTTCGATGACACTCGGTCATTTTGGTCACCGTCACCAAAGTTTTTTCAAGTATAGTGATAACTTTGGTGACGTCACAGAAATCCTCATTTCTTAGATTTCTCTTATTTATTATAAATCACCTTCCACGGTGAGCAAAACTTTTGTCTAATTGCTGGATAACACGCGATAGATTGATTATAGGTTTCCATAAGATTATATATCGTTATATGAAAAAAACGGAATACCTGCTTATATTACGAAGCCTGACTAACATTTGAAATTTCTGATAAATAAACGTATTAAAAGTAAATTCTGATAACTTGCTTTTATTTCATCTCAATGGCATCGATGTATATTAATTAAACATCAGAACAATTATCTATTAGTTGGAATAACCAACAACAACGTTGGTGATCGATGGTCACCAATGGTCGCAGAAGTGACCATTGTACAATTAATAGTGTATTGCGGTGACTTTTTAAATTATTATAAGAGTAGTCACCACAGAAACCATTCGAAGGGAATATGTACATTTTGGTAACAGATAGTATATATATACGAAATGTCACCGAAATGATCTATTCATAATACATAGTCAACTTTGGTAACACGTCTGTCACCGAAATACCCAATTTTTAGTTATTCTCGATCTGGTTGATGAACTATATTGACAGTAGAATCGTGTTTGTGCATTCCCATAGCTGTTACGAAACTAGCCATTTGGGCCAGTTACCGGGTACTTTTTTCTGCAATCTTCTACCCAATTGATTTTGTTGTTAGAATATATTCGGGGATGTCCCCTGAGTATAAATTTCAAATGGCGTGACAAGGGGAGTTGAGCTTACGTCGCCATCTTCAAAAAACGCGTTTCATTAAATATCTCGCGAACCGTGCATCGTACGACAAAAACTTTTGAGATCTTTTTTGTAGATAATAAAATTCTCTACAACTTTTATTTATATTTTTTGTTATTTAACGCCGCATCGACTGCCAGGGTCATTAGCGACGGGACCAAATATTTTTCCTCTACAACTTTTGCTTAACACTTTTTCTGCATAGATTATAATTTATAGCCCGTCAATCGTTTTTCAAAATGGTTTTTGCTAAATACACTACTCGCAAAAATTATGGGAGCAAGAAAGATTTCCAAATTTTTTAGAAATTTTCAACAGGGTTTATTTCAGTGAAAAAAGGTCGTATCGAGGTCATAAAAAAGCATTTTGAAGCTCAAAAATTCTGGTTTTCAGATCTTTTGGTCAAAAAATTTTAGGAGCTTTGGTTCATACAAAATTTTAAGAAATGGCGCAAAAGAAAATTTTAGAAAATTATTTACCTTTTTATTTTTACTCCTCGGGCTTGGAAATTTTCTTTCCAGCTAAACCAATGTATGGACCAGATAGCCTGTTTATTCAGCTTCAATTTCCTCTGCGACCGGAACAGGTGATAATCGGAAGGGGCTAAGTCTGGTGAATACGGCGGGGTAAAACTTCCCAGTTGAGTGTTTCCAAGTATGTTTTTACCGGCGCCGCAACATGTGGACGAGCATTATCGTGTAAAAGAATAATTTTGTCGTGTCTGGAGTAGTAATGGGCCCGTTTTTCCTTAAGTGCCCGACTCAATCTCATCAATTGTGTTCGGTAGAGAGCTCCAGTAATGGTTTCGCAGGTTCTTTGTCCGTTCCGTTCCGTTGTCCGTTCTTTGTCCTTCACGTCAAACTCACCGTTCTTAAACTTTTGAAACCATTCCTGACAACTTCTCTCACTTAAAGCAGCTTCACCATATGCTTCTAGAAGCAATCGATGCGCCTCAGCTGCAGATTTTTTCAAATTGAAGAAGTAAATCAAAAGTTCCCGCAAATGATGCTTATTCGGCACAAAACTTGACATTTTTGCACGAAAAAAATTACGTGATGCTGATACGGAATCACTAGTACTTTAAGGTTATGGTGTTGCCGGATGACGAAACTTGGGATATTACGTTTTACATCTGACAATTTCTCCATAACCTTCTGGTGGGGCCATCTTTTGACAAACCGCGGAAACTTATTTGTACACCTAATATTATGATGTATCCAAACAAAAACATTCCAACACGTATCCAAACAAAAACATGCTCCTTTTATTTTTTATTTTTTGTAATTTCGATCAATTGGTCTAGAAAAACCATTCAAATCGATTGATTGGCAAAAAAAATTGAAAATTAAAAAAAGTGTTTAATTTTTTTTTTTTAATTTACCCGTTAATAAATGCGGAATTATAAAAAAAAGTCGAAAAGAAATCAATTTTTCCATTTTTAAGAAGATTACCCGATGTTCAGAAACAAAAACCATGCTCCTTTATTTTTATTTGAAAATTTTTATCAATCGATGTGGGAGAACCTTTCAATGGATCGATCTGCAAATTTGCAGAGTTATCGGGGATAACCATTGAGCTGTAACTATTCCTTAAAACATTAGCTTTCATATCAATATTAGTAAAGCTGCAGTCGATTTATCAAATCAAGGGAAAAAATCACTTTTTTGTACTTTTTTCAAGTGAATATTGTGGGTAGAAAAAAATGTTTCCCAATACTCTTGAAAGGATATTGTAGGAAATTTATTCCAGTTTCCGAATCTGCCCGATCAATTTCTGTATACGACCACTGGTTGCTGAGATATCAGTGGTTAAAGACGAAAAGATCTTTTTTCATTTAAAGTCGGTTATCTCCGTGAGAAATCAACTTAGAGAAAAAAAAGGAAATTGAAGATGAATAAACAGGCTATCTCGTCTATGTATTAGTTTAGCTGGAAAAAAAATTTCCAAGCCCGCGGACCAAAAATAAAAAGGTAAAAAAGTTTCCAAAATTTTCTTTTGCGTCATTTCTTGAAATTTCGTAGGATCCGTAGCTCCGCAAAATTGTCCTAAAAACCTAAACAAAATGCGTAGCAACTCGGTTTCTACGTAGAAACCGAGTTTTTACGCGTTTTGTTTAGGTTTTTGAGACAATTTGGAGGAGCTACAGAAAACCTAAACAAAATGCGTAGAAACTCGGTTTCTACGTCGAAACCGAGTTTTTACGCGTTTTCTTTCGCTTTATTTTTTTCCTTAAGGGAAATTTCCTTGAAGAAAATTTCCTTAAGGAAATTCACAGCAGTTTGAACTACTGACGGAATTTTTCTAAGAATTTTTCTAAGAAGGAACTTTGGCAACTGTCACCAAAATGACCAAGTGTTATCAAAATACCCGATTACTGATAAAAAATGTTACCAAAATGACCGTTTTACATACATATGGAAAGAAATGCGTCATTCTTACAATTCCTGGACCTGACCATTTTTTATTTTTACCGAAACTCCGCTCATTTCATTATATGATCCCAAAAGCCACTCACAAATTTTATTCAATTTTTTGGAGCCACCATGGCGGAATACAAGGCCATCGAATATTTTCGACTTTTGAAAATATTTAATTTTCAATCGACGATATCTTAGTAGCCGTTAATACTAACGAAAAAAATATAAAGAGGTTTTTTTTCATCCTGAGTCCATCTTTAGATTTAAAAAAATGTCGAATTTTTGTAACGCAAATGTAAGCAGTCAAAATAATTTTCAAAAATTACAATCGCGATACCCAAACCCCCCCTCCTTTTAGAATACAAATTTGAAATAAAAATTCTCAAAAATACTAGAATTCATTACCGACATTTTCGAAAAAAAAAACGATGGGACCTCTAGTGGTTCGCGAGATATTGATTTTTCAGGCACTCACCATACATGAAAAGTGCCTATTAGTATTGCCTTCCAAAAACCTATTTCTTATGAAAACAACCATACAAACTTTATACCAACATATGTTGGCATATTATACAAAAACAAAAAATTTTGGATTTTCCGTCCCCTGAGCCGTCCGTCCGCACTCATAACTCAGCAATCCATGCACGGATCCGGTTCAAATTCATAGCACAGTTTTGTTTTACGATAATCTCGAAACCCTTTTTGACTCAATCCATTCAGAGAATGTTGAACATGAAATTTCCCAAAAAAACAGCCATTTGTGAGCCAAAAAGCCATTTTTGTGTCCGTCCAGAGTCAGATCTCCGCAACCTGTGAACCAATGTTTTTGTAACTTATAAACTTTCTTTATAACATCATAAAGAAGTGTCCTATAGAGTTTGAAGTCTTTACAGTTCTTGGAACCATTTTGTTTTAACGAAAATAACTTTTTTTTCAGTTTTTCGCTCATTGCACGAAGATGCGTGAACGAATTTTTTTTATTTTTACCATGTACTTTCATTTTGATACATTTTAACTATTTCAAGAGTTTAAAATGATTCAAACGATTTTAACATAGAATTTTTAATATTTTTGTGTTATTTATTTATAACTTTTTAACGTGTTCGCCAAAAAAACACTAATTGGACAAAAATTTTAGACAATTCTTACTATTTGATGAAATGTTATGTTTCTTTAAAATATAATGATTGATAACAGCGGCACACAAAATTAAAAAAGTGGTATGTACTTTTGTCCAGACCCACCTTTCTATACGTATTTTGATGCGCTGAATCCGAATTCGAAGTCAGGATGGCTTATACACCCTCAAAATTTTAAATAAATTGCGAAACACCGCTAAAAATGGCTAAAAACTGCGAAAAATCGCAGTTGTGAGTGTGAAATTTTTTTAATGAACTAGATCAAGTATGCTTTTCATGTATTTTGATGCGCTGAATCCGAATATGAAGTCAGTTTGGCTCGTACACTAGCAAAAGTTGGAGTAAATTGCGAAAAACCGCTAAAAATGGCTAAAATTTGCGAAAAATCGCAGTAATGAACATGAAACAAATTTTTTTTCACCCACGCAAGATTTTCGTGCTTTTCACCATATGCGTAGACAGCCGAAAAGTGACTCTTTTCTGACGGCTGAGAGCCTCTTTTTGGCTATCAAGCATATAGTGAAAAGACACTCAAATCTCCCATGCAAAAGACACTCAAATCTCCCATGGGGAAAAAAAAGATCGTGTGCAACGCGGGCCAGAGATTCGCCTTTTGTCTCCCGTGGTTGCGGCCCTCGCTTCGCTCGTTGCGGCAAACTTCACGCTCGACAAAAAGACTTATCTCTGGCCCTAGATGCACAAAATACTATTATTGTACTAGATAAAGTATGTTTATTATGTATTTTGATGCGCTAAATCCGATTGCCGAGTCTGTTAATCTCGACCATGCATTCACTGCCTTCCTACAGTTTGAACACATTCGCCCCAATTTCGAGCCACACAAAAAAGTTGCACTACTCTTTTAAAAATAAAGATATTTCAACTTAACAAGCGGCGTTTCAAAAAGGATATATATTCAGCTTCATTTTCCTTTATCAAAAAAAAAATTCGATTTTTTTAAAATTCGGTACGTCCTTTGAAGCATATGGTCGTTTTTTTTTGTTTTTTTTTTGGCGTACGTCCGATGAAATTTTTTTTGAACTGTTTTTCACATGGAAAACTTGTGGAGGGGAGTATAAGTTTCAATTTCGTTTGTTAAAAAATTTCGTACAATTTATTTTCGCAAAAAACAACCATATTTATAAAATAAAGCGTAATTCCAAAACTACTGAGTTTTTGTGAAATCATTAAGTGGGTAAAAAGTTGCATACAATTGTTTTGGATTTAATGAAATTTGTTCAGAATTTTTTCTCAACTATTTTTGTCGGGATTTTTCCCTGTCAACGAGATTTTTTAGAATCTTCAACATGGAGTCTCTTACCAGTCTTACCTCAACTACACGGCTTTTTCGTCGAAAAAAGTCATTTACACGGCTTTTTCTTCGAAAAAAGTCATTTACATGGCTTTTTTATCGCAAAACCCGTGTAGATGAGGTAAGAGATTGTTTCAGATAAAAAAAAATTTGAAAAAACATGTTGGATAAAAATTCTGAAATAATTTCATTGAATCCAGAATAATTGTATGCAACTTTTTACCCTCATAGTGATTTCACGAAAACCCAGTAGTTTTAGAGTTACGCTCAATTTTATAAATATGATCATTTTTTACAAAAATTTGAATATTTTTGCGAAAAAAAATCGTACGAAACTTAAAAAAAAAGAAAAAAATTGAAGCTTATACTCCCCTCCACAAGTTTCTCATGTGAAAAACAGTTTTAAAAAAATTTCATGGGTCGTACGCCAAAATTTCAACACCAAAAAAGAATGAAAAAACGACCATGCTTCAAAGGACGTACCGAATTTTTAAAAAATCGAAAACGAATTTTTGGCTAAAGCAAAATGAAGCTGAACATATCCTCTTGGAAACGCCGCTTGTTGAATTGAAATATCTTTATCTTTAAAAGAGCAGTGAAACGTTTTGTGCGGCGCGGAATCGGGCCAAGTGTTTCCAAACTTTTGGACGGCAGTGTATGGATGATCAAGATTAACAGACTCGGCAATCGGATTCAGCGCATCAAAGTACATAAGAAACATACTTGATCTAGTACAATAAAAAAAATTTCATACTCATAACTGCGATTTTCGGCAATTTTTAGGCATTTTTAGCGGTTTTTCGCAATTTAATCAAATTTTTACGAGTGTACGAGCGAAACTGACTTCCGATTCGGCTTCAGCACATAAAAATACATAAGATCTCCTTGATCTAGTTGAATAAAAAAAAATTCATATTCATAACTGCGATTTTTCGCAATTTTTAGCGATTTTTGATTTTGTGTGCCGGTGTAATTAGTACACTTCTATGTATTCAAAAAATTTTTTTTTCAAATATTATTATTACTTTTATGCAAAGAAAAAAATTACATGAAACGTAACCTTATGTTCCTGAAATACACAATTTTCAATGAAAAAAAAACATCCCCACACAATACATCACACTACACTCAATCGAATTGCACAAATTGTCACTTTAAATAAACACATGTCATATTTTTCAACATTATAATTTAAGTAAACAATACAACGGGTCAACGGCCGTTATTACGATGACAGAATAAAGGCTGGTTTAAGCCTGGTTTATGCAGCGGCCGTAACTTAACTTAGCCGTAACTCAAAAAGTTGAAAGTATATATTGCCCTTGTAGCGTTTATGCAGCAATTAGCCGTAAACGTAACCGTGCATAAACGCTACAAGGGCAGTATATACTTTCAACTTTTTTAAGTTACGGCTAAGTTAAGAAAGTTCAAAGTATATAGCCTGGTTTATGCAGCAGCCGTAACTTGACTTAGCCGTAACTTAAGAAAGTTGAAAGTATATATTGCCCTCGTAGCGTTTATGCACGGTTACGGTTACGGCTAATTGCTGCATAAACGCTACAAGGGCAATATATACTTTCAACTTCCTAAGTTACGGCTAAGATAAGTTACGGCCGCTGCATAAACCGGGCTTTAGAATAAAAAATAAGGAATAAGAATCAGCCAATCACTGTGCACTTTAGAGAAACTACGGTCATCGGATGGCTGATTCTTATTCCTTGTTTCTTATTTTTGTCATTGTGGCTGCGGCCTTACACGCTTACAGCACGTATACATCGGCATATAAAATGCTACTTTATATGACGCTCAAAGCGCTCAAAACATTCAAGACGAATGCAGCCTATGCTATCTCGCTGCCACTCGCCACGACCGCCAAAGCTAGAATATAATAGCGTTTTCAACCAGCTGCATTACAGTGGACGCTCCCAAAACTTAACCCCCCATAACTTCACAGCTACCATAACTTTACGCGTTACTATGGCAACACGCTCCCATAACTTAACGACCCTTATCGCGCTTTCCCCCCACTCCAAACTCAGCTGCTGAGCTACAATTGACACAGGGATACTTAACCTCAACTGTCAATTTTTTTTTTTTCAATTGCGTACGATTTATTAAGCGTTACTATTAGTTTCATTGTAATTAATATGTGCGTGAAGTGGATAAATAATACAATATAACAATTTTGGTAAAAATGACTGATAGATGGGACAAGTCACGACTATTTATAGGACAACATGTTCGAGAATATAGTTGTTCTCTCGAAAAAACAGGAATTTTTATTTTCCAGCAAGAACGAAATTTCTGTAGAATATTCGTATGTATCTATGTATTCATTCGCATGTATGATGTATATAGATGCAACTTTGTATAACATTTTCTAGAGAAATGTATCTCGCGCGTTCCAACAAACGGATAAATAGTGTTCAATTATTTTCATCTAGAGTTATTAACATAAAATTCTTATCAAACTTCAAAAAATTTGCAAAATATATCGGTCAAATTTTGAAATGTATATATGACTACAACACGTAGGTACGGATTTCAGGTTGAATTCCGCGCGCTTGTTCTACGCATGCTTCAATAAAAAAAGGCAGTACGCATGCGTTGAACCACGAGAGTGGGAGAATTAGGGGAACGTTAAGTTATGAGAGCGTTTCCGGTCCCGAAGCGTTAAATTGTGGGAGCGTCCACTGTAGTTGAATATTCGTATGTATACATGTATATGAGTCATTTTGTGTCAATTCAACGATGTTTTATCGGTGACCCCCTTTGATTTTCCATTATTTTTTAATATGTTATTACACATGCAAAAAGAAGTATCCATGTTCATTTTTAGCTCTCAATCGTAAACCGTACTGAAGTTATTGATTTTTGAAAAAAAATTCTTAAAATAATCATAACTTCCACAATAACTAAGATATTCTAGTTTGCTAGGATGTCATTTTTGTTTGTTTTTCAATGTACTCTTTGAAAAAAATATCAAAAAATTGATTATATTCAAATCTGTCATTAATAATGATTAATATAATTTATCAGAATAATTAATCGATGTTCACAATGAATCAAAGAGTTTTAATTACGGTGTGAGTGCCTATTAAAACGTCCCCAAGGGACATGTTAACCAACATTCAAAATATATTCGATCATAATGGAATAAATCAAGACAATGATCAAGAATACGGAGCGCGAAGCGCGGCGACAACGGCGCGCGAAGCGCGGGGGGGTTTGGGTGGCGAAGCCTCCCAACGAGTACGCGAAGCGTGCTTGTTAGTATTTAATTTACTTGTTATTCATTAATTTCGGTCTATCTGTTAATTAATTTGACCTTTCAATAGTGTAAAAAAAATAGTAATTACCCCATCGCTATTTACGAACATTCCGAAGTGATATAAACGACTCCGTGAAGGATCTCGTAATAAATTTGTCAATAATCTTATACCGTCGTACCGAATAGGTTGAATTCAAAAAATATACCGTCGATTGAAATCATTTACCGTGAAAAGACTAATAACGAACGTTCAAAGGAATTGTTAATGAATTGGCTATTCAGAATAGACCAATTAATAAAAAATACTCAGAAGCATCACTGCATTATTTTTTCTTAACAACGGTAAAGATTTTTCTGAAAAATGGTCGAATTCCGTCGAAAGTGGTATACATAACATAATTTAAAAAAATTCAATATCCGATAAAAAAAACGAAATTCAAATATGAGTATAAAATGAAAACATAAAAACGTATCATTGATTTACATGATTCTTTTTTACTATTTTTTTTACATTATTTGAAGCTCAAATTAATTAACAGATAGACAGAAATAAATGAACAACAAGTAGTATTTTTGAGAATTTTTATTGAAAATTCGAAGGGGGGTTTTTGAGTATCGTGATTTTAATTTTTAAAAATTATTTTGACTGCTTAAATTTGCTTTACAAAAATTGGACAATTTTTTTATTTAAAAATGGACTCAAGATGAAAAAAGAAACCTCTCTATGTATTTTTCGATACGATTAACCGCTACAGAGATATCGTCGATTGAATATGAAATATTTTCAAAAGTCGAAAATATTCGATTGACTTGTATTGGTGACTTCAAAAAATCTAATAAAATTCGAGAGTGGTTTTTGGGATCATACGATAAAATAAGTGGAGTTTCGGCCAAATAAAAAATGGTCAGGTCCAGGAATTGTAAAAATGACGCGTTTCCCTCATATACACTGTGACCTCGATAATCGGAATCCGTCGGAACCGGCTCTTGCAATGTGCGCAACCCCACTTCTTGCAAGTGGCGGTCCCGACGGATTCCAATTATCGAGGTCGCAGTGCACTTTGCCATTATTTTCTCGCTTAAATCTAAAAATATCAATCGGACGATAAAAGATAAAGAGAAATTTCCTTAAGGAAAGTTTCTTAGGGTAGATTCCTGTAGGTATGCTTCTTCCCTAGCGGATTGGGTGACGATGTTTTCACCCTGAAAAACCACTGAATCACGGTGATTTTTTACGGTGACAAAGTGCCCACAAAATCACCGAGATCTTGGTGATTTTAAGGTGATTCCACGGTGATTCTCACGGTGATTGTCACTGTCACAAAATCACCGTGACAATCACCGTGGAATCACGTTGGAATCACCTTAAAATCACCAAGATATCGGTGATTTTGTGGGCACTTTGTCACCGTAAAAAATCACCGTGATTCAGTGGTTTTTCAGGGTGAAAACATCGTCACCCAATCCGCTAGGGTAGTTTAAACTACTAAAGGAATTTTTCTAAGAAGAAACTTTGGCAACTGTCACTAAAATGATTAAGTATCATCAAAATACTCTATTACTGATTAAAAATGTTACCAAAATTACCATTTTACATACATATACTTTGCCAATATTTTCCCGCTTAGATCGAAAAATATCGATCGGACGATAAAAGTTATAATGACAGAAGTTGTAGAAAATTGCATTAGCAACAACTTTTGTCTGCTTCAATTTTATTGAAAAGTTGAAAGTCGCCGAGATATTGAGCAAAAAAAATTCTCCCTCAAATCCAAGATGGTGGCTGACGCACCAGCGGAATTCGGTCGTCATTTTTAATTTACGCTACTATTGAACCCCCCTATGAAGGTTAGAATAAATCCTAACTCGACTGGACTAACTGGATAGAAGATTGAATTATGAACCTACGTTTTTCGCCCCAGTGACAGGCCTATGCTATAAGCACGGGACAAAATGCAATCTGTAATGAGGTTTATGATTTTTAGATTCATCGATGAAAGCTTTTGTATCCACAATCTTATTTGAAGAGTAAGTTCAAGAAAAAAAATCATGAACCCTAGTTTTTGTAGAATTTAGTTTCCTCCGCAATGGACAAAATTCAATTTGTAATGAGGTTTATGATTTTTAGACTCATTGATGGAAGCTTTTGTATCCACAATCTTATTTGAGTAGTTAGATGAAGAAAAAAATCATAAATCCCGGTTTTTGTAGAATTTTGTTTGCTCTGCACTGGACAAAATTCAATTTTTAATGAGGTTTATGATTTTTATAATCATCGACTTTCTAAATATCCATTATTTATTGGTTACCCTAGTGGATGAAGTCACCACTGAATCACGGTGATTTTTTACGGTGACAAAGTGCCCACAAAATCACCGAGATCTTGGTGATTTTAAGGTGATTCCACGGTGATTCTCACGGTGATTGTCACCGTCACAAAATCACCGTGACAATCACCGTGGAATCACGTTGGAATCACCTTAAAATCACCAAGACCTCGGTGAATTTGTGGGCACTTTGTCACCGTAAAAAATCACCGTGATTCAGTGGTTTTTCAGGGTGAAAACATCGTCACCCAATCCGCTAGGGTATAGCCGGTATAGTGAAAAAAATTAGTTAAGCTCAAAATCTGATTAATTGAAATTTTATAAGAATAAAATATATTATTAGTGTATATATTTACTCTCACTGCCTCGAAAATACCATGCTGTGCAATGTTATTATTTTTTCCGTGAAAGAAACATCACAAATACCGACAAATATTTGGGGAAAAGTAAATTATTTTTTTGAAACAAATAAAAGTTAACCTCAAAATCTGACGATGTTTATGATGCTTTATCTCAGTGTTGGACTACCATTAATAATAAAAAACGTAACCTCGGTAATGACAGCATTTTTATCATCATGCTGAAAATGATAAATGTACAGTTTTTTTTATAATCCATGGTAATTGATCACAAAACCATGAATCTTAATTGTCATAGCACATTGCTTGCTACGCACTAGACAAAATGCAATCTGTAATGAGGCTTATGATTTTTAGACTCATCGATGGAAGCTTTTGTATCCACAATCTCATTTTGGGAGTTGGTTGAAGAAAAAAAATCATAAGTCCTCGTTTTTGTAAGATTTTGTTTACTCCGTACTGGACAAAATTCAATTTGTAATGAGGTTTATGATTTTTAGCCTCATCGATGAAAGCTTTTGTATCCACAAACTTATGTGAGGAGTTAGTTGAAGAGAATAATCATTACCCCTAGTTTTTGTAGAATTTAGTTTCCTCCGCACTGGACAAAATTCAATTTGTAATAAGGTTTATGATTTTTAGACTCATCGATGGAAGCTTTTGTATCCACAATTCTATTTGAGTAGTTAGATGAAGAAAAAAATCATAAATCCTGGTTTTTGTAGAATTTTGTTTGCTCCGCACTGGACAAAATTCAATTTGTAATGTGGTTTATGATTTTTAGATTCATCGATGAAAGTTTTTGTATCCCCAAACTTATTTACGGAGTTGGTTGAAGAACAAAAATCAAGATCCCTAGTTTTTGTAGAATTTAGTTTCCTCCGCACTGGACAAAATTCACTTTGTAATGAGGTTTATGATTTTTAGATTCATCGATGAAAGCTTTTGTATCCACAATCTTATTTACGGAGTTGGTTGAAGAAAAAAAATCATAAATCCTGGTTTTTGTAGAATTTTGTTTGCACCACACTGGACAAAATTCATTTTTTAATGAGGTTTATGATTTTTATAATCATCGACTTTCTAAATTTTCATTATTTATTGATCATAATCGGTATAGTGAAAAAAATTACAGTTAAGCTCAAAATCTGATCAATTGAAATTTTATAAGAATCATATATTATTAGTGTATATATTTACTCTCACTGCTTCGAAAATATCATACCGACAAATATTTGGGGAAAAGTAAATTATTTTTTTGATACAAATAATAGTTGACCAAAATCTGACGATGTTTATGATTCTTTATGTCAGTGTCGGACTACCATTAATGATAAAAAACCTAACCTCGATAATAACAGCATTTTTATCATCATGCTGAAAATTATAAATGTACAGTTTTTTAATCATCCATGGTAATTGATGAAAAAACCATGAATCTTAATTGTCATAGCACTTTGCTTGGTACACGCTGGACAAAATGCAATCTGTAATGAGGCTTATACTTTTTAGACCCATCGATGGAAGCTTTTGTACCCACAATCTCATTTGGGGAGTTGGTTGAAGAAAAAAAATCATGAATCCTCGTTTTTGTAGGATTTTGTTTACTCCGCACTGGACAAAATCCAATTTCCAATGAGGTTCATGATTTTTAGACTCATCGATGAAAGTTTTTGTATCCAGAATCTAATTTGGGTATTAAGTTGAAGAAAAAAAATGAGAACCTCAATATTATTAAAATTTTGTCCACTTCAGAATGAAGAATATTTGATGGAAGATTTTGTATCAAAAAATTAACTTGTGGAGTTAGTTGAGAAAAAAAATCATTAACCTTAGTATTAAGAGTTTTGTCCACTGCACAATGATGATACATTCGCAGCCTATGGGGAAAAAGTGTACAGGTTTATGATTTTTTATCATGCATGGTAAATGTTGAAAAATCACAAACCCTTTTTTGTGTAGCCCTTTTTCTGCTGCGCACTGGACAAAATACAATCTGTAATGAGGCTTATGATTTTCAGACTCATCAATGGAAGATTTTTATCCAAAATTTAATTTGTAGAGTTGTAGAGATTTGTAAAAAAACATGAATCTCAGTATTAATAGTATTTTGTTCACTGCACAATGAGGAATAATTAATTTTTAGCAGACTTAGAAAATAGTGTTGAGGTGGATTATTTTTTATCATCCATGGTTGTTGATGAAAAAATCATGAATCCTAATTTTTGTAGCATTTTTGTAGCAAACTTATGATTTTTAAACTCATCGATGGAAGTTTTTCTATCTGTGGCTTCCCGGCGGAATTAGTGAAGTCCATTTTTTCGAAAAATGAGTTAACAACGGAAATCAGTCTATTGTTAGCTACTCTTTTATCTCAGACATTTGTTACCCAGGTTTATTTGATTTGATAAGAGATACAGCCGTATTTCATAACCATTTAAGGTGATGTGAAAGGTTCCCCCACTCCTTTACCCCCACTCCGTCATACCGCAATCGGTAAATCATCAGCCAATTCAATTTTTTTCATAAATGCATTGACTTTTCGAAAAAACGCAAAATCTTAGGAAGTAGGAATCCCAATTACGCAACTACTAAGATGTGTTGTTTGCCGAAAAATCAAAACACCTTAGTAAAAACAGCCACCCGCCGTTTTGTAAATAGCGGGTAGCTGTTTTTACTAGGGTATTTTGGTTTTTTCGGCAAACAACACATCTTAGTAGATGCGTAATTGGGATTCCCACTTCCTAAGATTTTGCGTTTTTTTGAAAAGACAATGCACCCATGAAAAAAATTGAATTTACTGATGATTTACCGACTGCGGTATGACGGAGTGGGGGTAGAAGAGTGGGGGAACGTTTCACACACCTCAAGTCCAAATATTCCGGTATAACGAGTTAGGTCCAAAGATCCCGGTAAAACAAGTTAACTCCGCATATGGAATATGATAATTAGTGATAAATTTGAACAATGATTATAGTTTCTCCAATTTCATCAACTGATTTTAACATTTTTCTCTTTAAAAATTGTTTATTTGTTTAAACAATTTGTTATGGATTAAAACTGCAAATTGATCATAAAATAGTAATCAGCGAATTTGCCGTTTTCAACACAAGTATTGATTTTAAATTGATTCAAAGGGATCGAAAAACGTATTTAAGCGATCCTAAATGAAAATTATTAAACAAGGACATCAATAAACAACTTTGAAAGAACAAAATCTTAAAATTAGGTGATGAAAAAGCTTAGGAACGTGAAAAAAACGAAAAGTTGAAATTCTAATTTCAACTTTTCGTTTTATTTTTATTTTTCACGTTCCTAAACTTTTTTATCAACTAATTATAACATTTGTCTCTCAAAAATGATTGATAAATGTAATTGTTTATAAATATTATTTATTTGAAATCAATACGTATTTGCAGTTTTAATCAATAACAAATCAATAAAACTGTACAGAAAAATAGTTAAATAACCATTGTTCAAATGTATCACTAATTATCATTCTCCATATGTAGAGTTAACTTGTTATACGGGGATCTTTGGACTTAAATCGTTATGCCTAAATATTTGGACTTACAATGAATATTTAATTATTATAGACAATTAGAATGATTATAAATTGTAATTTTATGGTCAGATATTTTGCGATCCCGAAGTATCTCTCCTGTATTGACGTGTTATATTATTGAGAATCGAATCTGTCATAACAGAAACAGCGATTTCTCGGAATTCTTGTTTATGGATTTAACTCGTCAAGCTTGCAAGCGACAGATATCCAAATCCTAATTTGAAAAGTCTGTTGAAAAAAAATCATGAACTTTAATGTTAATAGTATTTTGTCCACTCTACAATGAAGAATATTTTACTTAGCAGCGTACTGAAAAAAGGATTGGTATTGACGTGATGATTTTTAAACATGCATGGTTGTTGATAGAAAAACCATGTATTTTAGTTTTTATAGCATTTTGTATGCTGCACACTATTTATAGAGAGGTTTATAATTTCTTTACACATCGATGCATTTTTTGTATCCAGAATCTATTTCGTGGAGTTAGTTGAAAAATGTCATTATCATGTTACTCAGTAAAAAAACTCGCCAAGTACTTTTTATTTGTTTTCATTAATAATATTTATTTTTAAAAAAATTTCAGTTGTTTAACTATCAATCAATGGAGTTTTGTTTGCACAACTTTCAAAAAGTTTTTTACGAAGCCCAATTCGTCAACTAATTTTTTCAATTATCTACCGTCAAGATGTTTTCGTATATCTTACATTTCGGCTCCGCCGTGTACTCCGTAATACGAGTTGTGAGTTTCCTGTCTATTTATTTCACTACAAATGTAAGTACAATTAATTAGAGATACTTCCGTAAATGTACTTGTCTCGAATTTTTATGCACGATTTTCGATGTTTTTCGTTGTAATATACACCTTACAACGTGGAAGATTTTTCTAATTTTTACTTCACCTCAAGGCAGCTCGGCAACGAAAATTGAGGTCTCTTTTACAGTGAAAATTTTGGCAATGTCATTGTGTCACAGAAATCCTGGAAAAAACGACTTTCATCTAATCGCCCCAAAGTTTTGATATTTCGCCGTCCATAAAAACAATATAAACCACAAGTCAACCACGCCTAAATACAGTAAAAATTGTTTAAAAAAATTTGAGATAAATATTTTTTCATAAGCATTTGCATTGTTGTACAAAAAACATCAATACAGAGGAGACCATTTAGAATAAATCTATGATTTACTTTTAGAAAATGCTGGGGAATTAGTAGATGACATCAGGCTTATTCATGGCCAAGGAAATGTTTTTCGTATCAAAATTCTCAAGGATATTTAGTTTTCAAATGTTTGTGTATATATTTTCAGAAGACTCGTCACTTTGATATCACTACAGACAAATAAATTCGATTTTTCCGGTAATTTAGGTGAGATCTGTATACATTTGAATGTTGTCACCAATATGACCGGTATATATTTTTACCTTACTCCAGGTCAAATATAGGTAAAATGGGCAAAATGACGACTTTAAAATTTTGTTAATTGGTCACTTCGGTAACGCTAAACCAAAATGTAGCATTAACTGTAGCGTTACCAATGTTACCGCAACACCGATTTTAAGCATATGTTTTAAATATAGTGTTACCGAAATTACCTATTGGCTGAAAGTCTATTGTCATCGAAATACACGATGAATTGTACGGTCAATATATGAGGTATTCCAGCTCAACTCAACCACTTTCACATGTTGTATTTTTTTATTTGGCTCAAACTTTTTTCTATTATTGTACGTATTTATGGGACTTCACATGATTTTTTTCAAATTTTTTTATCCATGCATCTAGAAGATATGATTTTTTGTTGAAATTCGATAATTTTTTATTCAAATGCTTGTAACTTTGCGAAAAATGGACCGAATCAAGCTTTTTTTTTTTAAATGTTCGTTTTTGAGTGCACTTTTCGATAAAAAATATTAAAAATTTAACGATATTCATCTTTTATATCATTTTACCGCTTAAAGCAAAAAATTGTTAATTTCAAAAGGTCGGACACTTTTAATTTTTTTCAAAAAATTCGCTAAGAAACTTTGACTTTTTTAACTATTTTTAACGCTAGGCTGATCGTGAGCAGATTTTTCCTTATATTTTTTTCATAATTTAAAACAATTTTTTTTTTCATTACAAGCAAAAAAACGTTTTTTTCAAAAGGTGGGACACGTTTAATTTTTTTCAAAAAATTTCCCAGGAAACTTTGACTATATTGACTATTTTTAAGACTAGTTTCATCGTGGGGATATTTTCTCTTCTATTTTATTCATAATTAAAAATAGTCTTTTTTTCAGTATCAGTAAAAAAACGTTGATTTCAAAAGATCGGACACTTTTAATTTTTTACAAAAAATTTTCTATGATACTTTGACTATTTCGACGATTTTTAATGCTAGTTTAATCGTGAGCAGATTTTTCCTGCTATTTTGATCGATTCGAACTCAGTGATCGATTTAAAAAGACTTTAACCATCAGAGGAACGCAAAAAATCCATTGTGCTACCCCCAATAAAAATGGTGAATTTATTGTAAAAGAATGTTAAAGTTCCGAACAATCAAGAATTTGTAAACTATTTAAACGTCAAAGAAAATAGGCTTGTAGTTGGTATAATAAAACTACATTAAATTGAAAAAAACGTGTTTTTAATCATGAAAAAAATATAAGGAAAAATGTCCCCACGATGAAACTGGTCTTAAAAATAGTTAAAAAGTCAAAGTTTCGTTGCAAATTTAAAAAACAAAATTAAACGTGTCCCACCTTTTGAAAAAGACGTTTTTTTGCTTGTAATGAAAAAAAAAAATTGTTTTAAATTATGAAAGAAATATAAGGAAAAATCTGCTCACCATCAGCCTAGCGTTAAAAATAGTTAAAAAAGTCAAAGTTTCTTAGCGAATTTTTTGAAAAAAATTAAAAGTATCCGACCTTTTGAAATTAACAATTTTTTGCTTTAAGCGGTAAAATTATATAAAAGATGAATATCGTTAAATTTTTAATATTTTTTATCAAAAAGTGCACTCAAAAACGAACATTTTCAAAAAAAAAACTCGATTTGGTCCATTTTTCGCAAAGTTACAAGCATTTGAATAAAAAATCATCGAATTCCAGCAAAAAATCATATCTTCTAAATGCATGGGTAAAAAAATTTGAAAAAAATCATGTGAATTCCCATAAATACGTACAATAATAGAAAAAAGTTTGAGCCAAATAAAAAAATACAATATGTAAAAGTGGTTGAGTTGAGCTGGAATACCTCATATATATACACTTTTTGCCTTAGAATCAGTATTTTTTCGATGTATATCGACATTATCATTATGAACACGATTGCAATAACTTTTTTGAATTATTTGAACATGATATCGGCATAATATTTTAATTTTGGACTTCCAGAACTATATTTTTTTCGGTGTCGTGAAAGTGACCTATCTAAAAAATTGATTATGTTGAAATTCGTACATCGCGAGTCGCGCAATGTTTGGACAGTCGGTGCGGGGTTATACGTCGTGTTGATCGACGAAATCACGAATTCGCTTGGAAAGGATAAAGCTTTGATGAAATTCCTTGCAATCAACGGTAAGTGGTATTCAATTTGCGAACAAAAAAAATTTCATCATTAATTCAACCGTTATTTATATCGACGAACAGTAATGTTGATTTCTTCATTATTATTTATTATTCCGAAGTATCAGCATATCACCAGGATTCCGTTCTGGCCAGAATACTGCTTTAATTGTAAAAATTGTATCAAGATTCATCCATAGCTCTCACAGAAAATTTGGATGCTGATTTTGGGTTAATAATGTACATCGACACATCACGAGTCTCGGAGAGTTTGACAGTTGATACGTTTAAAAATACAGAGCGTCATGTCAGTCACATCAGAACGACAAAATCGGTGAGCTATGGCTCATTCGTGTTTCCCAGGAAATTTCCGATGCAAGACACACGCTTTGAATCTTTCAACAACGATCAAAAAATTTCCCCATACCCGGATCTGCCAAGGTTCATTTGCAAACGGACAGGTCAAAAAAGGTTTTTGGCATATTTAAGGATGTTCCGTGAGGAATTATTCCATCGCAAATAGCTTATTCGTGTAGCCCAAAAAAAATTTCGGTTGAATACACACGCTTTGAAACTTTGAACAAAAAAAAATCCTTATAGCCCCACGCCCGCAGCAGAAGTCCATTTGCAAATGGACGGGCCAAAACGTTTTTTGGTATTTTTGAGCATGTTTCTTAAGGAATCTTACAATCGTAAATGGCTTGTTCGTGTTCCTCAGGAAATTTCCGATCAAGATCACACGCACTGAACCTTTAAATGACGAAAAAAAGCTTTTTCGTGGAATGGAATGGAATGGAATAAAATAGGATTTTCGTTTCAAAACACAGGCTTCAAATCTTGAAACGTCGAAAAAATCTTTTCCGTGAAAGGGAATAGAATAGAATGGAATTTTCGATTCAAAACACAGGCTTCACACTTTGAAACGACGAAAAAAAACTTTTCCGGGGAATAGAATGGAATGAAATGGAATTTTCGATTCATAACACAGGCTTCAAATCTCGAAACGACGGAAAAAAACGTTTTCGTGAAATGGAATTTTCGATTGAAAACACGGGCTTTAAATCTTGACACGACGAAAAAAAACTTTCATGGAATGGAATGGAATAGAATGGAATTTTCGATTTGAAACACAGGCTTCAAATCTTAAAACGACGAAAAAACACTTTTTCGTGGAATGGAATGGAATGGAATGAAATTTCCAATTCAAAACACAGGCTTCAAACCTTGAAACGACGAAAAAAAACTTTTTCGTGGAATGGAATGGAATTTTCGGTTCAAAACACAGGCTTCAAACCTTGAATTGACGAAGAAAAACTTTTTCGTGGAACGGAATAGAATGGATTGGAATGGAATGGAATTTGCGATTCAAAATACAGGCTTCAAACCTTGAAACGACGAAAAACTTTTTCGTGGAATGGAATGGAATTTTCGATTTAAAACACCTTAAAACGACGAAAAAAAACTTTTTCGTGAAATGGAATGGAATGGAATTTTCGATTCAAAACACAGGCTTCAAATCTCAAATCGACGAAAAAAAACTTTTTCGTGGAATGGAATGGAATTTTCGGTTCAAAACACAGGCTTCAAACCTTGAATTGACGAAGAAAAACTTTTTCGTGGAATGAATTGGAATTTTCAATTCAAAATACAGGCTTCAAACCTTGAATCGACGAAAAAAAACTTTTTCGTGGAATGGAATGGAATTTTTGATTTAAAACACGGCCTTCAAATCTTGAAACCACGAAGAAAAACTTTTTCGTGGAACGACATGGAATGGATCGAAATGAAATAGATTGGAATCGAATGGGATTTGCGATTCAAAACACAGGCTTCAAACCTTGAAATGACGAAAAAAAAAATTTCGTGGAATGGAATGAAATTTTCGATTCAAAACACAGGCTTCAAATCTTGAAACGACAAAAACTTTTTCGTGGAATGGAATGGAATGCAATTTTCAATTAAAAACACAAGCTTCAAATCTCGAAACGACGAAAAAGTACTTTTTCGTGGAGTGAAATGGAATGACATTCTCGATTCAAAACACTTCAAATCTTAAAACGACGAGAAAACACTTTTTCGTGGAATGGAATGGAATGGATTGGAATGAAATGAAATTGTCGATTCAGAACACACGCTTCATACCTTGAAACGACGAAAAAAAACTTTTTCGTGGAATGGAATGAAATGGATTGGAATGGAATTTTCGATTTAAAACACAGGCTTCAAACCTTGAAACGACGAAAAAAAAACTTTTTCGTGGAATGGAATGGGATGGAAATGAAATTTTCTATTCCAAAAAGAGGCTTCAAACTTTGAAATGACGAAAAAAACTTTTTCGTGGAATGAAATGGAATTTTCGGTTCAAAACACAGGCTTCAAACCTTGAAACGACGAAAAAAAACTTTTTTGTGGAATGGAATGGAATTTTCGATTCAAAACACAGGCTCCAAATCTTGAAACGACGAAAAAAAAACTTTTTCGTGGAATGGAATGGAATGGATTGGAATGGAATGGAATGGATTGGAATGGAATGGAATGGATTGGAATGGAATGGAATGGATTGGAATGGAATGGAATGAAATTTTCGATTCAAAACGCAGGCTTCAAACCTTGAAACGACGAAAAAAAACTTTTTCAAAGAATGGAATGGAATGGAATTTTTGATTCAAAACACAGGCTTCAAACCTTGAAACGACGAAGAAATACTTTTTCGTGGAATAGAATGGAATGAAATTCTCGATTCAAAACACTTCAAATCTTGAAACGACGAGAAAAAACTTTTTCGTTGAATGGAATGGAATGGATTGGAATAGAATAGAATTTTCCATTCAAAACACAGGCGTCAAATCTTGAAACGACGAGAAAAAACTTTTTCGTGGAATGGAATGGAATGGATTGGAATGAAATGGAATTTTCGATTTAATTAAACCCAGGCTTCAAACCTTGAAACGACGAAAAAAAACTTTTTCGTGCAATGCCATGGAATGGATCTTTCGATTCAAAACACAGGCTCCAAATCTTGAAACGACGAAAAAAAAACTTTCTCGTGGAATGGAATGGATTGCAATGGAATTGAATTTTCGATTCAAAACACAGACTTTAAATCTTGAAACGACGAAAAAAAACTTTTTCGTGGAATGGAATGGAATATTCGATTCAAAACACAGGCTTCAAATCTTGAAACGTCGAAAAAAAACTTTTTCATGGAATGGAATGGAATGGAATTTTCGATTTAAAACACAGGCTTCAATTTTTGAAAAGACGGAACAAACTTTTTCGGGGAATGGATTGTAATGAAATGGAATTTTCGACTCAATACACAGGCTTCAAATCTTGAAACGACGTAAAAAAACTTTTTCGTGGAATGGAATGGAATGGATTGGAATGGACTGAAATTTTCGATTCAAAACACAGGCTTTAAACCTTGAAATGACGAAAAAAAACTTTTTCAAAGAATGGAATGAAATGGAATTTTTGATTCAAAACACAGGCTTCAAACCTTGAAACGACGAAGAAATACTTTTTCGTGGAATAGAATGGAATGAAATTCTCGATTCAAAACACTTCAAATCTTGAAACGACGAGAAAAAACTTTTTCGTTGAATGGAATGGAATGGATTGGAATAGAATAGAATTTTCCATTCAAAACACAGGCGTCAAATCTTGAAACGACGAGAAAAAACTTTTTCGTGGAATGGAATGGAATGGATTGGAATGAAATGGAATTTTCGATTTAATTAAACCCAGGCTTCAAACCTTGAAACGACGAAAAAAAACTTTTTCGTGCAATGCCATGGAATGGATCTTTCGATTCAAAACACAGGCTCCAAATCTTGAAACGACGAAAAAAAAACTTTCTCGTGGAATGGAATGGATTGCAATGGAATTGAATTTTCGATTCAAAACACAGACTTTAAATCTTGAAACGACGAAAAAAAACTTTTTCGTGGAATGGAATGGAATATTCGATTCAAAACACAGGCTTCAAATCTTGAAACGTCGAAAAAAAACTTTTTCATGGAATGGAATGGAATTTTCGATTTAAAACACAGGCTTCAATTTTTGAAAAGACGGAACAAACTTTTTCGGGGAATGGATTGTAATGAAATGGAATTTTCGACTCAATACACAGGCTTCAAATCTTGAAACGACGTAAAAAAACTTTTTCGTGGAATGGAATGGAATGGATTGGAATGGACTGAAATTTTCGATTCAAAACACAGGCTTTAAACCTTGAAATGACGAAAAAAAACTTTTTCAAAGAATGGAATGAAATGGAATTTTTGATTCAAAACACAGGCTTCAAACCTTGAAACGACGAAGAAATACTTTTTCGTGGAATAGAATGGAATGAAATTCTCGATTCAAAACACTTCAAATCTTGAAACGACGAGAAAAAACTTTTTCGTTGAATGGAATGGAATGGATTGGAATAGAATAGAATTGTCCATTCAAAACACAGGCGTCAAATCTTGAAACGACGAGAAAAAACTTTTTCGTGGAATGGAATGGAATGGATTGGAATGAAATGGAATTTTCGATTTAATTAAACCCAGGCTTCAAACCTTGAAACGACGAAAAAAAACTTTTTCGTGCAATGCCATGGAATGGATCTTTCGATTCAAAACACAGGCTCCAAATCTTGAAACGACGAAAAAGAAACTTTCTCGTGGAATGGAATGGATTGCAATGGAATTGAATTTTCGATTCAAAACACAGACTTTAAATCTTGAAACGACGAAAAAAAACTTTTTCGTGGAATGGAATGGAATATTCGATTCAAAACACAGGCTTCAAATCTTGAAACGTCGAAAAAAAACTTTTTCATGGAATGGAATGGAATGGAATTTTCGATTTAAAACACAGGCTTCAATTTTTGAAAAGACGGAACAAACTTTTTCGGGGAATGAATTGTAATGAAATGGAATTTTCGACTCAATACACAGGCTTCAAATCTTGAAACGACGTAAAAAAACTTTTTCGTGGAATGGAATGGAATGGATTGGAATGGACTGAAATTTTCGATTCAAAACACAGGCTTTAAACCTTGAAATGACGAAAAAAAACTTTTTCAAAGAATGGAATGAAATGGAATTTTTGATTCAAAACACAGGCTTCAAACCTTGAAACGACGAAGAAATACTTTTTCGTGGAATAGAATGGAATGAAATTCTCGATTCAAAACACTTCAAATCTTGAAACGACGAGAAAAAACTTTTTCGTTGAATGGAATGGAATGGATTGGAATAGAATAGAATTTTCCATTCAAAACACAGGCGTCAAATCTTGAAACGACGAGAAAAAACTTTTTCGTGGAATGGAATGGAATGGATTGGAATGAAATGGAATTTTCGATTTAATTAAACCCAGGCTTCAAACCTTGAAACGACGAAAAAAAACTTTTTCGTGCAATGCAATGGAATGGATCTTTCGATTCAAAACACAGGCTCCAAATCTTGAAACGACGAAAAAAAAACTTTCTCGTGGAATGGAATGTAATGGAATGGAATTTTCGACTCAATACACAGGCTTCAAATCTTGAAACGACGTAAAAAAACTTTTCCGTGGAATGGAATGGATTGGAATGGACTGAAATTTTCGATTCAAAACACAGGCTTCAAACCTTGAAACAACGAAAAAAAAACTTTTTCGTGGAATGGAATGGAATAGAATTTTCGATTCAAAACACAGGCTTCAAGCCTTGATACGACGAAAAAAAACTCTTTCGTGGAATGGAATGGAATGGATTGGAATGGAATGGAATTTTCGATTCAAAACACAGGCTACAAACCTTGAATCGACGAAAAAAAAAACTTTTTCGTGGAATGGAATGGAATGGAATTTTCGATTCAAAACACAGGCAGCGCTGACGGGCAGTCGCTCGCGCGCGTGAGCGCGCGTCTCCATTCCCTAGTACATATATATTTTTCCGGCCTATGTTTCATAAATATGATATACACATCATAGTCCAGGAAGAACGGGCTTCATAGAAGGAATTTTCCGTAGAGGCAGTGAAATACATGCGCCCCTACGTTTTTGCCCTCGAGAAAACGATTGGGAGTGGTTTCAAGAGTTTTCGCATTTGCCTTAGGGGTGAAATGATTATTTTAAGGGTTGTAAACGAATTTCCGGACAAACCGTAGGACTTAGGGGAAAAAACTTCAAATAAAAGTTGTAGAGAAAAAAATTCCGCGTCACTTTCATTTGAAGCATTTTTCTCTACAACTAATAGTTTGTTTAATATTAATTTTTAAAGTTGGCCCCCACCGCGAGTGGTGGGGAGCCGCCGGAGGTCGGCCAGATCCCCCTACGGCGCAAGAGTGGGGCTTGTCGCTTGTTGTCGCTCATCTCTCGCGCTACTACGGAGCATGCGCCGCTTTCGATGGCGTGTAAACAACTTTCGAGCGGGAGATACAGAAGCGAGAGAGACAGAAAGCAGCTGAGTACAACGGCGTCTTGAGTTTCCCTTTTTGGCGTTCGCGTTCAATTCGATATATTGAGGCATTCCACGCTATTTAGATAAAAATTTTGCCTTCATGATTTCGATTGTCCTCTAAATTTTTTATATAAAAGAACACATTGAAAAACCATTTCTCAAATTTTTCAGAATTTTTTGGTCACGCGTTTTTTGGATTTTTTTTTTTTAAAGGGACACTTTGTATAATGTGAAAAAATTTAGAATAATTTCATAAAATATAACAAAATTTTTGGGCTTTGTTCCAAAATTGAGATTTTAATAGTGTATGAGTAAAATTAAAAAAAAAATTGTTTTTTTGCATTTTATTGAATTTTGCTCAGAAAGTATGGAAATCTACATTTTCAAATAAAGCTCAAAAATTTTCTTATATTTTATTTGGTTATTCTGAATTTTCTCAGATTTCACAAAGAGGTCCCATTTAAAAAAAATCCAAAAAACGCGTGACCAAGAAATTCTGAAAAAATTTGGGAAATTTACTTTGAATGTGTTTATTAATATAAACAATTTATAGGGCAATCTAAATAATAAAAAACACATTGAAATTAAATTTTCCAGATTTTTTCAGAATTTTTTAGTCACGCGTTTTTTGTATTTTTTTTTTTTTTTCAATGGGACTTCTTTGTAAAATGTGAAAAACTTCAGAAAAATCTAATAAAATGTAACAAAATTTTTGGGCTTAATTCCAAAATGGAGATTTTAATACTTTATTTGGATTTGGAATTTCCTCTACATTATGTATATAAAAAAACACATTGAAATGAAATTTTCCACACTTCTTCAGAATTTTTTGATCACTCGTATTTTGATTTTTTTTTCAAAAAAATGGGACTTCTTCGTAAAATCTGATAAAATTAAGAATAAACTAATAACAAAATATAACAAAATTTTTGGGCTTCATTTGAAAATGGAGATTTCGATACTCTCTGAGTAAAATTCAAAAAATTGCAAAAAACCATTTCTTTTTTTTTTTACTCAGAGAGTATCGAAATCTCCATTTTCAAATGAAGCCCAAAAATTTTGTTATATTTTTTTATTAGTTTATTCTTAATTTTATCAGATTTTACGAAGAAGTCCCATTTTTTTGAAAAACAAATCAAAATACGAGTGATCAAAAAATTCTGAAGAAGTGTGGAAAATTTCATTTCAATGTGTTTTTTTATATACATAATGTAGAGGAAATTCCAAATCCAAATAAAGTATTAAAATCTCCATTTTGGAATTAAGCCCAAAAATTTTGTTACATTTTATTAGATTTTTCTGAATTTTTTTACATTTTACAAAGAAGTCCCATTGAAAAAAAAAAAAAAATACAAAAAACGCGTGACTAAAAAATTCTGAAAAAATCTGGAAACTTTAATTTCAATGTGTTTTGTATTATTTCGATTGCCCTATAAATTGTTTATATTAATAAACACATTCAAAGTAAATTTCCCAAATTTTTTCAGAATTTCTTGGTCACGCGTTTTTTGGATTTTCTTTTTTAATGGGACCTCTTTGTGAAATCTGAGAAAATTCAGAATAACCAAATAAAACATAAGAAATTTTTTGAGCTTTATTTGAAAATGTAGATTTCCATACTTTCTGAGCAAAATTCAATAAAATGCAAAAAAACAATTTTTTTTTTAATTTTACTCATACACTATTAAAATCTCCATTTTGGAACAAAGCCCAAAAATTTTGTTATATTTTATGAAATTATTCTAAATTTTTTCACATTATACAAAGTGTCCCTTTAAAAAAAAAATCCAAAAAACGCATGACCAAAAAATTCTGAAAAATTTGAGAAATGGTTTTTCAATGTGTTCTTTTATATCAAAAATTTAGAGGACAATCGAAATCATGAAGGCAAAATTTTTATCGAAATAGCGTGGAATGCCTCAATATATCGAATTGAACGCGAACGCCAAAAAGGGAAACTCAAGACGCCGTTGTACTCAGCTGCTTTCTGTCTCTCTCGCTTCTGTATCTCCCGCTCGAAAGTTGTTTACACGCCATCGAAAGCGGCGCATGCTCCGTAGTAGCGCGAGAGATGAGCGACAACAAGCGACAAGCCCCACTCTTGCGCCGGAGGGGGATCTGGCCGACCTTCGGCGGCTCCCGACCACTCGCGGTGGGGGCCAACTTTAAAAATTAATATTGAACAAACTATTAGTTGTAGAGAAAAATGCTTCAAATGAAAGTGACGCGGAATTTTTTTCTCTACAACTTTTATTTGAAGTTTTTTTCCCTAAGTCCTACGGTTTATCCGGAAATTCGTTGACAACCCTTAAAATAATCATTTCACCCCTAAGGCAAATGCGAAAACTCTTGAAACCACTCCCAATCGTTTTCTCGAGGGCAAAAACGTAGGGTAGCATGTATTTCGCTGCCTCTACGGAAAATTCCTTCTATGAAGCCCGTTCTTCCTGGACTAATCAGAATATTATAAGTAGTCGATGGTGTAGTGGTTAGCGTGTCAATATTGGGTCCCTAGATAGGCTTGATAGGTAAGTGGTTTCGAATTCCAGACTAGGCTCATAAAAATTCTACGGTCCACGCATATACAAGGAAAATTAATCAGTCAAAAAAGTGATTAATTTTCAAATGATCTTTTTTTATATTTAATTCATTCTCAATTGAAACATACGCGTAAGAACAGAGGGTCGGGGGTTCAAATCCCAGTGGCGACACATTTTTTTTCGTTAAATTTTGTTTTTCAATTTTACCCAATGCTTAGAAACTACCAATCACGAATAAAAAACTGATTTTTATCGTAACTACTAATAAATGTATGGAATAAATAAATAGCTCTGGACTTGAATCTCCATAGAACAAATCAAGCGTCCCTTTAGGATCCGGCCCGGATTCCAATAGGGATCCCCAAATACGGAGTTTCTACGGGGATTCAGTAGGCGATTGTTACATTCTCTATCGGAATCCAATGCGATGTCGGATCAGATCCCGATCGGAATCCCAGGACGCGAGCCAGGATCCCGTAGGATCCCTACCGAAATTCCTGCGTGGGATATTCGTAGGGCTAGGTCGCTTTCAACTTAACACACGTAACATAAATTCTCCCGTGAACCTTAAACCTTAACGTTTGATGAAATCTCATATAGCATCATACCGGCTCCAAAAACTCTCCCAGCTTAAGGTATAGCAGCCCACTGTGACGACCGAAATTTCGACGTTTTTTCATTAATTTTTAAAAATAACAAAATAAAATGCGATCGTTTTTAAATGTTTACATGTTGTTATTTGTATGTTGAAGAATACAAAAAGAATTTTGTTTAGATAATTGGACATGAATGTGTTTATGGTTTTGTATGTCAAAGTGGAGTTTTCGAAAAAAAAAGGTGACTTGTTTTGGGGAAGCGCACCGCCTTCCGTAGTCATCTGAAATAAAAAATCCAAAGAGATTATTGTTTTGTAGGCTTATCTCTAGTGCTCTAACCTATATAATATGCATATTTTAAGAAGAAAAGACGAAATGGCGGACTTGTGAACAAAAAGATCTTCGAAATCGAATTTTTTGGATAAATTGTTTTAAAAAATTCATTTATTAGTAAAAAATCAAATGTTTTAAAGTTTAGGTATTTAGCTATGTGTGTCTCAAATACCGGGTAAAATTTTTAGCTAAATCGGTTGGATAGTTTTTAGCCAGTGCTTCCCCGAAATTTCGAAACCATAGTTTCGAGAAAAACGCGTTTAAAGTTTTAACAACAGATTTTGAATAAAAAAATTTGGATAAAAATGTTTTTAAAAACCCAATTTTTTGAACCCGTCACCTTAATACTTCAATAGATTAGGAAAAAATTGAAAGTTTGTATCCCTTGATGCGAAAAAAAATACAATGTGTTTGGGATATTTATCAATGAACTGTCACGTCAGTACGTAATTACTGTTTCTGAAAAGAATACGAAAAGTTGCCGGCGATAAATTTATTGTTACAGATAAAAAATTAGAAAATAATATTATATTAATAGTGTATTACATATATTAGTATAATACACCGTGAGAAATTGGTATAGTTCGTCTATATAGGTTCCCTATTTGAATTAAATAGGATTTATTCGAATGAATTGATCCCAAGGAAATAAAATATAATCAAAAGTAAACTTTTCAATACATTAAAAATATATAATTCAAATGTAATATGAAATCGATATATGGTATGGATGACCAATATATTTTTTGATATATTGGTTATATACCCAATACACCCTCAAAACACCAAAAATTGTGTACAAAAATTGGAGACAAGTACAATTCAAAAGATATCTCTAGTTTAGTTTTACACGTAACAAAAAATTGGGAAATAAATACACTGCAGACTCTCAGTATAACAGACAAATCTCGCGACCTCGACGCGCTCCGTTCCGAGATAAACTCAGGAGCGTACACGTGTTGTTTACATTGTATGTGGCGCATTGTATGTGTGGTGTTTACATTGTATCATTTGGGGCCCGGCAAAATTTTACATAATGCTCTGTTCCAAATGTGTCGGATTCATACACATGCCTCTCCCAATAAGAGACCGGGGGGGGGGTCTCTTATATCGAGAGACCAGTGTATTTTTTAAAAATATGAAAAGCCCGATGCTGAAGTTTTACTTTAAAAATTTTATTTAACAATTTTTTCAAATTTTTAATATAGCAACTTTATTTTAAAGTCTCACCATTTTTCAAATTCACCATATTAAAACAAAAATTAGTTAGAAATAGAAAGTGATTGGTCAAAAATCAAGAAAATATTTGATTGTTTTTTGTTTTAGACGAAAGTTACGCGTGGTATACTCCTACCGTCATGAAGTTTCGAACATTTCAGCCTATGAAACAAAATTGTTTTATCCCGTTAAAATATGAAATGATATGCCCCACTTTTTTTTGATAGATTTGTTTTTTCAAAGTCAAGGGAAAAAATTGCAAGAGTGAGGCCTTCTTTGTATCCTATTATAATATAATAGTAACGAAATATATAATACATACAATATATAATTGGGATACAATGATGTAATAACTCGTGAAAAATCTCCAGTTTTTTCTGGTACATGCGAAAAAGTATAGTGTGATCTTTCATATGCCAAGCATTCTCCACAAGTGAAAGTCTTGCGGTTGTTTTATTTGTCGAGAAGTTGGCCTCATTCATTGTGCGTTGGATGAAAAAAGAATGTAGGGTGAGTTGATTATCAGTTATGTTAATGGCGAAATGTATTTTTTCGTAAACCCTCTTATGCTCACTTTTCAAATATGTCACAAGATATGTTGCTTCCACGTTAAGGATATTCGGTGGTGACTATATGCTATACAGTTATGAGTCTATTTTGTACAGCAAAATCGCTACATTTTAGATTAGTAGATATGGTATATTTTTCGAGAAATATTTTTTACGCATCAATTTTTAGATTCCTTTTATTTTTACGATATCAATAGAAACGTAAACGGCTCGACCTCAGTGGTATGTCATATATTCGACGTTTGGCATCGTCGCATTTTCCATGGCTGAATTACGTTACTGTGCCATCATGTAAATTCCTACAGGACGTTTCTCTATCTGGGATATATACCCAGCAAACACGTGGATTATTTGCGAAACATTTACGTATAAATGAAATGTAATAACTACGTCATATAATGTTCATTATCACAAATTCGTAACTTTTTCATAACGCACGTAAACGAGATGTATATAATACGTCCTGACGATATGTAGTAAGGATGTCAATGAAAGATGTAGGAATTACGAAAAACTATAGACATCACAAATAAGCAACATTGATACGTCAAAATCTCGTCACTCTTATACGAGATATTTACATGTACTGTAAACCTGTCAAATTGTTACGAGTCGATGCTGTAACAATTATAGAACATTGGTGATATTATAATCTCGTAGTATAGGCTACGTAGAAAATATGTCACACTGTGACATAAATGTTATAAGACATTTCTTGTAACAAATCCGTAACAATTATAGAACATTGCTGTAACAATTATAGAACATTTGTGATATTATAATCTCGTAGTATAGGCTACGTAGCAAATACACTGAGAAAAAAAATTGTTGAATGAACTAAATCTTTAGTTGCATACGCACGACTAAATATTTACTGGGTCTAACTAAATAATTAGTTTTTTGAATAATTCTGCGTTTCAGTTGACCAAAATATGATTCAGGCAACAAAATTTGGGTTTGTACAACTAAATATTTAGTCGTGCGTATGCGACTAAAGATTTAGTTCATTCAACAATTTTTTTTTCTCAGTGTATGTATAATGTGTGATATAAATGTTCCAAGTCATTTCTTGTAACAAATCCGCAACATATACGTATCATATATTACGAGAAATGTCTTCATTCATTTTATTTAAGGTTATGTCAATTAAGGAACGTAATACGTAAACAATACGTGAGTGTTAAGTACAAGGAGGTGATCTCGAATAATCCAGCGTAATACAGAATAAACCAGAATAAAACAGCGTACATTGCGAGAGGTAAGTTTAATGTGATCCCTTTATTCAAAAGAAAAAAAATAAGTTATATGGGTATTTGCCGTGATGGAAGAACACTCAGGAATTTGCCTTACTCGGTTAATAGCCTTATTCGCATTGCACGTTCGCTTAATTTCTTTTCCGATACAACCCGTGTAGAAATTTCGATAGGGAAAAACTTCTGCCCCTGACTTGCCCTCCCTAACTAATGTAGGGAAATGATCCGCCCATCCTAACTGGCCCTGTCAGGCCATCCCAGATAGACAGCCATGATTATCACGCTGTGTATACATTTGATGAAGCAAATTTTCCAGTATAATGGCTACATGTTGTGATGCATGCCCATGAGTTCATTTAGTATGATGAATTTACAAAACATTTCGATCTCATCATGTCGTTTACAAATGCATCATCCGTTGACTACAAGATGAACTCATAAGCCGACAAATTTCCATTCTGCAATGAATATTTGCAGATGGATATCATATGAAAGCCATTCAATGATTTTTTTGATGTATTCACTAGGTTAGCATTGAAAGTAAACATGCCATGCATGCAATATGATGGCGTTGTGCGTGTTTCTTAGTGATACATTCGATGAGCGCAATATGACGGCTGCAAAATCACTGCAAAATGACAGCATGTTGTGACAAGTCTCGCATCTTTTGCAAGTCCAAAAAATACATTATATAAAGTTATTAATAATATGTTCACCAACATCTGAGAATTTTTGCAAATCACGGCCACCATATTGAATTTTTAAAAATTGTTTTCATTTACTTAGAAAAAAAAATTATTTTAACTAATGTTTGTTGGATGTTTTAATTTTGTTTTATATTATATTGTTTATATTAGTTATAAGCAAACAAACTTTTACAAAAGTTGCACTATTTTTCATCATTTTTCTTATCAAATACAACCCCCATTTTGAATTCTACAAATTTCCCTATAGATTCGATTGAGATATTCGAATTCGCGAAACTGTAAAAAAAACTAAGAAATTGACTTTTACGAATGTCCCATTTTTTTGAAATTTTGGATGCCATATTGAATCGTCTATTTTTTTAATTCTTAATTTATTAATTACTTTCATTTTTAACTGTATATATATAATATTCAAATGTGACTCGTTTTCCCTGACATGTCACCACTGATATGTCATATAAGTGAAGAAAATTCATAAGTACTCGGTAGCGTGTTCGGTTGTTAGGTAGGATAGATAGGCAGGTCGCAGGTTCGAATCCTACTGGAGACAGAAGAAATTGAAATATAATGAAATTGGGTGTTTTAAAAATTTTTTTTTTGTGTAATCGGTTCAGATGCTATGTAAATGAAAAAATATATAGAATAAAAATTTTTGCAAGCAATAGAAATTAAAACAAAACCGTATGAAAATTACAATAACACCTCACATCCCGACGGTCATATGAGCTTCATATGAGCGCAACCAATTTCACCACGGTATGACGTCAATATGATCTTCATATGAGCACCACAATTTCGTCACACCGCGACTCCCATATGAGCACCATATGATGTGTTATTGTCAATCATCATATGATGCAAATATGACTGCCAGGTGAGCACTCATAAGCGACACACAGCTGTGAGTGTTCCTATGCGTCATAGTTGTATGCAATATGATGCCAATATGAGCTACATTTGTCTATCTGGGATGTAACACCTGGCTGGCCATTTTCGGATCTGGCAGTCATGAGCAGGCCCTTATGACGATATGATCCGGCCCTTGCAGATCCTGATCAGGCCCCTAAGTCCCTAAGATCTTTAGAATGATGCCCTTGAAGGCCCTGATCAGGGCCATGAAGTTCCTGACCATACACCGAAGCGCTTTTTGATCAATTAGGTTTTGAGAGGTACTCCTTTTTCGATGTATGCATCTTATTATTTATTTTGAGGCAAAGCTTTCTTAGGGTACACTTCTTTTTTGGCAATCCTCGAAGAGAATATTAGTTTCCGAGTGAACGGAAATTCTCTACGAAAATGAAATAAATACGTACAATTCTAAAAGCCGGCAAGAACTCCTCGTATGGATTCTTTCGACACCGACTTCAGCTGACATCCGTGCTCGCACCCGTCTATATAAGCATACTCTTCACATTATCCGTATGGGAGTTCAACTGTTGCCGTCCTGCGACATCTCGCGCCAAGTCTCGGGACTAACGCGGCGCGGTTCGTGGTGATAATGATAATAATCCTCTGCCTACGTTACGAACATGTGACAGGCGCACGATTGCTTGTTCTCGCGGGATAAAAGTGATAATGTAAATAACAATTAAATAATAAATAATAATAATAATAATAATAATAATAAATAATGATATTAATCGAATAACAATAAATAATGATGATAATTAAAAAAGAAATAATAATAATAATAATAATAATAATAATAAACGAGGCAATGATTGTTAATTTATGATTATTGTTGTTACTATTATTGTATTGTATTTTCATATTACGAAAATACGATTTTTATAAGTTCACAAAACATGTTCAGGATCGCTCATTTTTTGGCCATGCGATGCATGAACTGAAAGCCGATATAGAAATAGTTTTATTTTAATAAAAACTTAAGAGAATCCAATCGTTTCCACATCAGAGCCCTGTCAGGGTAATGACAAAAATATGTAGCTTAAGTGTACAAATAACATCGTCGGAAACTGTCCATATTCTGATCATGCAGGGCACTGATAAATAAGTGATTCTTTCAATGTAATAACTAGGGGCCAGGCCTTTAAGTTCCATGTCAGGGCCCTGCCAGGAAAATTGGATCAGGCAGGGCGGATCAAGGGCAAGAATCAACTAATGGTTGCCCTATCACATTTCGTCCGGAAAGATACTGTATTGCGCATGATCATTGCGCACGCTGCCATGCTTCGCATACAGCCGGGAGCGTGTTGCACAGTGTGGCATAACGCGTGGCGAGGAAAAAAAGAATTTAGCTACTATATAGAATAGATATCCCCGTTGCAGAGTTTCTGTCGTTTTTAGGGTTCCGTACCTCAAAAGGAAAAAACGGAACCCTTATTGGATCACTTTGTTGTCCGTCCGTCCGTCTGTCTGTCACTACCCTTTATCCTGGGAACACGTGGAGGTATCGAGTTGAAATTAAAACCATATACTCAGGTCTGCAGTCCCTTGAAGCTATGAAAAAATCAAACTTCTAAGTTAACGTAAAAAAAAAGGAACGGCTGTTTATGCGGCAAAAAACGTATATTTCGACAATCTCAAGGGAATCAAAATTTATAGGGTAGTTTCCGTTGACCTAGAATAATGAAATTTGGCAAGTAATACCGTCTTATACTACAAGTATAGAGAAAAATCTGAAAACTATAAATTTCTAATTAAATCATAAAAAATATAGTCTTTATTTAAAGTACGTAATCAATCATTTGTACGGAATCTTCGGTCTGCGAGTCCGACTCGCACGTGTCCGGTTTTTTTTGGGTTTGATAAAAAAAATGAAATTGAATTTAGCTACTAGAATAGATATCCCAGTTGCAGCGTTTCTGTCGTTTTTTGGGTTTGAAAAAAAAAAGAAATTGAATTCAGCTACTAGAGTAGCTAATCCAGATGAACCACGTGATAATATTTGTTCGAATGCATATCGAAACCGTTCAAACTCTGGAATTTCATCACTCATATATCATATAAGTGGTGTGAATTCATAACTAGTCGGTAGCGTAATAGGTAGCGTGTTTGGTCCTTAGGTACGATAGATAGGCAGGTCGCAGGTTCGAATCCCCGAGAAGACAGATGAAATTAAAATGATAAAATTGCGTGTTTTTCCAATTTTTTCTTATGCCAATCGGTTCAGGAGCTATGTAAATACAGAAATACACGTATTAAATTTTTTTGCTAACAATAGAAATTAAGAAAAAAAATTCAAGTCTATCCGGACGATTATTTTTATATTGTTCGTCCGGATCTGCTATTCTACCATTAATGCCGTTCATCCGGATGAATATTTGTATACTATTCGTCCGGATAACTTTTTGCATGATTTACTTGGTCTTGCCCGACGAATATTCGTATTTTATTCGTCCGGAATCTTATTGCACGATTTATCTAGTATATCTGGACGAATATTCGTGTATTATTCATCCGGATATCTTGCTGTACGGTTTGTGTAGTCTATCCGGACGATTATTTGTACATTGTACGGTTTGTGTAGTCTATCCGGACGATTATTTGTACATTGTTCGTCCGGATATGCTATTGAACCATTATTGCCGTTCTTCCGGACAAAAATTTGTATATTATTCGTCCGGAAGAACGAATTATATAGAATTTGGCTACTAGAATGGATATCCCCGTTGCAGAGTTTCTGGGTTTTTTTGGGTTTGATTTAAAAAAAAGGAATAGAATTTGGCTACTAGAATGGATATCCCCGTTGCAGACCCTAGCGGATTGGGTGACGATGTTTTCACCCTGAAAAACCACTGAATTACGGTGATTTTTTACGGTGACAAAGTGCCCACAAAATCCCCGAGATCTTGGTGATTTTAAGGTGATTCCAACGTGATTCCACGGTGATTGTCACGGTGATTTTGTGACGGTGACAATCACCGTGAGAATCACCGTGGAATCACCTTAAAATCACCAAGATCTCGGTGATTTTGTGGGCACTTTGTCACCGTAAAAAATCACCGTGATTCAGTGGTGACTTCATCCACTAGGGGAGACTCTGTGGTATTTTGGGTTTGATTACAAAAAATAGTACATTGTGTAACAAGGTGGGGACGCGAGGCGCGAAGGTCCCCCCTTCCCTGTTGCACACGATACTTTATATAAAAAACCACGTTTATATTTTATGAAAACCAAACTACACGGAAAAGCTGTGACGCACGTTGGTGTGACGCACGCACGAGCTGCAGGTCCGGGGGCGGCAGCCCCCCACCGGGGTCAAGGGGCAGAGCCCCTCCTGGGGGTGGAGGGGGCGAAGCCCCCCCAGAGACAACAAAAGTAGTTTTCAAATGTAATCCCTGAACGAAATAATAATTTTTTGAACACGCCGCCACGTTTTGAATATGCTATTGTACCATTAATGCCGTTTACCCGGACGAATATTTCTATTTTATTCGTCCGGATATGTTTTTGTACCATTGATGCCGTTCATCCGGACGAATAAAATACACAAATATTCGTCCGGACGAACGGCATTAATGGTACAATAGTATATCCGGACAAATAATATATAAATATTCGTCCGGATAGGCCAGGCAAATCGTACAACAAGTTATAAGGACGAATAAAATACGAATATTCGTCCGGATGAACGGCATTAATGGTACAAAAACATATCCGGACGAATGAAATAGAAATATTCGTCCGGATCAGTGCTCCCAGATCGAGGGAAAAAGTTACCCCCACTTTGTGACCTACGCACGTAAGATCCATATATTTCCGGACGAATATTTGTATTTTATTCGTCCGGATAACTTGTACGATTTTCTTGGTATTTCCGGACGATTATTCATATATTAATCGTCCGGATATGGTATTGAACTGTTGGAGCAGTACATCGCAGATCCGCCTTAAGCTTGAATAGTCGCAAGACTATTGGTGAGCACGAGAAGCGCGCTCTCCAATAAGCGCGCACATGAGAATGGCAGAGAATGATAACCGTCGTTCTTTATCTCGCCGCGCCAGTATAAGTTGCGAAGTCATTGGAGCAAGAGTCGATTATCAAAGTTAATATAAAAAGGACTTTGAACGTTAAACAGTATTTTTGTACACCGATAGTCAGTATTAATAAATAAACACTGAAGCTGTGATTCTTGACGTGAAGTCAAAGCAAAGTAATTACGAGTATTAAAGCGTGTATTTCTTTTCCCGAATATTCCTCACGACACTCAATTATTGGAACAATTATTATTTGCTCCAATAGGTTATGGGCCCAGTCACGTTGACTGCGTGAGTGTCCTGAGGTATTCGTTGAAAGGTTTTCGTGGAGTTTAACGCGTGAGGCGAGAAGTCTCGAGTGCGCGAGAAGCGTGGAGCACGAGAAACGTGGTGCGTGAAACACGAAGCGAGATAGGCGGCGGCCATATTGGCACGGTCTTTCCGGCGAAATTGACACGCGGTCGCGAGTGAATAAGAATCCGAGATGGCAGAGGCGATCAGTACTCGGAGTGTAACAAAATTTAACGGAAATGATTATCAGGGCTGGAAATTTCAAATGAGGACATTATTTTTGGCGCATCGAATCTATGATATAGTCGACGGAACGAAAACGATGCCGGAGGCCGCGGGCGAGCCAAAGCAAGCATGGTTGGCAGATAATGCGAAAGCAATGTTCTTATTGTCGACCACGTTGGAGCCGGAGCAACTGAGACCGTTGCTCACGTGCGTGACGGCGTACGAATCGTGGCAGAGATTATCGAGAGTGCACGAGCAAAAGTCGGCGTCGAACAAATTATTATTATCGACGCGACTGTACGATTATCATATGGCGCCAAACGACTCGGTAATGGAACATGTGGCGAAAATTCAAAACATTGCTGCGCAGTTGATCGACGTTGGAAAGCCTGTGTCGGTACAACGATAATGGCAAAAATACTCGGAAGCTTGTCTCCAAAGTATGCAAATTTCCAGATGGTATTGGACAACGTGCCTCAAGACATGCAAAATCTTGAGAATTTGCAGGAAAGATTGCTACGTGAAGAAACGCGATTGTCAGTGAATGATGACGCTCCGGGAGCGTTCGCGGCAACAAAAAGACCAAGTGGTCGGGAAAATGAGGAAAATAGTTCGCGAGAAGTGAAAACGAAGAAAAATGTGAACCATGAAAAAGTGCGCTGTTACCGGTGTCAGGGAATCGGGCATTTCGCGCGGAATTGTAAGAACAAAAAGAAAGAGAGCGAACGTGACGCGAATGAATCGAATGATTGTGCGTTCGTGGTGCAATACGACGCGAAGAAAAAAACCGAGTTACCGACAGTCGAAAAAATCGAGTTTCCGACTGAAGTGACATCCGCGGCGCTGCGAGCTGACAAACGAGAATGTTGGTTGACCGACAGTGGAGCATCCAGGCACATGACTTTTCGACGCGAATGGTTAAGCGACTATCGTGATTTACCGAAAGGGGGAAAAGTGTGCCTTGGCGACGATAAAGAATGTGATGTTGTCGGTGAGGGAAATGTCGAAATCGAAAAATTCGTATACGGGAAATGGAAATTGTCGCGTATCGAAAAAGTGCTTTACATCCCGGATATGACGAGAAATTTATTCTCGGTCGGCGTGTGCACGGGGAAAGGGATCGGTGTTTTCTTTTGCGGGCGTTATGTTCAATTCTACAAAAGTGGAACGATTGTCGGTAATGGCGTGAAGCAAGACAATCAAATTTATAGAATGTTATTCAAAACAAAGTGCGCGAAAAATAATGAAGAAGCAAACATTGTGAGTAATGACTTTCAAGTATGGCACGAGAGGCTCGGCCACGTAAATGGTCGTGCGATGCGACAGATGGTCGAGAAGAAGCTAGTCGAAGGGATCAAGCTTCCAAAGAAAAACTGTGAAAGTTTTTGCGGATCGTGCCAAGAAGGAAAGTCCCACCGTCAGGAATTTCGAAAAATACGTGTGCGTGCAGAAACAGTCCCAGGCGAAGTGATACATACGGACGTATGCGGTCCGATGTCGCAGGAGTCACTTGGTGGCACCCGGTACCTGGTGACATTCAAAGACGACGCAACGAGTTATATCTACTTTCTCAAACACAAGAGCGATGTTTTCGAGAAATTTAAATGCTTCGATAAACTCGTCGAAAATAAATTCGGCAGAGTAATGAGAGTTCTTCGATCGGACAATGGATTGCCCTAGCGGATTGGGTGACGATGTTTTCACCCTGAAAAACCACTGAATCACGGTGATTTTTTACGGTGACAAAGTGCCCACAAAATCACCGAGATCTTGGTGATTTTAAGGTGATTCCAACGTGATTCCACGGTGATTGTCACGGTGATTTTGTGACGGTGACAATCACCGTGAGAATCACCGTGGAATCACCTTAAAATCACCAAGATCTCGGTGATTTCGTGGGCACTTTGTCACCGTAAAAAATCACCGTGATTCAGTGGTGACTTCATCCACTAGGGTGGAGTTTCGAAATCGTGCGATGGACGACTACATGAATTCGAGAGGGATTCAACGAGAGTTCACCGCTCCGTACACGCCACAGCAAAACGGCAAGGCCGAACGAGATAATAGAACCCTCATTGAAAGCGCAAGAACGATGTTGCTCGCGAAAGAGCTACCGAAATTTCTGTGGGCGGAGGCATGTAGTACAGCGGTGTACCTCATGAATCGAGCTGGATCGTCAAGCGCGAAGAACGGGGTGACCCCATATGAGCTTTGGATCGGTGTGAAACCGAGTCTGGGACATTTGCGCATATTCGGGTCGGCGGCGTACGTAAATATTCCGAAACAACACGGGACGAAACTCGATGCACGAGCACAGAAGATGATACTGGTCGGCTACGACAGTAATTCATCGAATTATCGAGTTTTCGACCCGGAATCGAGAAAAATCAAAGTTTCAAGAGACGTTGTGTTTCGTGAGACTGTCGGAAAAACGATGCTGCCACAGAACGAGATCTCAACAGAAGAGATTATACTTCCGAAGAAAGAAGCTGCCGTTCCTGTTCGTGAAGAAGAGGAAGACATCGAGGAAGACGACGAAGTTTTTCTACCGGCCGAAGAAGAGAACGAGGGTCAACAACTAGAAAACGAAAGCTGAAACCTCCGAGAGAGACGCTCCATCAGACGACCATCTCGATACGATTTGAATGTTGTGGAGTATGATACTCCTGGGTCGTATGAAGAAGCGCCTCAAAGTAAAGAATCATCGCAGTGGAATGCGGCAATCGAGAATGAGCTGAAGGCACATGCAGAAAACGGCACGTGGTCGCTGGTGAAGAGAGAACCGAAAATGAAGACCATAGATTCCAAGTGGGTCTTTCGAGTCATCAATAACGCAGATGGAGAAGCTCGTCGTTTCAAGGCAAGACTGTGCGCGCGAGGTTTTATGCAAAAGAAAGGCTGAGACTTTTATGAGACTTTTGCGCCAGTAGTACGGTATGACTCGTTGCAAGTTCTGCTTTCGATTGTCACTGCGAAAGATCTGGAGCTAGCCCAATTCGACGTGCAGACGACATTTCTGTATGGGGAGCTAGAGGAGAGAATATTCGTGGAATTGCCGGACGGACTGAGCAACGAGAATGGATCAACGAGAGATCTAGTCTGCCAACTAGAAAAATCCTTGTATGGATTAAAACAGGCACCGCGGTGCTGGAACCGAAAATTTACGTCGTTCTTGAAGGACTTTAAATTTCAAGAAACGAGCGCGGATCAGTGTATTTTCGTTGGACGAGTCGGTGAGAGCACGGTATATCTGGCTCTTTTCGTAGACGATGGACTGGTTGCAGCGGAGACAAACGAGGTGATAAAAGAAGTGTTGGATCAGCTGAAGAAAGCGTTCAAGATAACGCTCGGAGATGCAAGCCTGTTCGTCGGGATGCAAATAGAACGAGATCAATTAAGAAAATCGATATTTCTTCATCAAAGTACGTATGCCAAAAAGATCCTGAAGAAATTTGGAATGATCGACGCACAGGCAATGTGTGTACCATGTGATCCACACGCAATATTGTATCCGATGCAAGACGACGAAGAAGGGAACGAGAAAATACCCTATCGAGAAGCAGTTGGCTCGCTGATGTTCCTGGCGATAGTAACACGTCCAGATATCTCGTTCGCTGTTAATTCGGTCAGCAAGTTTTTAAATAAACATAGCGACGAGCACTGGCGTGCTGTAAAACGCATCATCACGTATGTATCAGGGACATTGGACTACGGCATCGAGTACTGCAGCGTAGGAAGCCCTTTTGTCCTGCGAGGATATTCTGATTCGGACTACGCAGGAGATATCGAGACTCGAAGGTCAACTACTGGCTATTTATTCGAGCTAGCTGGTGGGCCAGTGACATGGGCAAGCCAGCGACAAAAGCTGGTAACACTCAGTACGACCGAAGCTGAGTACGTTGCAGCATCAATCACGTCACGAGAAGCGATGTGGCTGAGGAAACTGTTGTCGGACGTCAAATGCCCGTGCAACAATGCAACGACGATTTTTGTGGACAAACAGAGTGCCATTCGCCTGGTAAAGAATCCTGAATTCCACAAAAGAACGAAACACATCGATGTGAGGTTTCACTACGTACGAGAAAAAGTACAGACGAATGAACTAAGGGTCGAATATCTGTGCACTGAAAAACAGAAAGCAGATATTTTCACGAAGGCGCTTCCTCGAGACCGTTTCTGTTTGCTGAGGGAGAACATCGGAGTAACGAAGGTCGGATCGTACTCAAACGAAGGAAGTGTTGGAGCAGTTCATCGCAGATCCGCCTTAAGCTTGAATAGTCGCATGACTATTGGTGAGCACGAGAAGCGCGCTCTCCAATAAGCGCGCACATGAGAGTGGCAGAGAATGATAACCGTCGTTCTTTATCTCGCCAGTATAAGTTGCGAAGTTATTGGAGCAAGAGTCGATTATCAAAGTTAATATAAAAAGGAGTTTGAACGTTAGACCGTATTTTTGTACACCGATAGTCAGTATTAATAAATAAACACTGAAGCTGTGATTCTTGACGTGAAGTCAAAGCAAAGTAATTACGAGTATCAAAGCGTGTATTTCTTTTCCCGAATATTCCTCACGACACTCAATTATTGGAACAATTATTATTTGCTCCAATATGAACTATTAATGCTATTCATCCGGACGAATATTTGTATTTTATTCGTCCGGCCCTAGCGGGATTTGCAACGCTCAGGGCAACTCGGTTTGCAACGCGTTGCTTTGTATCAAAAGCCAACTCGTATCGATTTTCAACTTTCCAGGCATTGTTCTGGTCACAATTTCGACTTTAATCAAAATGTGCCGCGCTCATCCCATGGGAAAAAGTGTTAAGAAGAAAATGATACGTCGTAGAACGAAATCTGTCTAGAAATTATTCCTGAATCATGCGTGGAGTGTAAAAACCTAGTTTTAAGTTTTTACACTCCCTACCAAACCAAGCGACCGCTCGCTTCACTCGGTTGCGGTCGCTTTCAGGTCAAATTCTCAATTTCAGCGGGGATAAGCGACTGCAGCCTATTTTTAACTTTCCAGGCATTGTCCTGGTCACAATTTTGACTTTAATCAAAATTTACCGCGCTCATCCCATAGGAAAAAGTGTTACGAAGGAAATGAGACGTCATAGAACAAAATCTGTCGAGCAATTCTTTCTGATTCATGCACAGAGTGTAAGAACCCAGTTTTGAGTTTTTACACTCTGTGTAAAAACCTAGCTTTGAGTTTTTACACTCTGCGCATGATTCAGAAAGAATTGCTAGACAGATTTTGTTCTACGACGTCTCATTTCCTTCGTAACTCATTTTCCCATGGGATGAGCACGGCATATTTTTTGTGCCCTTTATTTCAGAGTTCAGAGAAAAAGTTTACAAAGGAAATGAAACGTCACCAGCGGTTTATTAGCGTAGAGTGTAAAAACTCAAAACTAGGCTTTTCAGGACACCGGTGCACCTTGAGGGTTCGAACTAGTTCCAAAAAATTGTTCATTTGGTACTTCAAATGGTGGACGATACATCATATTTGTAGGTATTCTACAAAAATGATAAATTATAATTAAAAATTGCCGTTTTGACGCTGACTCAACAACCTTAGCCAAATCGTAACTCTTGTTAAATAATTATCTTTCATCCTATTTTTGTGGAAATTATCTCAATAGTGCAATTTATATTATATTATTATTAGATGAAACTTAATACAAAGTTTGTGTATGACGTGTCATGTGCACTATCGAAGGTACATGTCCGCTCCTATGTATATGAAACGTTGTACGAATCTATATAATACATTTAAATGTGTGATAAAAATACTGTTTCTCTTGTTTAGAAGCTGCGAAACGGTCTTACGCCTGCACGGACAAGTTTTTCGAGGAGGAAGGGAAAGAGTGGTTCCGGCAGGGAATACAAAAATTTGTAAGACTCGAAAAAAAATATCTGAGGCAACGCGCAACTCCTAATTTGTTTGCTCACACACACATACATATTTAATCATCTTTCATTTACATATCTGTTACACATATTTAATTTTCTCAAGGTAGATAAATTCATTTTTTTCACGTTCTAAGAATCTACCAAAAACATTATTCATTTTTATTTTATTAGCAAAAAGTATTATTAAATGCGTAACAAAAAATAATACTATAAGATGTAACGTCTGTGATGATTATAATACCATAAAAATGTACTAAAATGAATATAAAAATGTATTTTTCAAATGTTAAAATAAAAATAAAATTCCAACCTAATATGTAGATTGGAAATACATAAATTTCTTGTAATTTGTTCATAAAATATGTATATACGTAAATTACCCGTAACCACGAAATCACATTGACATCATTGTTACGAGTATTATGCACCAGGGTTACGTTTCGTTTCGTAGGAGTTACATCAATGAGCTGAGTTTGTTACAACTATGATCTGAGTTTGTTATGGCTATGTGATGAGTTTGATACATCTATGAGCTGAATATGTTACATCTTTAGTCCAGTCATTCTAGACTTTTTCGATGCAATAACTCCGACAAAGCGGGAGATCGTTTTATCTACTGTATTGTGAGCTCAATAACATAAACCTGAGTTTTCCACTTCGAGCGTGGACCGGAAGTTATAGTAATTTCAAAAGAAACATGCAAAATTTCCGTTTTTCTCGAGTAAGTCGTTCAGGATTAATTGTACAACCAAAAGAGTTATTATCAATCTTAAAGTTGAGGAAATTCCCTACAAAACTAAAAAAAAATATTGTTATACGACAAAAATTGGCTGAGCTAGCACCGATCAAAGTTAGGCGCTATAGCGAGTGCCGAGTAATTTCACAAAAAACCTGCAAAATTTGCATCATACCTGAATAAAACGTGTATGGTTGATCGTATGACCAAAATAGTTATGATACATCTTAAAGGAGATGAAATCTGCTACAACACTAAAAAAAAAAATTCCAATACGATGAAAATTGGCTGAGTCAGCGCCGATCAAAGTTTGACTTTATAGTGATTTTCAAGCATAAGGGACCGCCACGCCAGCCTTCTTTGCCTTGTAACTTCTTTCCAGTTTACTTAATCGAAAGAATGCCAAGAATAAACGTTGGAAAGTATAAAATTACCTACATTTTGAAAAAAAAATCAATCTTCCAGTTCTAATATTTTCGGAACTAGCGTTATCGAAAGTTGGCCGATTACTTATTGTACGTTATATCTCGATTTTTCGACGTTAGCTGATTTACATTGACTACATATTAAAAAATGTATACAAAAAAAATAGTCATATATATACAATGAATATGGGTCATTCCATGTCAAATCGGCCAAGAGTTGGAATCAACCTCTTTCAATTTCGATTAAATTTGGTCAAAAGTTTTCGTTTTTAATCAAACGAAGTTCTACCAAAGGAAAAAAATTAAAATTTTTTTTTTCTAGCGTTATGCAAGATTCAAAATTTCACATTTTTAAAAATCTTTTAAGTTTATTTTTTAAATATCTCGAAAACTATTATAGTTATTAAAAAATCGTTTTGGGCTCGTCTTGAAAAATATACTTGTGGCTACGAAAAAAAAAATATTCCGAACAAAAAATTTGAAAAATGATGAATTTGGAGAATTTCGAATTTTCCAAAATCTTGAAAATCCAAGTTCCGTATTAAATTTTTGGTTACATTTTTTTATATAACACCTTGTACTGATCTTAAAAGATCCTGAAATTTTCAGGATCTTTCAAGATCAGTACAAGGTATTATACAAAAAAAATTTAATGAAAAATTTAATGTTGATCGTGGATTTACACGATTTTTAAACATTCCAAAATTCATATCTTCGAAAAAACAAAAAACACCTTTCTAAAAATTTCAGGATCTTTTAAGATCAGTACAAGGTATTGTGTATAAAAAATTGAATCAAAAATAACATATATTACACCTAGAAGGTGAAAAAATATGATTGAATAACCAATCTCCCGGGAAAAAAAAATCATATATGATCATATAGAGACAAATTTCGTTCAGGATCATGCATGACCAAGTCATATATGATTATATATGATCATATATGATTTTTTTTCCCGGGAAATGTACAAATACTTCGTTTATAATATAATACAAGTGCAAAATATTATTATTATAATTATACGTAGAAGTACAGTGCTGGCCATTAATGCCTGCAAATCTTTGAAAGAAACTTGAAAAGAATCTTGAAAATATTCTAAGAATCTTGGAAAGAATCTTTCAAAGATTTACAGGCATTAATGGCGAGCACTGCTGTACAATATATGCTGGTAAAAAATATAATATCCAAAAATATATATATGATGGTTATTTTGTGAATAATTACGATTACATGTATGATTATATATGATCATTCATGATGTCATGTTAAAGCATATATAATTATATACGATAATATATGACCATTTTTTTCCGAGTTATATGACCATGCATGGGCATATACGATCATTCATGATGTCATGTTAACGCATATATGATTATATATGATTATATATGACCATTTTTTCCCGGGCTACTCAGCATAAATAAAGAAAACAAAAAAATTAATAAAAAAAATTGTTTAAAAATTATATTTAAAAAAATGATATTATAATGTTTGTTAATAAATGTTTATCGTAAATAATTATTTTTTTTGTATACATTTTTTTAATAGTCAATGTAAATCGACTAACGTTGAAAAATCGAGATATAACGTACAATAAACAATCGTCCAACTTTCGATAACGCTACTTCCGAAATTAATAGACTTAGAAGGTTGATTTTTTCTCAAAATATAGGTTATTTTATACTTCACAACGTTTATTCTTGGCATTTTTCCGATTAAGTAAACTGGAGAGAAGTTACAAGGCAAAGAAGGTTGGCGTGGCGGTCCCTTATGCTTGAAAATCACTATAAAGTCAAACTTTGATCGGCGCTGACTTAGCCAATTTTCATCTTATAGGAATGTTTTTTTAGTTTTGTAGCAAATTTTATCTTCTTTAAGATTTATCATAACTATTTTGGTCGTACGATAAACGTTTTATTCAGGTATAATGCAAATTTTGCAGGTTTATTGTGAAATTGCTCGGCACTCGCTATAGCATCTAACTTTGATCGGCGCTAGCTCAGCCAATTTTTGTCGTATAACAATGATTTTTTTTTGGTATGTAGGGAATTTCCTCATCTTTAAGATTGATTATGACTCTTTTGGTTGTACGATTGATCCTGAACGACTTATTTGAGAAAAACGGAAATTTTGCATGTTTCTTTTGAAATTACTTTAACTTCCGGTCCACGCTCGAGGGGGAAAACTCAGGTTTATGTTATTGAGCTCACAATACAGTAGATAAAACGATCTCCCGCTTTGTCGGAGTTATTGCAGAAAATAGCCCCTTTTTAGTCTAGAATGACTGGACTACTTGGGTATGAGTATTTTTCATTATTATTCCTCGTAGATGTTTCGTATCTGTGACTTGTTTATAGGATAACATATTTGAGAACAAACTCTGCTTCATTCACGGAGTTTGTGACATAAATGTTATGTCCAATGTAACACACGTTACGTAACATTTTCGTAAGTATTTCGGAACTGTGTTTGCTGGGTGTATACTGGCGGAAAAATGGCCTTAGTTATTAAAAAAATAATAAAAAATTTACGGCTTCACACATCCACATTTTTATCTTGAGTAGAAAATGTCCGATACATAATTCAAATTTTCGCGGGTATGCGGCGTTGCCACACCTCAAGCAAAATGGTTGTCCGTACGTCACGGGCAGGGGGGTGACATCTCTATCTCTCCGTGTACTGCAAAAGTGACCCACTTTTGGCAACGAATTTTTAGTTCCTCTTGTTTCTCTACGTGGCGCTACTTGACACCCAGGAGCCTGGGAGGGAGACTCGAGAGCCCGAGAGGGAGATCCGCGAGCCCGCGAAGGCGGGGAAGCCGAGGCCGAACGAGGCGAACGTGGGGAGTACTGACCCCCCACCCTGGCACTGACAGCGGCAGTGGGTTACTAGTAGCGCCACGAGTGACGAAATTTAGCGTAAAATGAGCGTTGCAATTTATGTGTCGATTCTAGCAGTCTGATGTCACCCCCATGGTCACGGGAGTCTTAGGCTGCCTCCCCACACAGCCTAACTTGCGTACGCGTAAGATAATCCGACCAATCAGAGTGCCTCATTTAGAGATCCAGTGATTTTTCCGCTTTTCCGCTATGTTGTTTACGCTCAAACCAATTTTCTGCGTAAATACGCAGGATGTATGTGTGTTAGTGTGATCTTTTACATGCATGATCGGCGCACGTGATGACAGCTGATATGCGATACAATTAGTGAAATGAAAAACTATTCATCGTTAAACAAGATAAGCATATACAATACGCCAATGAGGGTTATCAACTAATGACAGTCGGATTTATAGGTTATTACAACATTGACGGCTCATTCTGTAGGTTATGTCCGATTGTTTATGTATACATATTCCGCTTCACACACTCTCGAATGTGAAGATCCAACTCCCCCTGACGCGTATTTAGCGTAACATCGATTTGCAGCATCCAATGGCATTCTTTTAGTCATAGTAATGTATATGATATGCCATCCGCTATTGATCGCGCTAAATACGCTTTACGTAATATTCGGAAAAATACGCGCCATGGGGATTCGGACCTATTCGGACCCAGAAACGAGCGTAATGTGCTAGTGATTTTACGCATACGCTAGTTACGCGAACGCAAGTTACGCTGTATGGAGAGGCACCCTTACACCACGAATACTTTACACTTTTTTTACTTTATTTTTGCAAATTTATTGTTTATTATTGTGATAAGGTCTCTAATTCAAGATTTCTTTATGATCGTAAAGATTCAGCGAATACAACCCCAGGTGGGGTTTCGCAGTCAGGCCGTTGTTGGCGCAACGACGATCGCCTGAGTTTGAGCGGCGGACCGACCCTGTTCGCCAACGTCGGTTTGGCTTCTCAAAATCGTCGGGATGATAACACCGGCCCGACGTTTCACCCAAACGTCGGGCCGCAACGAATAACCAACGTGATTGCAACGTCGGCCCATTACCCTACGCCTGATACATTAATTTTATTTCTAATATATATATTTGTTTATAATTTTGATAAAAATAAGTTTTTCATTAATGTTTGATCATTTTTAAACATTACATAAGATCAGGGAATAAAAAAAAAAAAAATTTGAAAGGCGTCGCCACCGGGATCGAACCCTCGACCCTCGGTTTCTGAGCGCAACTTTGAATTGAACATGAATTAAATATTTTTAAAAAAATCATTTGAAAATTAATCAATTTTTTTGACTGATTAATTTTTCTTGTATATACGCGGACCGAAGAATACTTACGCGCCTCGTCTGGGATTTTAAACCTACCTACCTATCGAGCCTACTGAGGGACCTAACACTGACACGCTAATCACTACACCATCAACTGTTTATAATATTCAGATGTGTATATCATATTTATGAAACATACGCCAGAAAAATATATACGTATATAAAATATAACTTATGAGGGGTCAGGAATCCTAGAATTAAGTTTTGAAATTTCCGTATTTCGTGATACAATAAAAATCTGTAAAAATTCAGCAAAATTCGCCATGCTATAAACAACAATCATCAATAATAATATTGCCCACAAGTTATTAATAAATGATTAACAAATAATTATTCAACAATTTTCGGGTAAGTTTTTTTTATTTTTTTCTTCTTAAACAATAAGAAAAGTAATTAATAAATTGTTATTAAAAATTTGCTTATTAATTTGTTATTAATATATTGTTTAAACAAATAATTATTCAATAATTTTTGGGTAAGTTTTTTTAAATTTTTTTCTTCTTAAACAATAAGAAAAGTTACTAATAAATTTTCATTAAAAATTTATTTATTAATTTATTATTAATAAATTTTTTAAACAAATAATTATTCAACAATTTTTGGGTAAGTTTTTAAAAATTTTTTTTCTTAAACAAATCGAACGCGTTAATTTTTCTGAGCGCATATGATTTTTTTCAGATTTTCTCTATTTTGAAATATTATAAAAAACATTCTGAAATACGAATAAAAAATTGCCAATTTTGTAATTTGTGCACACAGCCCAGCAAACACAGTTCCGAAATAGTTACGAAAATGTTACGTAACGTGTGTTACATTGGACATAACATTTGTCACAAACTCCGTGAATGAAGCGGAGTTTGTTCTCAAATATATGTCATCCTATAAACAAGTCACAGATACGAAACATCTACGAGAAATAATAATGAAATAAACTCATACCCAAGATGTAACATATTCAGCTCATAGATGTAACAAACTCATCACATAGCCATAACAAACTCAGATAATAGATGTAACAAATTCAGATCATAGTTGTAACAAACTCAGCTCATTAATGTAACTCCTACGAAACGAAGCGTAACCCTGGTAACGCATAATACTCGTAACAATGATGTCAATGTGATTTCGTGGTTACAGGTAATTTACGTATATACATATTTTATGAACAAATTACAAGAAATTTATGTATTTCCAACCTACATATTAGGTTGGAGTTTTATTTTTATTTTAACATTTGAAAAGTACATTTTAATTATAATTTATAATTTTTGTAGAATACCTACAAATATGATGTATCGTCCACCATTTGAGGTACCAAATGAACAATTTTTTGGGACTAGTTAGAACCCTCAAGGTGCACCGGTGTCCTGAAAAGCCTAGTTTTGAGTTTTTATACTCTACGCTAATAAACTGCTGGCGACGTCTCATTTCCTTTGTAAACTTTTTCCCATGGGATGAGCGTGGCACATTTTGATGAAAGTCAAAATTGTGACCAGGACAATGCCTGGAAAGTTCAAAATAGGCTAACAATTTCAAAGCAGGCCTGCAACTCTGAAATAAAGAGCAGAAAACATGTGCCGTGCTCATCCCATGGGAAAATGAGTTACGAAGGAAATGAGACGTCGTAGAACAAAATCTGTCTATCAATTCTTTCTGAATCAGCCGCAGAGTGTAAAAACTCAAAACTGGGTTCTTACACTCTGCGCATGATTCCGAAAGAATTGCTAGATAGATTTTGTTCTACGACGTCTCATTTCGTTCATAACACTTTTTCCTATGGGATGAGCGTGGCACATTTTGATTAAAGTCAAAATTTCGACCAGGACAATGCCTGGAAAGTTCAAAATAGGCTAACAATTTCAAAGGAGGCCTGCAACTCTGAAATAAAGAGCAAAAAAAATGTGCCGTGCTCATCCCATGGGAAAATGAGTTACGAAGGAAATGAGACGTCGTAGAACAAAATCTGTCTATCAATTCTTTCTGAATCAGCCGCAGAGGGTAAAAACTCAAAACTGGGTTCTTACACTCTGTGCATGATTCAGAAAGAATTGCTAGATAGATTTTGTTCTACGACGTCTCTACCTTCGTAACACTTTTTATTATGGGATGAGCGCGGCAAATTTTGATTAAAGTCAAATTGTGACCAGGACAATACCTGGAAAATTGAAAATAGGCTATCAATTTGAAAACAGGCCTGCAACACAGAAAGAAAGGGCAAAGAGAAATTAAGCGAACGTGCAACGCGAATAATGTTATAAACCGAGTAAGGGAAATTCCTGGGTGTTTTTCCATCACGGCATATACCCATATAACTTATTTTTTTCTTTTAAATAAAGGGATCACATTAAACTTACCTCTTGCAATGCATGCTGTATTATTCTGGTTTATTCTGTATTACGCTGGATTATTCGATATCACCTCCTTGTACTTTACACTCACATATTGTTTACGTTCCTTAATCGACATAACCTTAAAATGATTGAAGACATTTCTCGTAATATATGATACGTATATGTTGCGGATTTGTTACAAGAAATGACTTGTGACATTTATGTCACACATTATACATATTTGCTACGTAGCCTATACTACGAGATTATAATATCACCAATGTTCTATAATTGTTACGGATTTGTTACAAGAAATGTCTTATAACATTTATGTCACAGTGTGACATATTTGCTACGTAGCCTATACTACGAGATTATAATATCACCAATGTTCTATAATTGTTACAGCATCGACTCGTAACAGTTTGACAAGTTTACAGTACATGTAAATATCTCGTATAAGAGTGACGAGATCTTGACGTATCAATGTTACGTATTTGTGATGTCTATAGTTTTTCGTAATACCTACATCTTTCATTGACATCCTTACTACATATCGTCAGGACGTATTATATACATCTCGTTTACGTGCGTTATGAAAAAGTTACGAATTTGTGATGAACATTATATGACGTAGTTATTACATTTCAATTATACGTAAATGTTTCGTAAATCATCCTAGTGTGTTTGCTGGGAGGTTTCCCTAGCGGATTGGGTGACGATGTTTTCACCCTGAAAAACCACTGAATCACGGTGATTTTTTACGGTGACAAAGTGCCCACAAAATCACCGAGATCTTGGTGATTTTAAGGTGATTCCAACGTGATTCCACGGTGATTGTCACGGTGATTTTGTGACGGTGACAATCACCGTGAGAATCACCGTGGAATCACCTTAAAATCACCAAGATCTCGGTGATTTTGTGGGCACTTTGTCACCGTAAAAAATCACCGTGATTCAGTGGTGACTTCATCCACTAGGGTTATCTTCAGCTTTGAAAAGTTTCAAAGACACTAGGCAAAAAAATACATAAATGCAGCCATTCTAAAAATTTCAAAATAGGAGTTTCAAAATAGAGAGAAAATTCTGAAAAAAATTTCAGGAAAAAAATGAGTTCAGAAAAATTCACGCATTGGATTTGTTTGAGAAAAAAAAGCTTACCGAAAAATTGATAAATGATTATTTGGTTACACAATTTATTAATAACTTTTGGGCAATATTTAAATTGATAATTAATGGTTGGTTATGGCATGCCAGATGCTACTGCTAAATTTTTTCAAATTTCTATTGCATCGCAAAGTACGGAAATTTCAATCAGATAAATTTTTTTGCTAAGACTGTAGAGGCAAAGCATATCCTTGAATTTTGAGATTTTACATAATCTACGAAGAGTCAGGAGTAGCGAAATAAAGTTATGAAGGGTCGTCAGTTAACTTATGAGGGCCCACTTAAGTTGTGAGGAGTCAGATATTCTCGAATAAAGTTTTGAGAGTTCAAAAAACTTATGAAGGATCAGGGGCACCAAAATTAAGTTGAGAGAGGTCACTTAAGTTATAAGGGTTCAGGTATGCTGAAGTCAAGTCGGCGGAACGTGCGACCGATGCCATCGTCCGGCGTTGGCTGTACTTTGGGCTGCTGCGTGGTAGGCAACAACGTCTCAACTACCGAGCCGAACGTCGACGCCACCGATCGAACACGAGTGGTAACAACTTCGGGTCATAGTCGCGATCCGATCAATGGCTGCCGACTCTTCGCCGCTTGATAGCCATAAGCAATTGGTCGTACGTTTCCAATCGTCGGCGGTACTCGGAATGTCGGCGATTTCTACATGGGACCGTTATTTTTCTTTACGCGTATCTTGGCTCCAACCGCTCCAACCCAGATAGACACATGTAGCTCATATTGGCACCATGATGCAATCATCTATGACTCATATAAAAACACTCAGTCGTGTGTCGCTTATGAGTGCTCACCGTTAAGTCATATTTCAATCATATGATGATTGACAATAACACATCATATGGGGTTCATATGGCAGTCACGACGTGACGAAATTGTGGTGCTCATATGAAGCTCATATTGACTTCATACCGTGGTGAAATTGATGGTTGCACTCATATGAACCCAGATAGACAGCCATGATTATCACGCCGTGTATACATTTGACGAAACAAATTTTCCAGTATATTGGCTACATGTTGTGATGCATGCCCATGAGTTCATTTAGTATGATGAATTTACAAATCATTTCGATCTCATCATGTCGTTTACAAATGTATCATTAGTTGACTACAAGATGAATTCATAAGGCAGCAAATTTACATTCTGTAATGAATATTTACAGATGGATATCATATGAAAGCCATTCAATGATTTTTTTGGTGTATTCACTAGGTTAGCATTTAAAGTATACATGCCATGCACGCAATATGATGGCGTTATGCGTGTTTCTCAGTTATACATTCGATGAGCGCAATATGATGGCGATATGCATGTTTCTTAGTGTTTCATTTGACGAGCGCAATATGACGGCTGCAAAATCACTGCAAAATGACAGCACGTTGTGACAAGCCTCGCATCTTTTGCAAGTTCATAAAATTCCCCGTGTAGAAATTTTGGTAGGGAAAAACTTCTGCCCCTGACTTGCCCTCCCTAACTAATGTAGGGAAATGATCCGCTCATCCTAACAGGCCCTGTTATGCCATGTAACACCTGGCTGGCCATTTTCGGATCCGGCGGTCATGATCAGGCCCCTATGACGATATGATCCGGCCCTAGCGGATCCTGATCAGGCCCCTAAGATTTTTAGAATCATGCCCTTAAAGGCCCTGATCACGCGGCCATGAAGTTCCTGATCATACACCGAAGCGCTTTTTGAACAATTCGTTTTTACGTATGCATCTTATTATTTATTTCGAGGCAACCCTTTATTAGGGTACGCTTTTCTTTTGGCAATCCTCGAAGATAATATTAGATTCCGAGTGAACGGAAATTCTCTACGAGAATTAAATAAGTAAGTACAATTGCATAAGACGGCAGGAACTCCTTGTATGGATTCTTCCGACACCGACTTCTGCTAACATCCGTGCTCGCACCCGTCTATGTAAGCATACTGAACACATTATCCGTATGGGAGTTCAACGGTTGCTGTCCTGCGACATCTCGCGCCAAGTCTCGGAACTAACGCGATGCGGTTCGTGGTGATAATATTAATAATCCTCTGCTTACGTAACGAACTTATGACAGGCGCACAATTGCTTGTTATTCTCGCGGAACAAAAGTGATAATGTAAATAATAATTGAATAATAATAATAATAATAATAATAATAATAATAATAATAATAAACGAGGCAATGATTGTTAATTTATTATTATTGTTATTGATATTATTATTATTATTATTATTATTATTATTATTATTATTATTATTATTATTATAATACTGAAAGCCGATGTACAAATAATTTTATTTTAATAAATACTTAGGGGAATCCAACAGTTTTCACATCAGAGCCCTGCCAGGGTAATAAAACAAAAATATGTTTTGCTTAAAAGTGTAAAAATAACATCGTCGGAAACTGTTCATATTCTGATCATGCAGGGCACTGGTAATAAGTGATTATGTCAATGTAATAACTAGGGACCAGGTCGTTAAGTTCCATGTCAGGGCCCTGCCAGGAAAATCGGATCAGGCAGGGCGGATCAGGGGCAAGAATCATCTAATGGATGCCCTATCATATTTCTGCACGGGTCTTTCTATATAAAGTTATTAATAATGTTCACTAATATCTGAGAATTTTTGCAAATCACGGGCGCCATATTGAATTTTTAAAAATTGTTTTCATTTACTTAGAAAAAAAAATATTTTAACTAATTTTTTTTGAATGTTTTAATTTTTTTGTTTTATATTTCAGTTTCATATAAGCGAACAAACTTTTACAAAAGTCGCACTATTTTTCATCATTTTTTTAATCAAATAGAACCCCTCATTTTGAATTCTACAAATTTCCCTATAGATTCGATTGAGATATTCGAATTCGCGAAACTGTAAAAAAAAATAAGAAATTGACTTTCACGAATATCCCATTTTTTTGAAATTTTGGATGCCATATTGAATCGTCTATTTTTTTAATTCTTAATTTATTAATTACTTTCATTTTTAACTTTATATATATAATATTCAAATGTCACTCGTTTTCCCTGGCATGTCACCACTGATATGTCATATAAATGAAGAAAATTCATAAGTACTCGGTAGCGTAATAGGTAGCGTGTTAGGTTGTTAGGTAGGATAAATAGGCAGGTCGCAGGTTCGAATCCCACTGGAGACAGAAGAAATTGAAATATAATAAAATTGAGTGTTTTAAAAAATTTTTTTATGTAATCGGTTCAGAAGCTATGTAAATGAAAAAATATATACATAATAAAAAATTTTGTAAGCAATAGAAATTTTAAAAAACTGTATGAAAATTACAATAATACCTTAGATCCCGACGGTCATATGAGCTTCATATGAGCGCAACCAATTTCACCACGGCATGACGTCTATATGATCTTCATATGAGCACCACAATTTCGTCACGCCGTGACTACCATATGAGCCCCATATGATATGTTATTGTCAATCATCATATGATGCAAATATGACTTCCAGGTGAGCACTCATAAGCATTTTGCATATTTTAAATACCAAAGGGCGACCGAAAAATCGTAAGAAATTCTGAAAAATCAAAAACATGTCAACGTTGGTGGAAATTTTTTTCTTTTTTTTAATGCTAAATTCTATTTTTAATCATCGAATCTTTCTTTAAAAACATTATTTTGTAGCCGAGAGATTTTTCTACTATTATGACAAAAATTGACATGATTTGACTTTTCATTCCCTACATTTCAAAAAAAAAATCCAAAATTCGACCTACAACACATTGAAAAAAAAATAAAAACGAAAAAATTTCTCATTCTTCATTGGAAATCCATACAAAAATCTTTCTTTAAGTTCAATGAATGGGTGATCATAGCTGGAGTAGTTGTTAGACATAACAAATAGATGTAAACAATCCGATTTTATTGCTATTATTGCCGCTGAGTATCACAACTAGTCACATGAGCCGAAAGTTTGTTACTCTCACAGAAAGGTTTTTTTCGTAAAATTATAATTTTGGTTTATTCACCCCTACTATCTATATTGCTACATATTATAGTCTTCATCGCTATCCCTGTTGATCATGGCATTGACCTCTTCAACATCGAAGAGTTCTGTTTCCTATTTCCCAGCGATGAGCACCAATTAATGAAACCGAAAGAATGATTCATTTATTGATTTCCAATGGAAAATGAGAAATTCTGTCTTTTTTATTTATTTTTCAATGTGTTGCAGATCGAATTTTGGGAATTTTTTTCTAAAGTAGGGAATAAGAGTAAAATCATGTCAATATTTGTCATAACAATAGAAAAATCGCTTCGCTACAAAATAACGTTTTTTAAAGAAAATTCGATTATTAAAAATAAAGTTTAACATTTAAAAGAAAGAATTTTTTCCCCTCTTAACATTGACATGTTTGTAATTTTACAGAATTTTTTAAGATTTTTCGGTCTTCTCTTGGTATTTAAAAAAAGCAAAAATTGAAACAACACGTTTTTTTAGCAGGAAGATCCGTTGCCATTGATATAGAAAACTGTAATTTTGCACAAAATTGTTTTTTTAAGTTAGGAACTTTGGAAAAAATCGACACCACAAAATTTGATGGGGGCGGATTCACCATTCTTATCCGGCTAAACCCGTTCTCTTTTTTCATTGGAAATCCATAAATAAATCATGCTTTCGGTTGAATTAATTGGTGCTCATGGCTGGAGAATAGGAAACAGAACTCTTCGATGTCGAAGAGGTCAATGCCATGATCAACAGGGATAGCGGTGAAGACTAATATGTAACAATATATCTATATTGCTACTATTGCAATATATATATTGCTATTCAACCCTACTATCTAGTAGGGGTCAATAACCTAAAATTAGCAATAAAATCGTATTTTTTACATCTATTTATTACGCCTCACAACTACTCCAGCCATGATCACCCATTGAATGAACCTTAAGAATGATTTAGGTATGGATTTCCAATACAAAATGAAAAATTTTGTCGTTTTTATTTTTTTCCAATGTGTTGCAGGTCGAATTTTGGGAATTTTCTTTTTTGAAATGTAGGGAATGAAAAGTCAAATCATGTCCATTTTTGTCATAATAGTAGAAAAATCTTTTGGCTACAAAAGAATGTTTTCAAAAGAAGATTTGATGATTAAAAATAAAATTTAGCATTAAAAAAAAAATTTAAAAAAAATTCATAAACTTTGACATGTTTTTGATTTTTCGGAATTTTTTGAGATTTGTTGGTCGCCCCTTGGTATTTAAAATATGCAAAAATCGAAAAAAACACTTTTTTTGCAGGAAAACTCCTCGGCATCGATGTAGAAAACTGTAATTTTGCACAAAATTGTTTATTTAGGTTAGGAACTTTGGAAAAAGTCGGCGACACAAAATTCGCTGGGGGCCGATTCACCATTCTTATCCGGCTACACCCTTTGCCGGCTTATGAGTTCATCTTGTAGTTAACGGATGATGCATTTGTAAACGACATGACGAGATCGAAATGTTTCGTAAATTCATCATACTAAATGAACTCATGGGCATGCATCACAACATATAGGCAATATATCGCGTTACAGCTGCCATAAGGGCGTATCGAAATTTTTTTTTCAGGAATCGACGTAATTATGACCAAAAAGTATAGAAACGATGGAAAAAAAATTTCCCGATTTTTTTTATACGCCCTTATGGCTTTCTGAGTGGGTCTCGAAAGCCATAAGGGCATATCGAATTTTTTTCAGGAAGCCATAAACGTGAAGAGATAAGATAGAAGAATGATGATGTCATTTGTTCAGTTGTTAAGCCAAGATTCGATGATGTTAGAAAAAATGAAGAGACAAGAGAGTCGGGATTAGAGAGTAAAAAAGGACGGACGTGTCGATGAAAAAAGAAGAAAAGTCTACCTATCCTTATTTTCTACTTATACCAAAAATTACGGGAATTGTTATACCATACTAATCTTTCGTTTTGTATGAAATAAAACATTCAGTTCCTAAAAGTGGGGACTCAACCGGGATATGTTTGAAATAAGTTTAGGGTAGTGAATAGGTGTTCCGACAAAACGCGTTAGCAACGGATATCTCAGAATGGCTGAAAAAAATGCAAGCTTGATCCATAGGATGAAAGTCGATGAATTGAGACAAAATTTAGATGAAATGAAGCTCTCAATTACTGGATCAAAAGCCGTACTGAGACAAAGATTAAGTGAAGCATGGAATGTGCTGGAACATGTCAAAAAAGACGCAAACGCACAGAAAAAATAATGACGAGTTCAGACATGACGGTGTCCAAGACGAATCAGCCGAAGCTGACAATAACGATGATGAAGCCGATGGAAACGATGATGAAGCCAATGGAGACGATATTGAAGGCGGTTTGGAAGATTCTTCGGACAATGAAACTGACAACGAAGATGAAACATATGTGGAAGAATCGACTATAGCCGAGCTCGAAAGGCAATTACGACGATTGAAGTCAAAACGTGCAAAAAATGATCAAGTTTCTCGAGCGAAAGGATCTGCAGCGACGAAAAAACCCAAAAGTGTTAGTGCGCGAGGAAATGTTGTTAGAAGACGTCAATGTGAAAGCGAATCCAGACCACCAAGTATGTCCTTCAAAGACGTTGAGGACACACTGAAATTGTTTTCTGGTAATCGTCATGAAAACGTGTTGTTTTGGTTACACAAATTTGAAGAAGTGGCTGAACTATGTGAATGGTCAGATGTACAGAAAATTATGTACGCACGAAGATTACTACGAGGATCTGCAAAGCTTTTCATGAACTTCGAGTGTCCGGCCAAGACTTGGACGAGGATGAAAACGGCTTTGACGGAAGAATTTACGAAAACAATCAACAGCAAACAAGTGCATCGCGAATTGAGTACTGCAAAAAAACGACACGACGAAACTTTTGTAGAATTCTCATACCGGATGTTAGAGATCGCTAGTCATGCAGAGATCGAGACAGAGGCGAAAATTCAATATATCATCGATGGAATACCCGACGACGAGATAAGCAAGACGATATTATATGGTGCTAGGACTATCAAAGGTCTGGGGAAAAGATTAGCACTTTATGAATCACAGAAAGCTGCAAGTGCAAGTCGAAATACGAAGACGTTCAGACAACAATCGACAAGTGGGGATAAATTGAAACAAGACGGTCCCTCTTCGTCAACGGCGCAGAAAAGATGTTTCAATTGTGGAGATAAGAATCATCTCAGCACAAATTGTCCAGACAATAGCAAAGGTGTGAAATGTTTTAAATGTGGAGACTTTGGTGACCTATCTACAAAATGTACCAAGATCGGCGGCAAAACGATGAACCACGATGTGATGCAGTTACGGCGATCGATCGGAAAACATACAAGATGATGAGAATTTGTAACCAAGATGTTTCAGCTGTTTTAGATTCAGGAAGCGATCTCCATGTGATTCGAGGAACACTGTACGTGAAGTTGGGTTCACCCAAACTTGAAGACGCTGACGTGAGTTTTGACGGTGTTGGCTCAAAAGATGTGAAGACGCTCGGACGTTTCACAACGACCGTGACGATCGATCAGCTATCGTTTACCTTTGCTTTCGATGTAGTACCCGATGCATACACCGAATACGACTTACTTATCGGTGGCGAGCTTTCCGATTACGCAAAGGTCACAACTATGAAACGTCAAGCAACCATAACCAAGATGTCTGAACAGGAGAAAAAAGACACGATTTGGCAAGAAGTACTATGCATTGACTTTGATCAACAAGAAACTATCGAATGGAAGCCACCAGTAGAGCATATCAACGACAACGATGTAAAGATGGAAATAGAGCGACTTGTCAACGAGTATCGTCCTGAAGGAACAAAGGATGCAGGCGTCAGGTTGAAGATTGTTTTGAGTGATGATCAGCCTGTCCATCAGCACGGAAAAAAAGGAACAGTTAATATTACAGGGGGGCCCAGTTCGCATTGGACTCGGGAGGTAAGAAACAGCGGAAATCACAGCATAAACTGGATATAAAATAGGGTGACATATTTAATTTTACAATAGAACACAGTAATGTAGATCCTCTCCTACCAAAATGATGACTTTTCCTGTGACACACTGAGATTTTGACAGTGCACGCTGGTTTAATTACAATTTGGTATGTGAATAATTCAGTCACCAGTAAAAAAATTTTACTGTGGAATTTACATAGGATCACTGATTTTTTTCCTACACGTAACTGTATTGAACATAGGGTAATTCATTAAATTTTACAGTGTGACGCTGTAAATTCACTCTTCTTTCGACAGTTCATGACATTATCTGTGCACACTGAGGTTTTTACAGTGTGCAATGGCTTATTTACGGGCTGGAGTTGTGGATAGACCAGTGTGCCCAGTAAAGAAATTTGACTGTACAATTTACATGAAATCACTGAATTTGTTCCTGTGTACAAACTGCAAAATACACAGTGTACACTGTATTGAATACAGAGTGAATCATCAAACTTTACAGTGTGGCACAGTAATTTCTAGCGTGCACGTGCATTTTGTATATTTATATATATCTTTTTATTTTCGCGCCACTGGATTCGAACAGTCAAAATGACAGTGTGACGCTGTGAATTTTATCAAGTGTTTGATCGTAATGGTGGTAACAAAGGGCTTGTCTCGCGCGTGCCACCATGTCGTCAAGCGCTGTGGCAGTTAGTAGTGAGTGGTTCATCGGAGACGGAAAGAAAAAGGTTATTCTTGTTCAATCTAATTTAACCTAATGTACTTAAATGTATTAATCTGTACAGTTTTTGCTTTTTATGTGTATGTGCGTATGATCAAACGTGTCATGTGTGTATTGGGCTTATCTTTTTTCATTTCTGCGTATTTTTGTTCATGTGTGATTCACGAATTATCAAAAATTATGAAAAAAATACCATCGTAGTTATATTCAGCAGCATCCTTGTCAAAATCGAACATGCAAATAACTTCTCGAGTTTTACTATCCTCACTTGATTTATCATTTCAACTAGGCTTCATTTCACGCTTGACATTGTCAATCGGAGGTCAATCGGTCGAGGTCTTTGAACGATCTTGAACATGGCAACTATCGACAATGTGCTCAATTCGGCGATGCCTCATTCGGTGGTTCACTGGAGGGTTCACAAAACTGGAGGGTTCACTTGGTCCACACTGTAATAAGCAACGGTTGAAAACTGAAACTATATCAGTTGCTGCCGACTTTCTTCAACAGAGGATTTCACTATTGAAACACTTACGTGGGCATTGTCCATACAATAAACGCATTCATAGTATATAATACACATTAACACTGTAAACTTACGGATTTCATCAAGTTTATATTTCAGTGTTAAACTGTATAATTTACTTCGGACTACACTGTATTTTGGATTATGCGTTCCAGTAAAAGAAACTGTGGGGTGGCTCCAGTCTAAAGAGGACAGTGCAGGAACTGTAATAATTTACTTTGAGCTCACTGCATTTTGAGCAGTTTATTTCAGTAAATATCGCTGTGCAATTCCTCGAGTCCAATGCGAACTGGGTAACCCCTGTATTTTTAACTGTTCCTTTTTTTCCGTGAGAGCCCTCGACGGCTTCCAGCTCATCAGCGAACATTGGTCAATGGAATCATCGATCAATGGCTGAAAGAAGATATAGTCAGGCATAGTGTATCTACCTACGCATCACCCGTGGTATTAGTGGAGAAAAAGAATGGACAATATCGCTTGTGCGTAGATCACAGAAGACTCAACAAAAAAATCATACGTGACCGTTACCCACTGCCGATCATCGAAGGCGAGATTGATAAATTGGCCACTGCCAAAGTTTTCAGTTGTACCCTAGTGGATGAAGTCACCACTGAATCACGGTGATTTTTTACGGTGACAAAGTACCCACAAAATCACCGAGATCTTGTTGATTTTAAGGTGATTCCACGGTGATTCTCACGGTGATTGTCACCGTCACAAAATCACCGTGACAATCACCGTGGAATCACGTTGGAATCACCTTAAAATCACCAAGATCTCGGTGATTTTGTGGGCACTTTGTCACCGTAAAAAATCATCGTGATTCAGTGGTTTTTCAGGGTGAAAACATCGTCACCCAATCCGCTAGGATATCAACTTAAAAGACGCGTTTTTTCATGTTCCGATTGAAGAATCGAGTATAAGATTCACATCCTTCGTCGTCCCAGACGGACAATTTGAGTTTTTACGGACACCCTTCGGATTGAGCAACTCCCCTGCATGCTTCCAACGCCTCATCCGAGCAGTTTTTCGAGACTTTAGCAGGTGGTATTGCTTTGGCCTATCTGGATGATGTGATTATCGTCGGTAAGGATAAACGTGACGGTCTTTATAAACTACAGCAAGTGTTACAACGAGCGAGCGAGTACGGATTACGAATCAATTGGACGAAATGTCAATTGATAGTCCGAAAAGTCGAATATTTGGGTTATCTAATCGAAGAAGGGACGGTGAAACCGTCTAAAAGGAAAAAACTCGCCGTCACACACTTCCCGATACCGAAATCTATCAAACAAATTCAATCGTTCTTAGGACTTACTGGTTAATTTCGGAAATTTATTCGAAATTTTGCATTGATTGCTCGACCTCTATCCAAGCTGTTGAAGACGGGAAAGAAATTCGAGTTTGGACCTGACCAATTACAATCTTTCGAGACGCTGAAAAAAACATTGGTTCAAGAGCCAGTCTTAAAACTTTTCAGAGTAGGTGCAGAAACGGAGCTACATACTAACGCATGTGCATACGGACTGGGGACAATTTTATTGCAGAGAAACATCGAAGACGGAGAACTGCACCCTACCTACTTCGCCAGCTGGAAGACATCGCCCGTCGAAGAGCGTTATACAAGCTATGAATTGGAAATTCTAGCTGTTATCAAAGCACTGAAGAAATTCCGAATTTACCTGTTGGGAATACCTGTCAAGATAGTAACTGATTGCCGAGCTTTTGCAATGACGATGGCGAATAAAGATACGTGTCTACGAGTAGCACGATCGGCTTTAGTAATAGGCGAGTTTGATTACACTATTGAGCATCGACCTGGTGTCTCGACGAAGCATGTTGACGCAGTGAGTCGCAACCCGATCAGTGTGTTTGCTACGCAGGTGAACAATGGATTGTTACAAGCCCGAATTCTTGAAGCCCAACGAAAAGACCCAGAAATTGTTGAGCTCGCTGAGACAGTCAAGCAGAAGGGCAAGACTGATTTTATATTGAGAAATGAATTATCATACCGCGAGAAAGATGGAGATACGCTAATAGTAATTCCCAGATCAATGCAGTTTGTACTCATTAGACAAGCTCACGAGAGTGGTCATTTTGGTTGGCAGAAGACGGAATATCTGCTCGCTCGAGAATTTTGGTTCCTTCACATGCGAGAACGAATTCAGTCTTTTATTCAGAATTGTGTGAAGTGCATCCTGGCCGAAAGAAAAAGCGGAAAACGTGAAGGATTTCTGAATCCAATTGAAAAAGGTGAATCGCCATTGGATACTTATCACGTAGTTCACTTAGGCCCGATGCCTTCGACCAGCAAAAAGTATTAACATCTATTCGTAGTGGTAGACGCTTTCACCAAATTTGTTTGGTTGTATCCAACTAAATCGACGACAGCTAATGAAGTGTTAATGAGACTAAAAAAACAGGCAATCGTTTTTGGAAATCCACGTCGGATCATATCGGATAGAGGTATTGCATTTACTTCACACGTATTCGAGGATTATTGCAAAGAAGAAGATATCAAGCACATCTTGATCACAACCGGAGTACCTTATGGAAATGGTCAAGTGGAACGAGTAAAATGTACGATTATTCCTGTCCTAGCAAAAATGGCTATATCCTATCCCTCGGACTGGTATAAGTTCGTCGAGCGAGCACAACAAACTCTGAACTCAACACTACACCGGAGCACTGGAACAACACCTTTCGAATTGTTAACTGCGAGCTGATGCAAAAATAAACATACAAAAAATTCAAGAAGAGAATCGACGTACTGTCAATAGAAGATGCAAAAAGCCAACGATCTACAAAGTCGGAGATATGGTGGCAATTCAGCGTACACAAGGAGGCCCCGGTCAAAAATTCCATACAAAATTTTTAGGGCCTTACTAAATGAAGGTTGTACTACGGAACAACCGGTACAAGGTTGAGAAGGTGGAAGAACATGCTGAACCAGGAATGACCAGTAGTGTCGCTGACCACATGAAGATGTGGCCAAGGACGACTGAATTTCATAACTATACAACAGAAGAATCTAGCGACGAAGAGGAAGATGAAGTGAATATAGAAGATGATCAAGCGAACTAAAAAATAATATCGGGATATTGGGGGCAATATCCACTAGCAGAATGGCCGAGTGTAGTATGGAATGGCTACCCAATAGAAAGCTTTAAGATCGTAGTCGTAAATGTGAAGAGAGAAGATAGAAGATCGATGATGTCATTTGTTCAGTTTTTAAGCAAAGATTCGATGTTGATAGAAAAAATGAAGAGAGAAGAGAGTCGGGATTAGAGAGTAAGAAAGGACGGACGTGTCGATGAAAAAAGAAGAAAAGTCTACCTATCCTTATTTTCTACTTATACTAAAAATTACGGGAATTGTTATATCATACTAATATTTTGTTTTGTATGAAATAAAACATTCAGTTCCTAAAGAAATGTATAAAACCGATAAAAAGAAATTTTCCCAATTTCCCAATTTTTTTTCATCGGTTCTATACTTTTCGGTCATAATTACGTCGATTCCTGAAAAAAAAAATTTCGATACGCCCTTATGGCTTTCCAGCCCCACCTTTTGCTAGCATACGCCCTTATGGCAGCTGTAACGTGATATACTGGAAAATTTGCTTCACCAAATGTATACACGGCGTGATAATCATGGCAGCCTATCTAGGAAGTAGCATAACAAAAATTGATTTATAAAGAGGATAAGGTGATTTTGTCGCTCACGTCTAGTTGATTCACTGACTTTGATAATTAATATCTCGGAAACTATATGATAAATCTCGTGCATACTTTGCAGTTGCATGTATGAAGGTTCTGACAATTATATAAGAAAAAATTGGATTTTTATCTTGGAATCGCTACAATCACCGAACCTCATTAAGCCCACATTATGACACATCTATACAGCTGTCACTGCTGCAACTGTGAAATCATTCGGGGTCCACCAAGCATTTACAAAAAGTTCCTTATTACAACATTTCTCTCAATTCCAAGTTTTTCTCTCAACTAGCAGACAGCATATGGAATTATGAAGCTTGCTAATTCTTTAGGTAAAAATAATATTGGCGATATATTAATCCTAGACTCCAGCAGCATTTCTACCTTTCTCAAAAGATCCAGCAATCGTGAAAGAGCATGGATCAGGATTTAGAAGACGCACACATGAATTGGAGATATCGTGACGTAATAAACGACGAATTTATTCAGTTGAAGAAGCCACGAATGAACGGGGAAATAAAACGCGAGATCCGAGTCAGTCCGCGTGTCATGTACGCTGGAGACTCGTTAAATTCTCGGGCAAGAAAGTTACGTGACCCATCGACCAAGAAGTGTGCACCGTGTCTGTCGAGCTGACACGCTCGAGCATATCCCAGTGAACGCGCGAGCCTTCCCAGACCGAGCCTCGAATGTCGAGAAATCTTCTCGGCCAAGGAGCCTTACAGGCAGGAGAGTCTCTTCTTTCCCTTCTTTTTCGTACATGTCGAGATGGGAACCTCGTGAAATCATTTCGTGCGAAATTCTACGGTTAAATAGGCTACGATCCGTTGCTGATATTTTATTAGCGAAAATCCTCGGAATCCGGTCCACTTTTTCGTGCGAACTTCTATCTCCCGTTTCCGAAAAAAAAACTATCAAAAGCTTTCTAATCCAAATTTTATACGACCGCCTCAGCGAGTAAACTGGGTTGTGACTTCAATCAAACATTCAACTTAACGCGGTGAAATACAGGAGAGTAGCTGATGGATTTATAGTTGGAATTTAATTACGATATTAGCCGACCTCGCTTGATTGAAACGGATTTGAATGACCTCCAAAGAAACTTCAATTGATTTAGAAACCACGATTACATTTAAGAACTTTATCAATTTTTTTTTGTACAAGATCCACTCTCCCGAATTGGATCGACGAATGAATGAGATTTTTTATAATTCGATAGAACATTTTTCGATCGCGTGGATTATAATTACATCTCTAATTTCACCAATCTCCGAGATTTTCTATCTCTACTCCATACTTGTAATTTTTTTTTTCAAATTTTTTAGAGTTGGATCGGCAAATAAATTAGATTTTTTTATTGAATAAGGTAAATTGACGCTCGACTGGACATTATCGCGCCAAATTAATCGATGGAAAGAAAAAATAAATAAACAAAGAGATTACAAGTGGGCAGTAGAAAAAAATCTGAAAGATTGTCTTACCTTAAATTTGAGATGAAGTGATAACCCACGAGATTGGTAAATAATCTATCTAATTTCTTAGTACCGTAACATCCCAGTGAACACGCTATGTTGCCGCAATGTAACATGGAAGTTACATGTAATGTTACAATGTTATCCCTATGTAACGTTGCTGTTATATAACATGCAAGTAACAATGTTATGTAACATTTGTTACATGTAGGTTACATAACTGCAATATAACTTTGTTACATTACAGCAATGTAACATATGTTATATTGCGGCAATATAAATTTGTTACATTACAGTAACGTAGCAAATGTTATATTGCGGCAATATAACATGGAAGTTACATGTAATGTTACAATGTTATTCCTATATAACGTTGCTGTTATATAACGTGCAAGTAACATGTTATGTAACATTTGTTACATGTAGGTTATGCACAACTAACAAATGTTACATGTTATGTAACATTTGTTACATGTAGGTTACATAACTGCTATATAACCTTGTTACATTACAGTAATGTAACATATGTTCTATTGCGGCAATATACCATAGAAGTTACACACTGTAAACATTTTTACTACGAGGGGTCAGGGGTCGCAAAATCAAGTTATGAGGGATGGCGTAAGTTATGAGGGGTCAGGTATTTTGGAATGAAGTTTTGAGAGTTCACATGACACTAGGGGTCGGAGGCCCCCAAATTAAGTTATGAGAGGTCACTTAACTTATGAGAGGTCACAGCTCTTTCAAACATGTTTTGAGGGCTTACATAATTTATGAGAGGTTAGAAGCTCTGAAATTAAGTTATGAAGGGTAACGTAAGTTATGAGGGTTCAGGTATTCTGGAATAAAGTTTACATAACTTATGAGGGATCAGGGGATTGGAATTTGCAAATAAAAAAACGAACTTTCATGGTTTATTGCTCATTCAAATGCATATACTATTATTATTATTATTATTATTATTATTATTTTACTACCATTATTATACTACTATTATTTGTTCGGCACTCCAGCATTCATATATTATACAAGTAGAGAGAATTCATAAGTAGTCGGTAGCGTAATCGGTAGCGTGTTAGGTAGATAGGTAGGATGGTAGGTAGGGTCGAGGGTTCGATTCCCAGTCTCTGAGAAAAGTTAGATCAGACAATTCGTGCAGATTTTTTTTTTCTATGAATCTCTTTCGGGCCGGTAAACTATGCATAGTAAATTATTTTGCGAGAGCTATATATTTTTTATAACATGTTTAACAACAATTAATTCTAGTTACAGTAACGTAACACAATTACATAACTGTTACGTAACTGTTACATAACTGTTACATAACTGTTACATAACTGTTACGTAACTGTTACATAACTGTTACGTAACTGTTACATAACGTTACACAACTGTTATGTAACAATGTTACACTGCTGAGTAGGAAATTGTAACTTACATGTAACTTACATGTAACGTCCATGTAATGTTACATGTTACAAACGGTAACATTGCCGTTACATTGCTGCAACATTACTGTGTCCAGTGGGATATTTCATGCATTAAGACAAAATTTAAACAGTATAGAATCTCGTTTATTCGAGATACTATGAAGAGAGCACGCCTCAGATAAATGAAATTTCGGACAATATGGAAAACAATTTTTTTTTAATTCGATCTGTAAGGTATTTGTTTTCAATTATATATTCGTAAACAGTGGTGAATTTTCCATCACCTGACTTTTTAAAATTCGGTCAAAATCGATGATAATGCGTTTTGCCGTATCAAGTGATTGGTAAAAGGATAATTGAAAATTCATATTTCAACGTTAAATAAACTCGGTTTCCATTTAGCCCTTCGATGCTTGCTTAGTCTAACCAATACGCTACAGGTAGAGTCAAAAAAACACCGTTGAAATTATCTTGATATCGGAAATGATGTCACCAAGCAGACTCCGACACTCTTTGTAACTATACTTGAATGGCATTTTAAGAGCTTTTGATCGAAAATTGCCCGGCAAATGTGAAAACGTTATTGACGCTATTTACGGAGATAATGTTTTTGTTTCACTAACACATATATCATTCGAGGATATCTGTATGATCCCAGAATGCACCGTGGTTAATGTAGAACCTCCCACCCTGAATTTAAAGTACCCCTACAGCATACAATATTCCTGCAATGCTGCTGAAATGTTGCACGATAACATTGTAATGTTTCTATGTCCGACGAGTGAAATATGGCTGCAATCCCACACAGCAATATGACGTCTGAAAGAATCGCTGTAGATTTCTTATGTAAGATTTGGACATCCGAATACATTTTCCGAAAGACATCTTAATGAGTTCCGAAAGTAGTCTTATGCGTCACTTTGAGGGATGATTTTGATATCTGTGAAAAGTTGTCTTGAAGATAACTTTTTCAGACTTCTCAAAAAAGATATCGTAAAGACTACTATTTCGAGATTTCTTCACAAGACATCGTCAAGATAACTTTTTCAGGGTTCCTTTAAAATTATCAAAAATTAATTTTTTTCTTATTTCTATCGTTTGCAAAATTTTTTAATACGTATTTTTATTTATTTACATAGTTACTGGACCGACTGTATTAAAAAAAAATTAGAAAAAAACTCGATTTCATCATTTCAATTTCATCTGCCTCCACGGGGATTCGAACCTGCGACCTGCCTATCTATCCTACTTGAGAACCTATCACGCTACCTATTACGCTACCGACTACTTATGAATTCTATTTACTTATATGATATGTCAGTGGTGAAATCCAAGAATTTAAACGGTTCCGATATGTATCCGAACAAATATTATCACGTAGTCTATCTGAATATGCGATTTCTAATAACTTTTTAATATTCATTCCGAAGATCTCTTAAGGGGAGGTTCAACCCCCTCCCCCGCCTTTCCGCTCTCGTGAGTGCGAGAGAGATAGAGCTAAAACGTTTAACACATTTTTCGCGGAGATGACTTGATGGAATAAAAAAAGAATATAGTGGGGCCATGACCTGTACACATTAATTACGCAGGCGACCCCACATTATCTTTTTTCATTTCATCAAGCCATCTCCGATAAAAATGCGTCAAGAAATTTTTGAGGTTATGTTGACCTTTTTACACTCTTCTTAAGTAGGTCTTATTTCAGACTTCTTCGGACTAGAGGAAAAGGGTTGGCGAGGAAGTATTTCTGGCTTTTTATTGGATGTCTTTTACGGAATATCTTGAAGATATCTTCTAAGGATATCTGACAGTTGATTTCATTCCGAAGATCTCTTAAGTTATTCTTATTTCAGACTTCTTCAGACTAACGTCTGCGAGATATCATACGTGGTGCTCTAGAAGTAGTCTTAAAAAAGAGTTCGCGAGGAAGTATTTCTGACTTTTGTGCTGTGTGGGATGTTCCGCAATATTCCAGAAATATTGCATCCAATCAATATGCAATATTCCAGCAATATCACTCGTATTGGATATTCAATATTTCAGGAATATTACCTGCAATGGAAACTTTATCATTTGAACAATTGCATAAAATAAAAATATGTAGTTTTGAGGTCCGTAGGACTGCGCGACCACAGAGCGCGGGTAAATACTCCAACGATTGATTGTTAATTGAGGACTCCGATGCTGGTACACTGTAAAAAAAATTTGTATTAAATTTAATGAAAAAATATGAAGTTTTTATGCATATACAATGTATTAAGGGAGCTTTCCAGTGTGACAGCCCGAAAAATCGCTGTTTTTCGCGTTTTTTTTTTTTTTTGAAGAAAAAATAATCTAATCGGTCTGGTTTTTTTTGTATATTAATTGGGTATTGAAGAATACAAAACAATTTTTTAAAGATCGATTTATTTATTAATTAATATCTATAAAAATGATGAAACAATTGTTGCAGAAAATGCACTCGGATGTGGTGTCCACGTTGGGGGTCACAATTTTGATCTGAAACAAAAAACACAAAAAGATTATTGATCGGTATATAATTGGCTTTCGTGCTATGGAGGCTTTTTTTATTTTTTGCAAAAATGGCGCCGGTTTGAACAAAAAGTATCGATTTTAGCATTTTTTTTTGGCAGTTTTTTTTACAAAAAAATAGGAAGATGTCAAAAAAAAAAAAAAGCTTCCATAGCACGATAAACAATGACGTTAAGAATATTGTGTAAAAAATTCAACTCGATAGCTTTAAAACTCTGCCCTCCAAGTTGGACACCGTTTTGAAAAATGCTGTTTCGAGAAAAACGCGTTCAAAGTTTCAAGTGAGGAAGTTTTAGGTAAATCGTTTACTTACGGTCAATCAGCGATGCCAGGTCCATACAATATACAGTATACTATTCGATAAAGCAAAAAAAATCGATTTTTTGAAAATTTCACACTGGAAAGCTCCCTTAATTTTCACATACATGTGTATAGTAATATTCCAACACAAGTATATGAAAAATCAAATAACTTCTTTTAATTTTAATATAAGTTCGTATATTAAAATTCCAATACATAGTATGATTTTTAAAGCAAAATCATGAAAAAAGATATGAAAATTCATATTCTTTTGTATATTAAAATTAAAAGAAGTGATTTGATTTTTCATATACTTACATATATTGGAATATTATTATACACATTATATATGAAATTTAGTATATTGTAAATGCATAAGAACTTCATATTTTTTTATTAAATTTAATACAAAAATTTGTTACAGTGCAACTAAAATTGTACGCCCGAGATATCCACATTAGGGATATTCGCAAGGGTCAGTAATAAAATGGAGAATTACGGTAAGAAGTTTTATAAATCCAACGACAATATATTTATATCGATATAAATATATTAGTTTTAATATACGACGTTAAATTATTTAAATCCAAGTGCATTAATTCATAAATAATTTCTTACGAGACTTTGCGAATGTATATTCTATACATTTTCATGAAGCCTGCACATTAATTAAAATTTTGGTCTATGGATATTCAATGCGGTGTATTGAAATTCCAAATCGGGTATACCACTAATCGAATTGATACACCTGGGTAAGGCGGCCAACTTTGTGAAAAATGAATGCGGGATATTTAAGCGCGAGTGTAAAGTATAACTGAGGGTTTGTCGGCGCGCGTAAATTACAAAGCAAACAAATGCAACTTACTGAAACTATTATTTATTTTTAAAATCAAATTTCTCAACTGCGTGCATTTTTTTAACTAATTCTAGGTTTTATTAAGAAGGTAATAGAAATTATCACAACTACCGATATTAAACTTTATAAGGAGCAGTGCACGTAGCGTCTCACTTTCTAGAACCGATTTTTCAGAAGTTCATAAGGCATTCATCAACGAAAATATTAATACTTTCTGTAGGTACGTTCGTCCCTGGCAAAGAAAGAAGGTATTGGACAATAGCCAGGCAATTTCTGAACGGTATTTCGTTTTGTTCAAAATCTAAAATGTTTCAAAGCCATGATGATTTGGTCTAGAATTTTGAAAAAATCAATTCTTTTTCATATTCTTAAAATTTAATTTTTTCAGAATATATCCTTAAAAGGAAATTTTTAAATTCCAATCATTTACGGAGTCATAGCTTTTTTGGTGACGCAGCAGCTACAGCCATCACGTCGGAACAAATCGGTCTATAAAAGTTCTTCTCATAACTACTTTTCTCAACATGGCTAATATATCTCAAGCTCTACTGATGAGACGATTTACGTCAAATTTTTTGCCAATCTTCAATGTGTAACTCTCTACCGCCCCAACCACTTCTTGTATCAAAATTCTTTTTTACTACTGCAAAAAAATTAAATATATGAAAAAGAGAGTCGAAAAACGCCTTTTTTGTTCAAACAACCGCCGTTTTGCGAATTGTTTTTTCGCTTTTTCTGAGGTAGAGGCTGTAACGACATTCTATGTAATTAAGAATCTTTTAAAAAATTTTGTATCGGATGACGAGAAAGGTTGCGGTCGTGTCAGCCAGCACCTCCTTTTTCGGCCCAACTTTACCAGCTTATAACTAATTTTATTTTCATTTTTTTCTCGAAATTTTGTTTGTTCTAGTGCAAAAATATTAAAGAAAATGTTGTAAACAAAAAGATTTGTAAAAATATTTTTTGTTTTTTTATCGCGCTCGACCAAACGCTCGAAATGTATGTCTCTAAACCTTAATACCGCCTAAAATTAAACATATTGATGAATATACTTGTGCAGGTACTGCATGCAGTTGTGATCAGAATTGCGAATATGCTCCATAAAATAGTTTCTGTCGATTTGAGCGTGTTCCACGAGGTTTGTTAACTAATTTCTGGATATGGTCAGAAGAGCATAATCATTTTCTAATCAGTTCGTGTACTTGTTTTTTAAATCCACCTACAATTGGGAAACTTCTGTGAAGCTATAGCTTGTCTAATACAGCTGTGCCTCTAGCGGCCACCACAGTAGAAAAATTTCGTCACTGATAAGGCTGCATTCATCTTGGAAGCTTACACGCTTTCAGCACGTAGGGATGTATCGAGATCAACATTTAAAATGCTACAGGATGTGGTGCTCACAGCATTCAAAGCGTCCAAGATAAATGCAGCCTAAGCGACCCCCTCGATCCCGCGGAGATTGTAGCGCAGTAATAGTGCAATGCGGGACGCATTAGACGTTTTGCGGTACTATTTTATCAATTATTGCAAAGCGGGATCGCAACTGCCATTACGGGACAGTCCCGCCGAATGCGGGATGGTTGGTCGCCTTACACCACACTGTAAAAAATGTTATTAAATTTAATATACGAAAGTATATTAAATTTAAAAAACAAGTATATGAAACCGAAATCAATATACAAAGTATCGGAAAATTAACAATTTCATCTTAAATTTAATATTTGGATAATGAAATTAAAAGAGTGAGCATTGAAAATTAATATACCCGTGTATGAAAATAGTTTTTATATACTTTTTCGCAATTTTCAAATACATTATTGAAAATTAAAACACTTATTTCTTAAAATTGCAATCAACCATTGAAATTTTTTTTCAATATTGTAATGAAATTTAATATACAATATAGAGAATTTCAGGAACAAGTATACGAACTCGAAATTTATATACATAGTATTGGAAAATTAATAATTTCATCTTAAATTTAATATTTGGATATTAAAATTAAAAGATGAACGTTGAAAATTCAAATCCCGTATATTAAAATGGTATCTATATGCTTTTTCGCATTTTTAATATACGTTATTGGAAATTAATACACTTATTTTCCAAAATTACAATCAATGTCAGCGGCCGTGCTAGTTGACGCATCCACCACTATGCGTCGCATGCGCTCGGACCTCTGTGCCCAAGCGAAATAGGCGTATGACGGTGTTATATACCGGACGGCCAGCGTGCCCAATATACTTACCTGGCGCAGAGGTTATACCGTGATGATTAAGGCGGTTCCTCCAGGGCGTAGCTCTTCCATTGCACTTTTCGGTCGAGCTGACCCTTGCGAATATCCCTAATGTGGATATCTTCGGGCGTACAATTTTCGTTGCACTGTAAGAAATTTTTGTATTAAATTTAATAAAAAAAATATGAAGTTTTTATGCATATACAGGATACTAAATTTCATATACAATGTGTACAGTAATATTCCAATATAAGTATATTAAAAATCAAATAACTTCTTTTAATTTTAATTTACAAAAGAATATTAATTTTCATATCTTTTTTCATGATTCTGCTTTAAAAATTATACTATGTATTGGAATTTTAATATACGAACGTATATTAAAATTAATATATTGTATATGGATAAAAACTTCATATTTTTTTTATTAAATTTAATACAAAATTTTTTTACAGGGCAGGGTAGTAATTTTACGTGATAAAATGTAGAATTACGCTAAGTATTTTCAAAAATCACACGTCGATTTATTGATATCAACACAAATATATTACTTATAATCTACCACGATTCATTTTACAATGTAGATGCATTAATTGCGATTTAATATACCAAGTTTTGTCAATTTAATATTACTTCGCACAGTAAATTGACAAATAATTCTAAAGGTGCACTTAACGCGAGATATGAGCCTCATTTTATTTTTTAAAAATATTTGAAAAATGATGACCCCAAGTAGGCATAACCCCTTAATATTGGCTCCTACGAAATATCGATGAAACTTATAAATTTAATCTAGATCATTCCATATCAAATCGACCACGAGTTGGAATCGACCCATCTCAATTTCGATAAAATTTGGTCAGAAGATTTCGTTTTCATCAAAACGGAGTTCTACGAAAGGAAAAAAATTAATTTTTTTTTTCAACAGTTATTCTAAATTCAAAATTTGACCATTTTTCAAATCTTTCAAGTTTATTTTTCAAATATCTCGAAAATTATTATAGTTACGAAAAATCGTTCTGAATTCGTTTTGAAGAGTATACTTGGGGCTACGAAAAAAAAATATTCCAAAAAAAAATTTTGAAAAATCAATTTGGAGAATTTTGAATTTTCAACAATCGTGAAAATCCAAGTTCAATTTTTTATTTTTGGTTCATTTTTTTTAATTTAATACCTTGTACTGATCTTAAAAGATCCTGACATTGTCAGGATGGTGTGTTTTTGTTTCAAAAATAAAAATTTTTGAATTTTGGTATAAAATTTTGTTTTTGTTTTTCCTTTAAGTTAAGTAAAGTTGAGCAATCATTTAATTCTGTAATTGTGAGCAGTAAAAATTTCAATTAATGACAATTAAAAAAAAAAATTATTTACCAAAATTCAAAAATTTATATTTTTGAAATAAAAACACACCATTCTGAAAATTTCAGGATCTTTTGAGATCAGTATAAGGTATTATATTAAAAAAATGTAACCAAAAATTTAATGTTGATCGTGGATTTGCACGATTTTAAAAAATTCAAACATTTATATTTTTGAAACACAAAAAACACCTCTCTGAAAATTTCAGAATCTTTTGAGATCAGTACAAGGTATTATAAAAAAATTAAACCAAAAATAAAATATGGAACTTGGATTTTCACGATTTTTGAAAATTCAAAATTCTCCAAATTCATCATTTTTCAAAAAAAAAAAATTTCGTACCCCCAAGTATACTCTTTAAAACGAATTCAGAACGATTTTTCATAACTATAATAGTTTTCAAGATATTTGAAGAATGAAGTTAAACGATTTAAAAAATTGTGAAATTTTGAATTGTGCATAAATTTCGAAAAAAAAAAATTTATTTTTTTTCCTTCGGTAGAACTTCTTTTTATTGAAAACGAAAACTTCTTACGAAATTTCATCGAAATTGAAACGGGTCGATTCCAACTCTTGGTCGATTTGACATGGAATGACCCATATATTTCTTGCATATAATTAGAACTCAGATAAATTTCCATGCGAGTAAAAATCTTGGATAATAAAGACGCTGAAAATACGTCATTCATCGACTTCAATGTGTGGAAAAATTCCTGTCGACAGACACGGTGAAGCATTGCAAGAAATGCGAGGTAGGAGAACCGGGAAGTGTCTGAAACCACACAAGAGCGTGACGTGTGTGAGTTTTCGCGTGTGTAAAGACGCGCAAGGTCGGCTCTTAACAATTACAAAGGCCATTCTGCATTATGCGATGTTAAACCGAGAGTCCTTAGCGTTCGCCACTGCTTCGTCATTACAGCCGCTGTAGGAACAAAACAACGGCCAAAGAGCAGAAATGTGGTAAAAAATAAATTAAGAAAATGTAAAGAAAAATAAATGCCAAAGAGTGCACGTATCGAACCAAGGCCGTGAAATTTTACTGTCAATCACGAGTTCCTCTTCGTTCTTGTCCGCCATAACATCTCCTATACAATTATTGCCACGTGCTTGACATTGGTTAACGCATACACTAATTATGACCGCGAAATAGCATTGTCCACTTCTTTGGATAACAACAAGCGAACGTTATATAATTATATATAATATTTAAAACCATAAATTCTGAGGATTCACGCAGATGGTGAATGATATTCAACTTCCGTAGAGATGAAATTTCTAAACTCATATAGAAAATATATCTCGAATATATTAAATATATTTTGTTTTAAATATTTACATTCATATATATTTCATATACATATGGGGCATTCCAAGTGAAATCCAGGAGTCACTTCCCTCAGGTCATCAGATCCTTGCATAACTGTTTTTTTCGCATTGATTCCGCTTCAAAAACAGCCTAATTTTTTTAAAGAATTTTCTCGTCACTCCTTCAGGAGGTACGACGATCATTTTTGTGTAAAAAAGAGATAACTGAAAAAACACCATTTTGTAAATTCTGCAATTTTTTCCACAGATTCTGGGTAAAAAATAAGTAATATCTATTATCATGATTAGAAAGTGGGATGTGGCTGCCTCATATTTTTGTTTTTTAATTTTTTTTTCAGTTTCTCAAATAAAGTAAAAAAATTAATTCCTAATGTTCCTTAGAGGAGTAAAAAAAAAAAATAACAAAACATGACTTGGAAAATTTTTATATTTTTGCATGTTTTCTAAAATAGATAAGAAAAAAAAAGATTATCATCATTTATTTTGAAAAGTATGCAAAATATCGGAATTTTCCAAGACATGTTTTATTTTTATTGGTGATCATTTTTTTCAAATGGTGTTTTTTCAGTTATCCCTTTTTTACACAAAAATGCTCGTTGCGCCGCATGAAAGAGTGGCGAGAAAATTCTTTTCAAAAAATAGGGTTTTCTAAGTGGAATCAATGCGAAAAAAAAGTTATGCAAGGATCTGATGACCTGAGGGAAATGACTCCTCGATTTCACTTAGAATGCCCCATATACTCGTACACTGAGAAAAAAGTTCAGTTAAATCAACTAGATCCATTTAGTTGATAAAAATTTAGTTGATTCAATATTAATTTGTTTGAAATAATGAAACTATAATTAATTCAACAAATGGATTTGGTTAACCATAAGATATGAGGTGAACAAAATTATTTGGTCAATTTACAGATACAATTTAGTCCAATTTACACATTACTGAGTTGCCGTAAAAAAAGATTTTGTTGATTTCTAGTTTATATTAACTAGATAAATGTAGCTGTAACAAGCGAAAATTTCCTATTTTCAATCAAACAATTTGTTTGGTACAAACATTTTTTATATTGCCAAATCAAATAAGCATATGTATTCAAAACAATCCATAATATTGTGTCTATCGCGAAATGGTTTTTTGAACCAGCATATAACGATGAGAAATGAAAAAAATCATTTGGTTGTCCATATTTTACAACAAAGAAACGATCTTGTTGTACGAAATTTAATTTTGTTGAAATACAAAATTATTCATTTGAATACTATGAACAATAATTTGATCACTGAGAAAAAAGTTCAGTTAAATCAACTTAATCCATTTAGTTGATAAAAATTTAGTTGATTCGATATTAATTTGTTCAAAAAAAATGAAACTATAATTAAATCAACAAATGGATTTGGTTAACTATAAGATATGAGGTGAACGAAATTATTTGATCAATTTACAGGTACAATTTGGTCCAATTTATTTAATTATTTATTTGTTTAGTCCATTTATTTAGTCCATATCATTATTTTTTCGACACCCCGTACCATTCATATACCACAAAAGTTGAGAAAGTTCGTGAGCAGTCCGTAGCTCAGTAGGTAGCGTGTTATGTCGTCAAGTAGGATAGGTTGGTAGGGTCGCAGGTTCGAATCCCCGTCGGAGAGAGCGTAAAATTAGATCAGACGATTCGCGCAAATACTATTTCTTTTTTATGTCGCTCATTTTGAGGCTGGTAAAATATGCATTTTGAATTATTTTTCAAATACTACATATTTTTTATTCTATGTTTAGCCATAATTAATTTCAGGATTAAAAATGTAATTGCGCCAACTAAATATACTATTTGTTCGACAAAATATTCGTTTATTGAAATCAATCGGATAAGTGCGTGAACCAAATATTTAATCCATCTACACGGAGAAAAATGCCACCTCGAACTCTAGTCTTGGTTACCAGAAAGTATTGTAATTTACTTCCAGTCCGAAATTCTCAGACTTATTACTATACCATATTGTAATGAATACTATGCTACTGTAAAATATCCTATTTATACCGCGATAAGTATTAAATGGAAGATAGTGATTACAATATGGTATAGTAATAAGTCTCAGAATTCCAGACTGGAAGTAAATTACTATATTTCTAGTAGTGGATATTAGAATTCTGGAAACCAGGACTAGAACTCGAGGTGGCATTTTTCTCCGTGTATCACATTATTTATATACTTGAAATAAATAATGGGTTGTATCAACTATTTATTTTGACACATAGAATATACATATGTGGAATCAACTGATAATTAGTCAGCTCAATCGTTTATTTCTCTGTGTGGATTACATTTTTATTCGAAGTAACAAATTTTTATTTGATTGAACTGAAACTTTGCCCATTCAAGCAACGATTTAACTAAAACTTCCACTGTACATTTTGTTGAATTACCAAAATGATCGAGTTGAACGTCCGGAAAAAAATATTTGGTTGAGTGAAACAAATTTTTGCATTTTCAACAATTTTTTTTTGTCAGTGTAAGAATGAATATATGTTAAATAGATTTAGATAAAGAATCTTCTTTAAATATGTATACTCTAACTATGCTTAACAATGTATTTAATATATAAACGTTGAAAAAATTGCATAATTAGAATATAATTAATTTTCATATGGGCAATTGCAGGTGTAATGTCTTTCGTCGTACATTCCGGTGTTTTCAATCATTGTTTATTAGGAAGATCCATGTAATATAATTTTTTTTTATACAATCCCTTATTCTACAAGAGTTTTTTATGTTTAGATCTTCCACTATCTTAATATTTATAATAAATATTCCGGCCTTTTTAAACAATTCAATATAACTTCTGTCGCAAACAATGAACACAATATTCACTAGATCTTCGGCTCAACTAAAGACAAACCCCAATCAGCTGGACATCCTGGCCGATTGAAGTCTTAATATCAATCTTAATATTTATAAGCTATATGGTTTAAGACACATTCGTAAATTTGCAACGTAAAAAAAATTGGTCTATGTGTACGAGAGATAGATCTACAAAGGGACGTCTATGTAAGTACACCAACTGGGACGATTATAGACTTGAATGTAGACTGGATGATTGCGAAAAAAGTCTAGCTGCAAGCCACGCACATCTAGATAGATTATCATAGACTATCAGATGGATTTCACCAAAATTTGACTTCGCTGACTATACAGGTTTACGTAGATCTACCGAGATCTACATAGACTACTTGGTACATATTTCACCATAGTCTATTTCACTTGGTAGTGATCTCTATGGACCTGGATAGACCTGCAAGTACGTAACGTTGAAAATAATATCTTACCGTCTACAGATCCACGTAGATCTATTAAGATCTATGCAGACGACTGGTAGATATTCCATCAACTCATATTTCCACTGTGTCAAGAACTACATAGACCTGGATAGATCTACATGGATGACTTGGTAGAAGCGTGAACCAACGTTGATCTTGTCTATCTAGATCTACATAGATCTACGTGGACGTGGTGTACATCGATCTGTCAAAATTCACATAGATCTGGATAGATCTACATAGATGATTTAGTAGAAGCATTCACGAAAGTTGATGTTGTCTATCTAGATCTTCATAGATCTACGTGGACGTAGTGTACATCGATCTGTCAAGATTTACAAACTTAAAATACTTGACATAGTAATTTTCTTAACTTTTTATCAGATCTCTTATAGGGTTATCAGTTTTAATTACCATAAGTACTATTTTTTTCTGCGAAGGACAACGTGGCCCGACTTACGGTGGTATACAGATTCTGTATACCCTGCGAGCTGCTGCCCTAAAAAACATCTACGGTAATTGAAACTAAGAAATCCCCGATAACCATGACTAATATCATCATCACTCCGTCGTTCTTAGTGTCAATCCTCGTATATATTATACATATTTCAAACGCATACATACCTCGTGTCTTGATATATCAGCGTGCTTATCTTCTTTTCGTTGACCTTATGGAAGAAAATCGGTTATTTTATTTATTCAGCAAAATATTTTCAGGAAACAAATGGACAAACGCATCGAGAAGTATACAGGTGAGTGAATGTGATCAATTAGTATTACATCAACTTAAATTTAGAAATTGATTTGTCAATAATTACTGTCATGCAAGCGCAAAGTTTCGATATCCTCGAAATTCTATTTTCCTTTTATCGTGTGGTTGATTAAAATAAAATTCATTGGACGGCAATTTTTTTTGGTCTGACTCACACTTTCTAAACTTCTAGATATGAAAAAAATAACATTTTCGAGTTGTACTAATATATTGCTGATTATAAAAAATATCGATGAGAGATGCAAAAACGTAGCTGAAGTCATGGAAAGCCGCATATGCAACCCTAGACTAATTTTGGGTTCAACAAACATTTTGTTGTTTACGGCAAATTAAATTATACATTTGTAAAAAACGAAAATCTGCATCTTTTTATGGCCATCCAGAAAAAAAATAATTTAGATTTTATTGAATAAGTCGAACGTCCGTTTCCTAAACACCGTGAAGTAACAGGTATTTTTTTTTCTTATTAATATATTAATGAAAAGCTATTTCTCTTTTTTTTATTAATATATTGATGGAAACAATAGCTGTTACTTCACGGTGTTTAGGAATCCCATAATATAAAAAATACTGAAAATTCGTTTTTAGTATTCACAATTCGGGGAAATTTAAAAAAATAAAAAAACGAGTCGTCTTAAAAAGACGCAGATTCTCATTTTTTACAAATGTAAATACGTCAAATCCTGCGTCCTAAAAAGACGCAGATTTTCGTTTTTTACAAATGTAAATACGTCAAATCCTGCCAAAGATACAGCCATTTGGATGGAAAAATGTTAAGAAATGGTAATCAACGAGAAAAATGTCTGAAATTTTTTAAAAAATTTCGACACTCGGTGAATATTTTTCAAAAAAATAACTCGATTTTTCAAAATTGTTTGTGAAATTTTGTCTCTTACCAAATCAAATTTATCAAATTTTTGAGGCGTCGTATTGAACTGAAAATTCGTTCAATATTAAATAACGTTTTTTTTTCATCTTGTAATCTTCCTTGTAGTCTCATTTTTCTAATCGTCATGCTCTTGTTTTCGTCGTTGTCATCTCGCCCCGATCACACTGTTCACCGTCGTCCTGTAAAAAGTTCGCTGTCGTAATCGCGTCCTCTTTATCGCCATGGTCAACTTCGACATCCCAATTTCGGCTCTTTTTTCCTCCTCTGTCCTCATCATGTAACGTTGGATAGAGTATACTCCTCCGCATAAAAATGCACAATATTTTAACTATTGAGCAAATTAAAAATATGACACAAATATTTTTGTTACACAACAAATTCCGCCTTAGATTTTTTTATAATTTTGTACATTTTGCAGCTGATAGTTGTGTAAGTGACATGTTTTTTAATATCACATTTACCTTTCCCGTTGTTTTGATCCGGTCATTTCCGTTATCTTTCTTGTACGATGCAGTTGCTCCTCCGAATTTGTTCACCCCTGTCCTCGTTCTCTCATCGTTGCAATCCACTTTCAAGCTCGTTCACTTTTCTAAACGTTCCACATATTGCAATTATTTATATTACACAAACGCAATATCGAAATCTGGATTTTTTCGTACATTTTTTTGCAGCTTTGACACCTGTCATTGGAAGATCAAGTATCGATCTTTATCAAGAAGTGACAACGTCAAATGACCAAGCGCTATCGTAGTTATCCTGTCATTGAAAAATCGATACTCATCTTAATGAGCATCGATCTTCCAATGACAGGTGTCAAAGCTGCAAAAAAAGGTACGAAAAAAATCCAGATTTTGATATTGCGTTTGTGTAATATAAATAATTGCAACATGTGGAACGTTTAGAAAAGTGAACGAGCTTGAAATTCGGAGGAGCAACTGCATCGTACAAGAAAGATAACGAAAATGACCGGATCAAAACGACGGGAAATGTAAATGTGATTTTTAAAAACATGACACTTACACATCAATCAGCTGCAAAATGTACAAAAATATAAAAAAATCTAAGGCGGAAGTTGTTGTGTAAAAAAAATATTTGTAACACATTTTTAATTTGCTCAATAGTTAAAATATTGTGCATTTTTATGCGGAGTAGTATACTCTATTCAAAGTCACATTATGAGGACAGAGGAGGAAAAAAGAGGCGAAAATGGGATGTCGAAGTTGACCATGGCGATAAAGAGGACGCGATTACGACAGCGATGAGATGAATACTTTGTACAGGACGACGGTGAACAGTGCGATCGGGGCGAGATGACAACGACGAAAACAAGAGGATGACGATGAGAAGAATGAGACCACAAAGAAGATTACAAAATGAAAAAAAAGTTGTTTAATATTGAAAGAATTTTCAGTTCAATACGACGCCTCAAAAATTTGATAAATTTGATTTGGTAAGAAACAAAATTTCACAAATAATTTTGAAAAATCGAGTTACTTTATTGAAAAATATTCACCGAGTGTCGAAGTTTTTTAAAAAATTTCAGACATTTTTCTCGTTGATTGCCATTTTTTAACTTTTTCCCATTCAAATGGCTGTATCTTTACAAATATACTTATTACAAATACAAAAAACGAATTGTTAGTGTTTTTTATATTGTGGGATTGCTAAACACCGTGAAGTAACAGATATTGTTTTTTCATCAATATATTAATAAAAAAAAGAAAAATAGCTTTTCATTAATATATTAATAAGAAAAAAAGAAAAATATCTGTTACTTCACGGTGTTTAAGAATCCCGTAATATAAAAAATACCAAAAATTCGTTTTTCGTATTCATAATTTGGGGAAATTAAAAAAAATAAAATAACGAGTGTCTTTCTTTGAGAAAAAAAATATTTTTGCACATTTTGCCCTGAAACGTACGTTCGACTTGCTCAATAAAATCTAAATTAATTTTTTTTTCGAAGGCCATAAAAAGACGCAGATTTTCGTTCTTTACAAATGTAAATACGTCAAATCCGGCCAAAGATACACCTATTTGAATGGAAAAATGTTAAAAAATGGCAATCAACGAGAAAAAACGTCAGAAATTTTTTAAAAAATTTCTACACTCAGTGAATATTTTTCAATAAAGTTACTCGATTTTTCAAAATTATTTTTAGATTTTTTTTAACTGGCGGAAGTGAAATGGATCGCCTCATATATAATTTAAATTGCCGTAAACAAAAAAATATTGGTTGAACCCAAAATTAGTTGAGGGTTGCATATGAGGCTTTCCATGACTTCAGCTACATTTTTGCAACTCTCATCGATATTTTTTATAATCAGCAATATATTAGTACAACTCGAAAATGTTTTTTTTTCATATCTAGAAGTTTAGAAAGTGTGAGTCAGACCAAAAAAAAATGGCTGTCCAAAGAATTTTATTTTAATCAACTATATGATACAAGAAAAATAGAATTTCGAGGATATCGAAACTTTGCGCTGGCATGACAGTAATTATTGACACGTCAATTTCTAAATTTAAGTTGATGTAATACTAATTAATCACATTCACTCACCTGCATACTTCTCAATGTGTTTGCCCATTTGTTTCCTGAAAATATTGTGCTGAATAAATAAAAAAAACGATTTTCTTCCATAAGGTCAACGAATAGAAGATAAGCACGCTGATATATCAAGACACGAGGTATGTATGCGTTTGAAATATGTATAATATGTACGAGGATTGACACTAAGAACGACGGAGTGATGATGATGTTAGTCATGGTTATCGGGGACGTCTTAGTTTCAATTACCGTAGGCGTTTTTTTAGGGCAGCAGCTCGCAGAGTATACAGAATCTGTGTACCAATTTAAGTCGGGCCACGTTGTCCTTTTCAGAAAAAAATAGTACTTACGGTAATTAAAACTGATAACCCTATAAGACTTCTGATAAAAAGATAAAAAATTACAACGTCAAGTATTTTAAGTTTTTTTTATAGGTTTCCAACGACTGGTCTCTGTAAATCTTGACAAATCGATGTACACTACGTCCACGTAGATTTATGAAGATCTAGATAGACAATATCAACTTTCGTTAATGCTTCTACTAAATCATCTATGTAGATCTATCCAGATCTATGTAAATTTTGACAGATCGATGTACACCACGTCCACGTAGATCTATGTAGATCTAGATAGACAAGATCAACGTTGGTTCACGCTTCTACCAAGTCATCCATGTAGATCTATCCAGGTCTATGTAGTTCTTGACACAGTGGAAATATGAGTTGATGGAATATCTACCAGTCGTCTGCATAGATCTTAATAGATCTACGTGGATCTGTAGACGGTCAGATATTATTTTCAACGTTACGTACTTGCAGGTCTACCCAGGTCCATAGAGATCACTACTAAGTCAAATAGACTATGGTGAAATATGTACCAAGTAATCTATGTAGATCTTGGTAGATCTACGTAAACCTGTATAGTCAGCGAAGTCAAACTTTGGTGAAATCTATCTGATAGTCTATGATAATCTATCTAGATGTGCGTGGCTTGCAGCTAGACTTTTTTTGCAATCGTCCAGTCTACATTCAAGTCTATAATCGTCCCTTCGTAGATCTATCTTTCGTACACATAGACCAATTTTCTTTTACACGGGATTAATGCTTATTCTAAAAATGTGATAAAAAAACTTCTAGTTCGAGTTGTGCTAAACTTCTAGTTCGATACAGAGCGGCAAAATCGATGCATCCATTTCCGATAGTCATGCCGTCTAAGCCGTAACATTTTCTACATCGAATACTGGAAAAAGGCGAACATTTTCAGATTCATTTTTTTCCAAAAAATAAAGTTAATCGTCAACTTCACCGTATGATGGCCCAAGATTGCAATAGACAACTCGTATTAGAGAGAATAAGAAGTGAACGTAGCGCAGTGGTTAGCGATCTTGTCTGGCCAGACGAGAGACCTGGGTTCGATTCCCGGACCTCCATAAAGTTAGCAGAAAATGGTCTCCAAAATGAATTCTTATATACCAGAATTGAGCGCTATTTATGTGCTAATTTGGTGCCCAATTGAAATATTGGTGCTTTTGTCCTTTTCTCAGAAATTGATTTTGAAAAGTTCTCTGCTAGCTTGGCATGAAACTAGCAGAGGATCCTTTTATAACGTTTACCAACGATAACGATAAGCCAAAGACCTTAACCGCTAGGCCATCGCGCCACTTCGAAAATTCTTGTTATTTTCGAGTTTCAAAAATCGTCACGCAAATTTTGTTTGGTCGATTTCGCCCACTAGGGTGAACGGTGGCAAGGGATGACACTCGGGATAATCCAGTCATTCTAGACTTTTTCGATGCAATAACTCCGACAAAGCGGGAGATCGTTTTATCCACTTTTTTGTGACCTCAATAACATAAACCTGAGTTTTCCCCCTCGAGCCACCTAGAAGGTAAAAAAATATGATTGAATCTACAGGTCTACAGTCCGCCCTTGAAGCTGTGAAAAATCAAACTTCTAAGTTAACGTAAAAAAAAGATACGGCCGTTTATGCCGCAAAAAACGTATATTTCGACACTCTCAAGGGAATCAAAATTTATAGGGTATTTTCTGTTGACCCAGAACTATGAAATTTGGCAAGTAATACCGTCTTATACTAAGTACAAGTATAGGGAAAAATCTGAAAACTATACATTTCTAATTAAATCATAAAAAATATAGGCTTTATTTAAAGTTCGTAATTAATCATTTGTACGAAACTCTCGGTGGGCGAGTCCGACTCGCACTTGTCCAGTTTTTTAGTCTCGAATGACTGGACTGAACTCTACACTACCCGAAAAGAACTTCCCAAAATCGATTGCGTGGCTGGCAAGGTCCTTTTGACAATGCTATTAACTCCCTTTGTTATCAATTTTGTGGCATTTACACCACTTGTTCAAATTTTTTCGGATTCCAAATATTTATAAAATGTCTGTTAAGAACATAACTCTGGCAAATTTCGAGATATCGTGCTGAATTTTTGAATGTAGACTGTGACAAAAGTATGTTCGAATAAGGGGTTTAGATAGCATACAATTTTGGATTAAAAAAATATATAATTACTTGCAAAAGTCTACACTCAGTCAAAAAATTAAAAGAACCGCAACATTTTTGAGATTTTTCAGCGATTTTCGAAAGGCTGTAACTTTGTTAATTTTAGTCGTAAAATTAAAAAAAAAAAAAAGCATTTTTGAGCTTTAATCTTCTAGTTTTGGAATCTTGAGTCAACAATTTTTTGTGGGCATCACCCTCGACGCAGTCGAAAGAAATATGACGGTAAAAATTTTCTCGAAATTTTTGCTTTTTTCAAAACAGTCGATGGGCTCTAAAATTTTTTTTCGAGCTTAACCAATCTATGCATCGTTTAGCTGGATTCTTTAGCTTCAATTTGCTTTTTTGTATTTTTGTTCTACAACCTTTTTTCGCTGAGATATCGGTGATTGAACAAAAATTCGTCTTTTTTTTTAAATCTTCGATAAATCTGGAACTAATGATCGTACAGCGAGTAAACGGTGAGTTTCGGAAATTTCAATCTACCCTCTATAAGTATCTGTTACTGTCATAAACGAAAAAAAAATTTTCCATGCTTTATTTTGACTTAAAAAGTCCAAAAAATCAGCTTTTTTCTTGTATCAGAAAATCTACCACAACTTTGCTGATATTGCGAAAAATACCAATGTTTTAAGGTTCTTTTTTACCTCAATACATACCTAAAAAGCATGTCAATTTTCAAAACAATCGGTCGAGCGGTTTTTTTGTAACCGAGTCATCAAACTTTTAGAAAAATTGAAGGAACACGTTGATTGATCCTTAAAGACCAATTAATGGTCCTAAAAATAAAAAAAAAATTCTTTTTTTTCTTCTTTAATTTGCATTAAATGAGCGTGAAAGCCAAAAAAATCCAAATTTCAAGAAAATAAATTTTTTTTCAAAATTTTAGATTTTTTTTTTTATCTGAAAAAAAAATTGTATTGCCATTTTTTTCACAATTTTGCATTCAATATTTGATAAATTTCGAAATAAAATTTTGAAAAAAAATGCCAATAATTTTGACAAATAATTTTTTTTTTCGAAATGTGGATTTTTTTTTTAGTTTTCACGCTCATTGAATGCAAATTTGAGAGAAAAAAAAGTAAAACTTTTTTATTTTTAACACCATTAATTAATTGGTCTTTAAGGATCAATAAACGTGTTCCTTCAATTTTTCTAAAAGTTTGATGAGTCGGTCACAAAAAACAGCTCGACGATTGAAACAGCTCGAAAATTGACATGATTTTTAGGTATGTATTGAGCTAAAAAAGAACCTTAAAACATTGGTATTTTTCGCAATATCTGCAAAGTTGTGGTAGATTTTCTAAAACAAGAAAAAAAGCTATTTTTTTTACTTTTTCAAGTCAAAATTAAGCATGGAAACAATTTTTTTTCGTTTATAACAGTAAAAAGCACTTATAGAGGGTAGATTCAAGTTTCTGAAACCCACCGTTTACTCGCTGTACGATGAGTAGTTCCAGAGATATCGAAGATTTAAAAAAAAAACGAATTTTTGTTCAATCGCCAATATCTCAGCGAAAAATGGTCGCAAAACAAAAATAAAAAAAGTAACTTAAAGCCAAAGAATCCAGCTAAACGATCCATAAATTAGTTAAGCTTGCAAAAAAAATTTGGAGCCCGGCGACTGTTTTGAAAAAAGCAAAAATTTCGAGAAAATGTTTACCGTGATATTTCTTTCGACTGCGTCGAGGGTGATGCCCGTAAAAATTGTTTGACTCAAGATTCCAAGACTAGAAGATTAAAGCTTCAAAATGCATTTTTTTTTTTAATTTTTTACGACCAAAATTAACGAAGTTACAGCCTTTCGAAAATCGCTGAAAAATCTCGAAAATGTTTCTGTTCCTTTAATTTTTTGCCTGAGTGTATAACCAAGAGGAAGTGAATAACACAGCAGCAACAAGAGGAAAATATGGGTTCTGATCAAAAAGATTTCTGTGCTTGTTGATACATCTTGAGAAAACTTCAATTCGGATGATTTTTTGAAACATATTTGTTATTATAACAAGAACAATTCGGATTTTCAAAAAGTCAAGTGATTCTCAAGTTTATGCTCGCGAATCAAATAGGAATTACTTCTAATTTTTCGAAATAAATTTACAAAACAATTATTTATCAACAATGAAATATCTTCAAAAGCTTTACAGTGATTACGCCTAGAGAAATCAAGGGTTATCGATAACTAAAGGAAATACCAGTTGAGTTGAGAGAGCTTTTTCGATGAGAGAGGGCTGATGATGAAGAGGTAAACAGGAATATGGTGTGTCGATGTCGGTTCGCTTGTGCGTCGGCAGATACTTCACCGCTTTCCGGCGATGTTAACGACGACGACAGGCAACGATAGAACCAACGAGACTCTCAGGGCCGTTTGCTGAAGGGGGTCAAGGGCACCTTTTGCCCCGGGCCACGCGCTCATCTTCCGTCCTTATTAATACACTGTGTACATTATTATAAACACCGACAACGCGATCCCTCTACACTTGTATCAACAAAATTACACAATATTCGAAGTTGTTGATCAAACACATCAGTGGACGTATGAACAAGTTAGTTATGTATTAGGATTGTTAAAAACAAAACATTATTTTTTTATTCCGCTCCTCTCCTAACGAAGACAAAAATATATTGTATGATAGGTACGATAATATCTCCCTAGATTATACAAAAGTATCGCCACCACTGCCATATGTACAATAATCGAGGGGTCGGTTGGGTATTTGTTTTGAGTTGTAGTTTGGGTTTGAGTCAAGTTTGAAACCGGTGCTGCAGAAGAGGGAATAACCTGGGCAATGTATAGATACAAAACTTATTACCTCGCGCTATATCTTAAAGAATTTTATAGACGTCAAACAATTCGCGTTAATGTTGTGTTTTGTTTGAAAAAAGGTCGATGATGGTGCCACCTTTTTTGAGATTTTGCGATTTAGCATTATCCTTGCACTGAGGAAAAAAAAATAGTTGCATTAACTAAATCGGCGGTTACTGGCGGCGAAACGAAATTTTAGTTAAAACGAAAAAAAATTTGGTTACTTCAAGCACATTTTGGCCCATTGATGCAAATATCTGTTGAATCAATTTAAAATGTTGTCGAACGAACTAAAATTTCGTTTCTCCGCCCGTAACCGCCGATTTAGTTAATTCAACCATTTGTTTTCCTCAGTGTGGGGTTATGAAGAAAGGTATCGCAAAAAAAATTTATGCAATCGAGAAGTGTTCTCAAACTTATGTGCAATGAGCGCTAAGCGACCAAACTCTGCTGCGTTTTTCAAACCGTTTTTCCGAGACTTGTCATATTTGAAGTCCGTGTACACGATAACTCAAAATCTACTGGACCAATCGCTTTGAAATTTTGCACAGTACTTCTTCACATAATTCACCAGGTATTGTCGAGAGCTTTTTTGTTTTTTTTAAATAATTACTAATTTTTCAACAACAAATTAGCCGATTTTTTTTAGCGAAAATCGGGTTTTTGGCTCCCAAGTGCTACGAAAAATCGAAAAAAAAATCCTCCCGTCATTACCTCGAGAAACATCTCCTTTAACAAATGCATTTTGATTTTTTTATTTCAAATGATTCTGTTGCGAGTTATGATGCACACCACAAACCAACTTTTTTTGGAGGCGCCTCCGGGGTTTAATTTTCACCCGCTCAATTTTGAATATTTTGCAATGCAAATTTAGGAGAATGTTGTTCAAATGTTACTTTATTGTATGTAAATTTTTCAATAAACGAACACTATCCGTTACGCAAAAAAAAAATCTTAAAAACATGCCTTTTTTCGCCGAATTACCTTTACCCCGCCCTTAAGCCAACTTTGAGTATGAATATCTCGGGTTCGGGAACGTCAAACTCATTTAAACTGCATAGATGTTTGGATAACATATCAAATAACCTGTATATTTGCCAAATATCAACTATTTCTTAATTAAACGACCTCATGGAGGAACTACCTTAATTTACAGGTTTTTAATATCGAATATTTCATAATTTTACAAACTCCGAACTCTGTGACTCATTCATGCAAAATTCGGTACCACCGATCATAATCGTGTACTACATTCGTGCAAAAAATTGGAGTTTGGTGACTGCAAAATTGTAAAAGCGGTCACAGACATTTTGCAAACAATTAAAAGTCCCCTCAGATTGACGATTCTTTTGCAATTTCAACAAAATTAGCCCCGAGTGAAGGAAGCTAGACGGTCGACTTGTGTACCAATTTTTCACATGATTGAGATGTTCCGCAGATTCATCCATTTTAATTTTTTCAGGGCGGCACAAATTTACAAGTGCAGGGAAAAAACGACTTAGCTATGGTAACAAAAAAATTAGTTGACCCACAATCAACCAATCATCTCAGTGCTCTGAGCGCCATACTCCCCTAATCTTGTGACGATGCCTCGGGTGTTTGAAGCGAGGTCAAAAACTTCGACTCGGGCAGACGAGAAATTAGTTGGATCAACGATTTTTATAAGGTCGGTTTATAAATGGCAAACCAACTAATTTTTTAGTTCGGCCAACCACGAGTAAAATGAATGTATCAACTATTTTCATGGTTTATAATAATTTTTTTTTTAATACCTACTCAATATTTTTAAACATTTCAATCTTTCAATATCTCTACACATATGAAGTTTATATTTTCGTAAAGCTTCGTCTTTTTTTCAAGAGAAGTTAAAAGAAAAAGACCCTTTTTATGAGAATCCATTGCGGATTCGACCATGTTGCGTTTTGCCGCAAAGTATTGATAATCCATACTAAAAAAGAACTTAGAAAGGTTATAAGCGTCGAGGGGAAAGTTCGTTTGTGCGAGAGGAAGTCACGGGCGGATTTTTGGGGTACTGTCAAATCTGCAGATATGATCATTTAGTTGGCTACACTGCCTATAAAATTCGTTGTCCATCTTGAATGCTATTTTATCAGTTGGACTGACTAATCAAGTCAGTTGTGTTGACTAGTCGCGCCATCTAACTATGAATAGTAGATGAAACTAATGCCAGGTGGTTATTGTAACGAAGCAGATGGTTACAGGAACCGAAATATACCAAACTAATAATCAGTTGGTTGTTCCAACCAACCATTTTTTTCCGTACACTGAGAAAAAAAATGGTTGAATATGCAAAATCGTTAGTTGAATACGGGCAACTAAATATTTATTTGCTCTAACTAAATAATTAGTTTCTTGAATAATTCCGCGCTTCGGTTGACCAAAATATTGTTCAGGCAACAAAAATTTGGATTGTACAACTAAATATTTAGTTGCACGTAGTCAACTAAACGATTTTGCATATTCAACCATTTTTTTTTCTCAGTGTATGACACATAGTTCGGACAATTTTTCTAAATGCGGTTCCTCGACGTTTTGGGGCAGTTGAACAATCCAAGCATGAAAATTTGAAAACAAAAAAATTTGCACATTGCTTCCTGATATTTATCCATAGTTCACATAGCTTCCTTTAACACAGTATGGCGATCAAATTTGGCTTCCTCATAAAGGAAGCTTTGTTAACTATTGAATAATATTAGTAATCAATGTGCAAATTCGATCGATTTTCTCCAAATTTTATAGCGAATAATATTAATAGCTGTACTGTCCCTTCACAAAATTTTATTGCAATATGTAAAAAATTTCAAAAGTTATAGCGTCTACGTTATTTTTCAAAAAATTGAAAATTTCATAACATTTTAATCCCTCGATGGATTTTTGCCAAATTTAATAGCGAACAAACTCGATAGCTATATTAGCTCTGTGCAAAGTTTCAGTACAATATCTTAAAAATTGCGCAAGTTAGAGCGTTTAGGCTATTTTTCGAAAAATTCAAAATTTCATAAAATTGTTATCCCTCGATGGATTTTCGCCAAATTCAATACCAAACAACCTTAATAGCCATACTAATTCTGTACAAAGTTTGAGTGCAATATCTTGAAAATTGCAGAGGCTAGAGCGTTTACGCCATTCTTGCAAAAACGAAAAAAGTCGATAAAAACTGAACACCCGTTATAATTGAAAAAAAAAAAATTTCATAATGAAGAGCAATTCGTTCTCGACAAGTGTGCCAAATTTTAGCTTGACATCTCGAAGAGTTCTCGAGTTATTAATTATTTACATCTCAAACTCAGGATACATACACACACACACACACACACACACACACACACACACACACACACACACACACACACACACACACACACACACACACACACACACACACACACACACACACACATACACACACACATACATACATCCGGACATTTTTTCCAAATATGATTTTTCGATGTTTTAGGACATTTTGAACATATTGGCATAAAAATCGCGAAAAAATTTTTTTTCACGAAAACAAAGCTTCCTTTATGAGGAAGCAAAAATTGATGAAATGTTCGAGTGAAATGTTTGGAATTATGCGTACGATAATTTCGTCCATATTTTGGTCTTCTTGTTTCATTTTTTAATCGATTATTATTGTGTCGAAATCGTAATAATTGAAAACGACGGAGCATTCGAATGAAATTATTTACGCATCACTTGACTGAATCATCTAAATTACGCGAGTCGATGGAAATGAATTTCCATTCATTTCTAAACTCTTCAGTGAGTAAGATAGAATGGAGCAACTTTCTTTTTCGTAGTGACCCGACAACATTTTTGATTTTCGATTAATTGAATACATACAAGGATGTACATATTTATCGACCTGATATTTTGAAGTAGACCAAAAGTAGGCCTTCTTGGTTTTTCTTTCTTCACCGTTACACAAGGCGCGTGGATGCGCGATGCGTGATTCCGGCACGGTTCCTCCTCAATCTCCTCTTTCTGAGTTTCGTCGTTGTCTCTCGTTTCGTCACGGTTCCATTAATAACGTTCTACTCCCCGAAACGGTCCTCTCAGGTTCGTTCCTGTCCCTATGCGCGCACGCACATAAATACACGCACACACACACACACACACACACACACACACACACACACACACACACCTTTTATGTACAGCCTCGGCAAAAAAAAATATTAGGCACCTATATTTTCGAAGTTAGTGTTGCATAAAATGCCGAAAAATCGTGAGCTGACGACACAGTTGAAATCTCTTTATTAAAACCAATAGCATATTAAAGTATGACATTCGAAGAATGTTGTGTAAAATTTTCACGAAGAAATATTAAAAAATACGGCAATGGCAGCCATTATTCGGACGTGTCTCGGAAAAAAGTAGAATTGCGGTGCCCCTCATAACTTGGTGCTGGATCATCTGAAATAAAAAAATCAAAGTTCATTCGTTAGATAATAGTTTTCCCCAGGTAACGCTGGAAGGGTTTTTTGAAATTTCAATTTTTCACTTTTTTGGAACACTTTGAAGAGAAAAACGCGATTTTTTGTGAAAAAATCGGCTAATTTGTTATTGTAAAATAAAAATTATCAACAAATTTGAAAAAACTCTCCAGCGTTACCTCGTAAATTATGTACAGAAATAGTGTTTGAAATTTCAAAAGAATTGGTGCAGTAGTTTTGAAGTTATGAGGGGCACCGACTTTGAAAACGTGAGTTGTGGGAAAAACGCTTTAAAGTTTTGAACACTAAACAATCTGGTATAAAACGTTTATAAGCAAATTTTATCGGCTTACCTCACACTTAATCATCAATGCCAGGTCCATAAAGGATGTTGCTATCATCCATGATGTCTAAAGCACCTTTTTGCTCCTGTCTACGACGAATCCTGCCTTCTTTAGTTTGTCTCTCATCTTCCTGCTCTGCTCGGCTAATACGTATGGAGTCAATCCGACAGGTATAAAAATAATCGTGACCGTCAATTTTGCTCCAATCGATTTAAAATTTTGACACAATATTTTTAAAATATTAAGCATTCATTTGAAAAAAATAAATAAAAATGCAAAAAAAAATTTCATACCTTACCCCCCCCCCCCTTAAACGAATCAAAATTGAAGGTTTGTATCGGCAAAGGGAAACACAGACGTAAATTGCAGAAGAGATGAAACGTTCATGTTCCACTGTTCAATATGGTATAAAATGGATTGAAATGATTCGTGGTCACCTGAAGCGAACAAAATGAAGAAGAAAACAAAATTATATCACCTCGGGAAGATAAGATACTGGTACGGTCTTCTTTAAAAAATAGACGAAAAACGTCTTCTGATCTTGCTAACGAGTTTGCGAAGCGGCCGGAGACTGTTATTTCTTCCTGGACAGTGAAAAGAATGCTTACGGAGGCGGCCTTAAAGAATGCAAGGCCCGAAAGAGCCCAAGCCGGCAAAAAAAACCAAGATTAATGGGCTAAAATACATCAACATCTGTTTAAATTATTTAAACATGGATTTGAAGACGGAAACCGATTATAGTAAAGTATTTTGGTCTTTAGATACACAATAATAGGTTATGTCATCCTTACTTGAAAGCTCGATTCGTCGGACCATAATATTTCAGACCAATCTTCTTCGGACAGATGTTGATTTTTTTGGCTCATACTAAAGGATTTATCTTGGTCAGCCGAAGCTTCTTTCGGCCTTAGTTCCTTTAGGGGATCATTCTACTTTAGACACTCAAAAAGGCTATTTTTGCGAATTTTATTTGCGGTTGTTATTGTAGATATTAATATAAAAATTGTTGAGCTCAATAAATACACTCTTACAATAAATGAAACAATTTTTTCAAATTCATTTTACTCAATCAAGAGTCGCGGTAGCGACTCGAGACAAGTACATTTCCTCCCTAACCCCGACATGTCGAGAGGCGCTCCAAGACTCTTATACGCCTGCCAACTCGTTTATACACAGAAGTATGTCTATATACATAAAACCATTTTCTTAATGATTACCAAATTATGAGGCTTTGGAGAATTTCGGGGAATACGTTGTATCGGGATTTTATTTCTCTTTCGAATGCCACCAAAATGAATCCTCTAGCTATCCAAATACGGAAGATATCGCGGTTTTTCTATTATGGTCGAGCTGTTTATGATATCGCTGAGATGACAGTTTTTTTCCTTCTCCTTTGCCGAATTTTTTGCACCTTTCGACAAGCTTCAGGTTATACAAAAAAATGATTATAAAAGTTTTGGTGTTCATGAAGGGATAAAATATTCACTGTGATAAAGGGTGCCGCGATGATTATGGAAAATCGATCGCAATCAATATAATTACATTTTTTATACTTAATTAAAATTCGTCTTAAACCTCGTAACTTTAAATTCAAATCAGGCCCAAATAGCCCCGATTTTATTTGAATTTGGCTCCTATGCAGGTATTTTGGACACCGAATGTGACGTAATACTTTTTCGGGATCTGTATCCCTCGTGATTTTTACCTTTGGAGAATTACCCCTTTCGAGACTTTTAGCCAGGGATCGGCGAAAAAAATTGCGATTTTCCATTTTGCAATTGATGGAAAATCGATAATTTTGAAAGATACAATACTAATTGATGGAAAAATTAAAATTATCCGAAATTGTATTTTCAATTATCCAAATAATCAGTAATTGTTCGAAAAATAATACCAATTACTCAGAAAATGGGTAATTGATTTGAAAATATTTCCAATTATCCGAATAATCGGTAATTGGTTAAAAAATTGTATCAATTAATCATAAAATGGGTAATTAGTCTGAAAATATTTTCAATCATTCAAATAATCTGTAATTGCTCTAAAAGCAATATCAATTTTTCAGAATAATGGATAATTGGTTGAAAAATAATATCAATTACCCAGAAATACAGGTAATTGATTTTTAAATATTTTCAATTTCCCAGAAAAAAAATTAATAATTTATTGAAATAAATAGGAGTGATTAGAGACATATATAGAGATATATATCTCTGTATATGTCTATATACCTTCATATGCCTGCATATGCCTGCAAATACCTTGATATGCCGATATATGACTGTATATGCCTGTATATGCCTCTATATATCTCTACATATCTCTTATCACTCCGATTTTCAATAAATTGTCAAGTTTTTTCTAAAAAAATGATATTATTTTTCTACCAATTACCGATTATTCGGATAATTGAGAATACTTTCAGACCAATTACCCATTTTTCTGATTAATTGATATTACTTTTTTTAACCCATTACCGATTATTCGGATGATTGAAAATATTTTCAGACCGATTACTCATTTTTTGATTAATTGATGTTATTTTTCACCCAATTACCAATTATTTGGATAATTGGAAATTTATTTTTTTCCATTAACCATTGTCGGGTAATTGAAAATTTAGATTTCAAAATTATTAATTTTCAAAAAATTGATAATATTTTCCGAAAATGCGCCTGAAAATATCATTACTGCCGATCTCTGCTTTTAGCCTATCCCAGAAAATGGACACAAGGAGTTTTGAAAAATTATATAAAAATTATATAATTGCATGAATTTATAAATAATATTAAATTATATAATTAAATGGAATGATAAATTATATGGAACCGAAAAACCGAATGGAAACCCTTCGCAAAAAGTGGACAAATCACCCCCAAAAACACCACAAATGGTGTACAAAACTTGGAGACAAGTACATTTTACAAAAAGTTGGGAAATAAATAGATGACACTTGGAACACATCTTGCCAAGAACAAGTACGATAACACATATTTGAAAAATATGTGTAATCCCTCGTATCATAGATTTAAATAAAATTCAAAATATATATGAAAAAAAATTGTATTTAAAAATATCAACAAATAGTAATAAGTACTTGGCGAGTTTATCTCCAACAGAAAAAGTACACACGATTTCTAGTATAGATGTAGCTCAGAGCTCACACAGAATTTCATAACGTGTAAAATGAATGAAAACTCGCCAATTACCCACACGGAACCGAGTGTCCATTGGACGTCCATCTATGATCCATAGATCCTTAACACGTCTACGTCCACGATGGATGTAATGCGGACATCCATTGAACATCCATGGTATACTTTTGATTGGACAAAATGCAATGGATCACACAGGACGTATATTGTATGTCCACGACACGTACTATTTCTTGAGCTACAAATATACACAACACGGCCATCCATGGTATGTCCATAGGTAGACATTAAATAGCTTTTAATTCAGGATAGTAATTGAACATCCTTTGGACGTTCCAGGTTCGTAAACGAAAATCACATTCGGAGGACGTCAATTGAACGTCGATCGGATGTTCCATGTAGGATTTCATATAGACGTGAACCTGGAACGTCCAATAGATGTCCAATTACTATACTGAATTAAGAGCTATTGAATGTCTACCTATGGGCATACCATAGATGGCCGTGTTGTGTATATTTGTAGCTTAAGAAATAGTACGTGTGTGAACATACAATATACGTCCTGTGTGATCCATCGCGTGTTGTCCAATCAAAAGCATTCGTCCTTTAGATGTACATTTAAGTATTTCGGGCAGCTGTGGTATGGGTACGCCGATTGACCGTCGTATGTACGTACAAATTACGTCTATCGAAGGATAACGCGGAAGTTTATTCGACGTCCACGACACATATTTTTGGAGCCATAAATATATTCCGCGCGTAACTTAACAGCCAGGGGACGTCCAATAATCATTTAAGTTGGATGAAAATTTCATTCCGGGGAAGTCCATGGGACATTCCTTAAACCACTATCGGAGATGCGAAACGACAGCGATTCTATGTGCTGAAAACGTTTCGTATACGTACCCTTAGATATTTTTTAGTGGTACCTATAGACCACATAAAGTGACATTTAATGTACGCATTTAAGACGAATGCCAATATTGCAAAAGATATCTAATGATCATCTATTATACGTCCCTTAATTTAAACACTATTGATTACACATTATTCATTAATTATAAATTTCATTACGATTATACATTATTCAAGGCCTGTGAAACAAAGATATATAAGTATATCAGCAAACTACATCGTATAAGGTTTTTACATGCATAAGTTTCTCATAAGTCAAGTTAGTGTAGGTAGGTAGGTAGGTAGGAGATTAGAAAAGTTAAGCAGCACCCCTTGAATCCAATACTTGGATGGGTGACCGCAGTGTGAAAAATCGAAAACTATTTTTTTTTCTTTTTTTCTGTAAAATATGGATATCTCGTAGGCCCCGAATATTATATAATCAGTAACAAAGTTTATAATTAATTAATAATGTGTAGTTAATAACGATTAAATTATTTAAATAAAGGCACGTATAATGGATGATCATTGGACATCTTTCGGATCACTGGTTTATTCGTCTTAAATACGTAAATCAGACGTCATTTTTTGGGGTCTAGTCCGTCTAAAAACCGTCTCAAGGTACGTATAAGGGATGTTCCCAGTACATAGAACAGGTGCCGTTTCGCACTTCTTTTAGCAGTGATAGGGATACTCATAGACGTCCCTGGGATGGAGCATTCATCCACCATGTATGGATATTGGACGTCCCATGGCCCTAATGTTCCGTGTGGGTACTTATTATTATTTTTTTATATTTTTAAATCCATATTTTTTCATTTATATTTTGAATTTTATTTAAATCTATGATACGAGGGATTATATATATTTTTTAAATATGTGTTATCCTACTTGTTCTTGGCAAGATGTGTTCCAAGTATCATCTATTTATTTCCCAACTTTTTGTAACACAATAGATACTTTTTGAAATGTACCTGTCTCCAAGTTTTGTACACCATTTTTGGTGTTTTTGGGGATTTTTATATACAAAAATGGTAGGCAAAGGTACCTCTCCAAAAAGTAAGTAAGTGACTTACGTTGTCGATTTCTCTGGAAAAAATCACCGGAAACAAAAAAATCAAATTGCATTGGATAAAGTATAACGGTAGGTTCGATCTGGACTAAAAATTTTGATATGTATACATAATTAGCAAAATGGTGGACTTTTTCGAGAAAAAAGAAACAGGTGATTATTTTCAATGGTTTTTTCAATAAAAAAAAAAATTAAAAATTAATACTTTGATATAATTCTTATTCTCTGACCGAACCCATACATACTAGGTATATGTAGTTAAACTTTCAAGAAAATCGGTCTAGTAGTTTCTGAGAATCGGACAACGTAAGGGCGAAAAACGTTGTTTCAAGACAACCGCGTTTAAAGTTTTTCTTTTGAAAAATCGTGAAAAAATCTTACTAGCACCTAATAAGATTTGAGATGCCTGCACTATACAAAATTCCTTCTGCATGTTCCAGAACTTCACATTCATCTAATCTATCGCGCTCGTCAATAAATTGAAGAGCACCTTCGCCGATTTCGACACCCATTACCTCCACAACTTTTAAAACTGGATGAAATCCTTCATTAAAAATGCAGGCTGTAGTGAGGCAGAAAATTTCAACAATTTCTTCGCCACAAAATACATGTTTTGGTGCCATACCCCAAACAGTTTTGTTGAAACTCTCGTTCTTGTTTTGAGTGTTCCCTCCGATGCATCTTTGGAGTATTCTTCCTTAGTCAAATCCTCATAAATCGGTTTTAAAACGTCTCGACTATCTTGAGCAAGGGCTGGAGGACGTTTGTAATTTTTCAGAGTGTTACGTGCCTCAGCTTTACGATAGTTACACCAGCGCCAGCGGCCCGAGTAGGGGAGCGCGGTCAGGTAGAAACGTAAAAGGTATCGAAAAGTACAGTTAAAATCTTTGGATTATTCTAGAATTTTTAGAGAGCCATTTTGAATACATTTGGTTTCGAAAAATGCAAAAAAAAATCGATTTTTTGAAGTTGGTGAAGTAGAATAATCCCTCAAGCAGAGCTTAAGGTGTGAAAACAATCGTCGTGTAATAAAATATCCATAAAATATGACTAATAATCGAAGAAAGAAAAATCTAAAAAGGACGAGATTGCTTTCGTGTTCCACAATCGTTAATATAATGTAATATAATTCCACAAGCTAAAAACGATTTTAGTATTTTTTTCAACGATGCCCGTAGCAATATCCGATTTCTCCGAGGTGTTGTAGTTTTCCTCCTCCTCGGGATTTTCTTTGCTTTAGATGACTACCAGTCATTTTAAATCGGCGTCCGTGTTTTCCCTTGTCGGTAGAAAACTTTAATTTTAACTCGTTTAACGCGACTCATCTCACCTTTTTTGAACATGTTATGTAATAGGAACTTCAAAACGTTGAAGTTAATGAGCAAAAATTTTCTATCACGCTTGTGTGTCGTTCCACTAAGCGACGATCGCAGACTGGATACCTACGTGAAAAAAGCCCGAAAATTATATTTGAACGAAAAACTTGCTGCATCGTAGGATGAACTGTCCATTTACGGAACACCCGCCAATGACGGAAGAAAACTTTTATTAACGAACTAGCTGACCCGGTGAACTTCGTATCAACTACAATATATTTTATTACAACTATTGATCAGCGGTTATCAATCCTAATAAAGTCGTCTTTGAGTTCCGCAAGACTAACGAACAGCAATTGATTTATATATATATAGATTTTCGATTTTTCAGCTGAACTTTAGGATTTTTCGACTTTTTTCTTTTCGACCACCCCTGTATTATAGCGAACAAAACCAAAGAAAATCTATTGAAATCGGTCAAGCCGTTTTTGAGTTTTAGCGAGACTAACAAACAGCAATTGATTTTTAGTTATAGATAGAAGAAGATAAATTCTATTTTTTCGCAGAACTTTAGGATTTTCCGACTTTTTTCTCTTTTGAACCACCGCTGTATTAAAGAGAACAAAACAACAAAAAAATATTCAAATTGGTCAAGCCATTTTTGAATTTTAGCGAGACTAAAGAACAGCAATTGATTATTATATATAGAAGAATAGAAAATAGAAGATAAAAGGAGTAGTAATTATCATACGAAATTAACCATTTTTGAGTTTTAGCGAGACTAACGAACAATAATTGATTTTTATATATAGAGAATATAGATAGAAGATGAAGAAAAAGAAGATGATCTCATTGCAGAGCAACTTAAAGTGACATATTAATTTTTTATTGAAATTTGGTAAATATTCACAACTGCCTTGCTTCGTACACCGAGAAAAAGGCTTCCTAAAGTGAAAAAAATTTGACTTGAATTAACTAAACCCGGTGGTTACGGGTGGCGAACAAAATGTGTAATTCAGTCAACTCAAAACGTGTAATCAAAATGGAAACAAAAATTGCATTCCCATAAATACATATATCCTTAACCCACCAGAGTAGAGAATCCGTTCAATTGAAAATTGCATTGTTTTGATTCTATATTTGGTAAAATGCACTCGATATGCGATTGCATAACCAAATGGTTTAGTTGAATGAACAGTTTACATTTTGTATGCAATTCAGATGTTGTTCACCGAAAAAAAATGCATTAAATATAAAGCTGGAAAATTTCAATTGAATTAACAAAACATTTGATGATATCGCGTACCTAATGCCAAAAGGGCCTATAAAAGTTATAGGCCCTTTTGGCTTTGCAAAACCAAAAGGGCCTATAATTTTTTTTTTGCGCCAATCGTTTTGCCAACATTTTCTAAGCCTAAAGACAAAAAAAAATTTCCAAAGCCAAAAGGGCCTATGTCTCAAATTTTGACTTTAGGACATTGAAAATTTAGTGATCTAAAGCCAAAAGGGCCTATAATTTTTTTTTTACTTTCCGCTAAGAAAATTGAAAATTTTTTTTGGAAAAAAATTTTTTTTTTTTGGAAAAAAAATCTTTTTTTTTGAAATTTTTTTTTTTTTTTGGAAATTTTTTTTTTTAATTTGGAAAAAAAAAGTTTAAATCATTTGTTATTATTTATTTGTTTCAACAATTTGTTATTGTTTATTTGTTTCAACAATTTGTTATTTTTTATTTGTTTAAAGAATTTGTTATTGTTAATTTGTTCAAACAATTTGTTCTTATTTTTTTAAACAATTTGTTATAGTTTATTTGTTTAAATAATTTGTTATTGTTTATTTTTGAACAATTTGTTATTGATTCGGATCCACGATTGTAACAATTCATGATATAATATCGTGAATTTATCATGAATTATCATGAATACCTGTATCAAAATGGATTTAAAAAAAAAAAATTTCTATCGTCAGTGCTACTGATAATTCTTGGTTTAAATATTTCTGTTCCAATCTGTCGACTCTCAGTGTATCATGCAAGGTCAAAATATGCTTTAATACAAAAAGTACTTGAAATTGGTACTTGATTTTTTAAGTACTTGTACTTTAAATACTTTAAATCTCAAGTACTTAAAGTAATAAGTACCTAGTACTTTAAGTACTGCCGCGGCGGGTACTTATTACTTTAAGTACTTGAGATTTAAAGTACTTAAAGTAGAAGTACTTTAAGTTTCGTTTTAATCAGTAACAAATTGTTCAAACAAATAAACAATAACAAATTATTTAAACAAATAAAAAATAACAAATTGTTGGAACAAATAAACAGCAACAAATTACTTTCAACTTTTTTTTTTGCAAAAAAAAAATGAAAACAAGTCAAATAATTTAAACAAACGTTTAAACAAATTGCTTAAACAAATAAAAAATAACAAAATGTTGAAACAAATAAACAATAACAAATTATTTAAACTTTTTTTTTTCAAAAAAAAAAAAATTTTCAAAAAAAAAAATGCTCTGGTATGCAATTTCTATTCAAAACTTTGAAAAATTTTGATTTTTTTTATAAGCCCTTTTGGTTTTAGTACATCGAAATTTTTTTTTTTACAGATCTTCACGTTTTAAGCAATTTTAAGAAGAATGGCAAAAAAAAATGGTATAGGCCCTTTTGGCATGGACCCCTATCTTCTTGCTGTAATAGGCCCTTTTGGCATTAGGCACGCGATATGGAATATTTGTTTAAGCTACGAGAACTTTTAATTAACTAATTAATCGTGAAATTAAACAGTTAAGTGAAAATTTAACTTATTTATCCTTGCGCCCATAAAGAGCACGAGCACCATCAAAGTGCAATGGTGATCTCATTCAAATATGTAGTCTTTAGTCCATAGAACGCGCGATCACAGAGCGCGGATGATGTTCCATCAATTTAAAGTTAATTGAGGACTCCGATGCTGGTAATCCACTGGTAGTTATCGGGGCTCCGTGGCTGTCTCGCTGGCGCGAGAGCGCGCGCCGATCGTCGCCACCTTACGGATCTCGGGCGAAGTACCGAGATCGTGGTAGTTACTATACGTCCTATCGACTAAATGTGTTGTGGCCGCATTGAAATATTTAATCAAATTTATCAAACAATTTGATCGACTTGAAAGTATTTACTATTCTTTATGACTAGATGAACAGCTCCAATTAAAACTAGATTTTGTTGATGAGACGAAACATACAGTGGAAACAATTTTGTTCACTTCCAGTAAATGACTAAATATTCAATTGAATGAGAAAACAAGTTGTTGAATCAATCTCGTTTGAAATCATTTTGATCCAATGTTGTAATTGCGGTGAATGCAGTACACATTCGAAACAACGACACCAGTTTTATTATTTCAACAACGGGGTAATCAAATCAAATACGTGACCATTGATTCAAACGATTTTTCCGTGATCGCAGCTGGGTAGCTGATATTGCTAAACCTTTTTTTCGGTGTCCGAAAGTGCTGTCCCCATTACGCATAAAAAAACATTCAAGTAGGTCATTTTCCAACGAATCCTAATTAGAGACCCGGTCTCGAATGTTCGTGACTTGTAGCGTCGTTTTCAATGAAATAATCACTACCAACAGTAAGTTTCGATTAAAACAATAATAAAATTGTTTATTCTTGAAGTTCAAACAATGTTTAACCGTGAAATAAGAAAAATATGCGAAATATGCGAGTGTTCATTATATCGGGTAAAGTTTCCTAACGTCTTTCCATTAAATGAACACACAACGGACGAGGCTTCCTAACCTCTTTATATTGAACCGATACAACAAAGAATCAATAATGTCGTAATAACATTTCAACTATTAAGTTTTTAATTAATAATTTATCAAATATTATTTGCAAGTGGCATTGTGTAAATTAGATTTCTAAAAATTACATCAGCGATTGAATGGAATCCAACGAACCGATTGAAGTAATCTCAAAAGCTGTTTAAAATATACATTTATTTATATTTATCACGTTATATTCATATATTCATTTACAGGTTTATATTTATCACATTATTATTCATTTGTCACGTTATTATTTATGCTTATTAAGTACGTTGTATGATTGAAGCGAAAAAACACTAAACAAGCATAATTAAAAGTCATGTCATCAATTATGGCTGCATTCGTCTTAGACGCTGTGAGAGCCACATACTGTAGAATTTTATATGTCGATGGACTGAAAAAAATTTTTTGTTGAAAATGCAAAAATTTGTTTCACTCAACCAAATATTTGTTTCCGGACATTCAACTCGATCATTTTGGTAATTTAACGAAATATACAGTGGAAGTTTTAGTTAAATCGTTGCTTGAATGGGCAAAGTTTCAGTTCAATCGAATAAAAATTTGTTACTTCGAATAAAAATGTAATCCACACAGAGAAATAAACTATTGAGCTGACTAATTATCAGTTGATTCAATATATGTATATTCTATGTATCGAAATAAATAGTTGATACAACCCATTATTTATTTCAAGTATATAAATAATGTGATAGATGGATTAAATATTTGGTTCACGCACTTATCCGATTGATTTCAATAAACGAATATTTTGTCGAAAAAATAATATATTTAGTTGGTGCAATTAAATTTTTAATCCTGAAATTAATTATGGCTAAACATAGTATAAAAAATTTGTAGTATTTGAAAAATAATTCAAAATGCATATATTACCAGCCTCAAAATGAGCAACATAAAAAAAATAGTATTTGCGCGAATCGTCCGATCTAATTGTACGCTCTCTCTGACGGGGATTCCAACCTGCGACCCTACCTACCTATCCTTCTTGACGCCCTAACGCGCTACCTACTGAGCTACGGACTGCTTACGAACTTTCTCAACTTTTGTGGTATATGAATGGTACGGTGTGTCGAAAAAATAATGATATGGACTAAACAAATGGACTAAACAAATAAATAAATAAACTCAACTAAATTGTACCTGTAAATTGACCAAATAATTCCGTTCACCTCATATCTTATGGTTAACCAAATCCATTTATTGATTTAATTATAGTTTCATTATTTCAAACAAATTAATATCGAATCAACTAAATTTGTATCAACTACATGGATCAAGTTGATTTAACTGAACTTTTTTCTCAGTGATCAAATTATTGTTCATAGGATTCAAATGAATAATTTTGTATTTCAACAAAATTACATTTCGTACAACAAAATCGTTTTTTTGTTGTGAAATATGAACAACCAAATGATTTTTTTCATATCTCATCATTATATGCTGGTTCAAAAAAAAATTTCGTGATAGACACAATATTATGGATTGTTTTGAATACATATGCTTATTTGATTTGGCAATATAAAAAATGTTTGTACCAAACAAATTGTTTGATTGAAAATACGAAATTTTCGCTTGTTACAGCTCCATTTATCTAGTTAATATAAACTAGTAATCAACAAAATATTTTTTTACGGCAACTCAGTAATGTGTAAATTGGACTTAATTGTATCTGTAAATTGACCCAATAATTTTGTTCACCTCATATCTTATGGTTAACCAAATCCATTTGTTGAATTAATTATAGTTTCATTATTTCAAACAAATTAATATTGAATCAACTAAATTTTTATCAACTAAATCGATCTAATTGATTTAACTGGACTTTTTTCTCAGTGTGTGTATCTATACATACGTGCTGAAAGCGCGTTAGCGGCCAAGACGAATGCAGCCTATAAGTGTTCCGCACCGAAAAAAAGGCTTATTGTTAGTAATATCAACTACCCAGCTGCGATCACGGAAAATTCATTTGAATCAATCGTCACATATTTGATTTGATTACCCCGTTGTTGAAATAATAAAACTGGTGTCGTTGTTTCGAATGTGTACTGCATTCACCGCAATTACAACATTGGATCAAAATGATTTCAAACGAGATTGATTCAACAACTTGTTTTCTCATTCAATAAAATATTTAGTCATTTACTGGAAGTAAATAAAATTGTTTTAACTCTATGTTTCGTCTTATCAACAAAATCTAGTTTTTATTTGAGCTATTCATCCAGTTAAAAAGAATAGTAAATACTTTCACGGCGATCAAATTGTCTGATAAATTTGACTAAATATTTCAATGCGGCCACAACACATTTAGTCGATAGTACGTATAGTAACTACCACGATCTCAGGACTTCGCCCGAGATCCGTAAGGTGGCGACGGGCGGCGCGCGCTCTCGCGCCAGCGAGACAGCCACTGAGCACCGATAAGTACCAGTGTATTACCAGCATCGGAGTCCTCAATTTACTTTAAATTGATGGAATATTACCCGCGCTCTGTGGTCGCGCAGTTCTATGGACTAAAGACTACATATTTGAATGAGACCACCATTGCATTTTGGTGGCGCTCATGCTCTTTACGGGCGCAAGGATAAATAAGTTGAATTTTCACTAAACTGTTTAATCTCACGATTAATTCGTTACGTAAGAGACCTCGCAGCTTAAACAAATAATGCATATCATAAAATAATTTGCTCATTCAATTGAAATTTTCTAGCTTTATATTGAATGCATTTTTTTTCCGGTGAACAACATCAGAATTGCATATAAAATATAAACTGTTCATTCAACTAAACCATTTGGTTATGCAATCGCATATTGAGTGCATTTTACCAAATATAGAATCGAAACAATGTAATTTTCAATTGAACGGATTCTCTACTCTGTTGGGTCAAGGATATATGTATTTGTGGGAATGCAATTTTTATTTCCATTTTGATACACGTTTTGAGTTAACTGAATTACACATTTCGTTCGCCACCCGTAACCGCTGCACAGTAGGAGAAAAGCCCAAAAACCTGGCCAAAACCTTAAATGACCTTTGACGGGAATGAAAATTGGCTTACAGGGGTTTTCAAGGTCGCTGATTACGAATCCGCAAGCCAAATTGTCGTAAAAAAAATGGCCGATCCAATATGGCGGACATGAACGTTAAAAAGTTACCAGATGTTGACAAAAATTGGTATATACGGGTTTTCAAGGTCGCTGAGTACCAATCCGATATCTATTGTTTATAACTTGCAACAAAGAGCTTACAGCAAATTGTTATAAACAAAATGGCCGAGTATCCTGCTAAATAGATAAATTAATATATTTAAAAAAATCATCATAATAAAATAAACGTGAACAGTGTATTCTACGCAATTATTATTTTTATTTCCAAAATGCATACGGAACGTTTCAAAAATAGAAAATTTTATTCTCAATCAAAATCGTAATCGGAGTCGGAGTCAGAATCATTATCCGAGTTTGTATCTATTACAACTCCCGGCACGGCTTGAATCTCGGCGCAAAATTCGTCTGCTGCAGGTTAACTTGAACAATGTACATTATTTTACCAAATAAATAACCGCAATAATTGAAATAATTTTTAAAAAATTAGACAGAAAATATTGACATGGATTTGGTTAAAAGAAAGCTTTGCTTACTATATAATATATATATATATTCAAATATTTTATTTGAATGTTATAACATTTCATTCATATTTAAGAAATTTTTATGTGGTTGATTTTAATATGTATATATATATATATATGTGCATACGTATATATCATAATTAAATCACAGAAAATTTATATATATATATATATATATATATATAGATATATATATATATATATATATATATATATATATACATATATACATATATACATATCTACATATACATATATATTAGAATAATTTATTTCAAGCGTATAACAGCCGTCTTGTCCGTTATGATGCTACTTCACCCATTCTCAGGTAGAGGCGCAGAGGCTGCTCAATAGTGCCGCGTGCACGCTCGGCTACCGCACGATGCGAAAAAAATCATAACGGACAAGACGCACGTTTTCCGCAGGTAACTCTTGTAAATTTCGAAAGCTTATACATTAAACTAAAGGCCGAGACTAGGAGCTTTGCAAAATGTGACAAAATATATAACTTTTCGGACCGTTGAAAATATAAGTTTTCAAAATTATTCAATTTTATTTATGCCGAAGGCTATACTACATTTCAATCATTTATACATAAAGTTTAGATTCAACCGATGTAAAAATATTTTCTACATACCTCCAGAAGTCGTATCCATGTTGCAGAATTGAAATTAAACCCGTCACTTTAAAGTTATGGGTTTTTGAAGACAGCGTTATTTTCGTCTGTCCAGCGCGTGACACGTACACTCTTCACGAACACTAACTGCCAACTGACGCTGCGGCGCAGGTATACACTTAAAGGGCTTTCCCTTCCACAATAGAATGCAGTTACTAGTCCTCTACCTGTATGACTACTCAACTGACCCTCTTTCGAAAATTTATTTTTTGGGGTTTTGGCCAGGTTTTTGGGCTTTTCTCCTACTGTGCGCTGGGTTTAGTTAATTCAAGCCAAATTTTTTTCACTTTACCAAATCTTTTTCTCGGTGCGTCAATGGGCAGGAAGTGTTCCTTCAATGGGTAAAGTGTTCCGTTATAGGGATTTCGGGCATGACGCCCGATTTTGCTAAATTTCGAAAAAATCCTTTCATATAAAGACGAACCAACATTCCCATGCAATATGCAATTCATTTTTCAACAAATAATATGTTTTTTTTATATGTACATATAAATTATCACCAACTTTAATCTTGAAACGATTGGCACATGCCTAACGTGTTTCGTAAATGGGCAATTCACCCCATGTATCCGAAGAACGTTTAGTCCATATAACTTTGTTTTGACACACTCAAGGTCTATACATACTAGGCAGAAATTTCGAGAAAAAATCCACCACTAAATATTGGTGCCTAATACTTTTGATCAAGGCTGTGGATAAACCAATTTCGCTCGATGCTGCCGCAATACCTCCGACTTACCTGGCAAGCTCCCAATATCATTGTCGCGAAAACCCTGTACACTCTTAATCTCTAGTGACGGAAGATAAAAAATCACGCCAATTAGAAATTTGCTCATAGCTTCCTCATCTTTCTCCATCCTTCGTCGAGCCTTCTTTATATGCCAATACAGTCGGCAATTTCGGTTTCCTCATGGGGAAAACTTGACGAACGACAGATCAAACGTGCGAGCCATACGCAAATTTTCCGATTGCGTGCTTTTTAAAATTTCTTTTTTTACATTTAAAACTTTAAAAAACACGAAGCTCTTGATTGTTGCTACATTCTATACCAGAAAAGAGATCGTTGTCACGTCGTCTATTTTCTCTGAAAAAGTTTCAACACCATAATTGCAAAAATACAAAACTTAGAACGTTTCAACTGAAGTATTTTTGTTGTTGTTAGATTATTGAAAAGTTTGAATTGCTTGATAGATTTTTCCCGAATTTAATAGCAACAATCCATGTCACTCAATTTATTTGTAAAAAAAACTTTTAGCTTCATAGCTATAATACAGTACCTCCTCTCTATAAGAGCGCGCTAAGGCGGTTAGAGGAAATGAATTCTGAGGGATTCATCGCCGGAGCGTTCTCCCACTTTTACCTACAGAGTTCGAGAATCATTATAATCACTAGGATTCCTAGGAAACACTAGAACTCGATATAAGAGCTTATACGGCATACATAGGTAGAGTGGGGGAAGCAATAAAACAGCAATAAGCATAACCGTAGTGCCAAAGTTACAACATTGTTTTTCTATTTGAATAGTTGGAAAATCTGAATCACGTAAGTGCTTCGCTCCAGATTTAATACCACCTATTCTTGTTACCGAGTGTATTTATATTCAAAATTTCAACTCAATAGATGAAAAGTTACCAAAGTTTTCCAAGACTTCGTTGGATTTTCAAAATTTCATGGAATCAAAACCTATTGAGCGATTTTATATAAAATTCAGGTCGATAGCTTTGAAATAATGAAAATTATTGCATATTCAAGCATTTTTAAACTCGTAAATCTCTCAATATTTACCTCTTAATAGCCTCTCTCTGAATTCGGTACCCACCGTGTTCGTGTTTCCCGGTACAATAATAATTGCGAAATTGCTAAAATTTGAAATTCTCAAGCAATTTTTTGTAAATCCGTTATGAAACGATTTTTTGCCTCTTTTCTTTATTGCGAATCATCGAAGTCTTAAAATAACTAATAACGTCACGAATTATTCGAGTCTCAATAGAATCAAGTGCTGCGCAGCGATTATATAACGTCCACAATAATTTGATTAGGTATGATCAAAACACACACGTCTTCATTTCAACAAATCGCAATCGTTTTACCCAACGTTCTATGTTTACAAAAAAAAAGTTTCTGTAATGCGTAAACATCAATGATTGATTAAATTATGAAATTAAATGAATGCAATATTTAACCGAATTTTTGGTGCTTGAATTATATATCTATATATCTATAATACTCGGGCACTACCTGTGCTTCCACTTCCATTCGATACAGCGAGGTCTCCCTCCCTTCACACCACCATTTCGTCCTTCCTCATTTCAGGTTTAGAGTTGGATTGAAGTTAGTTTGGAGACAGGCTTAACAGGAGATTAAACACCCCCCCCCCGCCCCTCTGCCTCCAACCTTCCCGCGTTTGTTAGAGAAGATAGCTCTGCCCTTGAAGGGAGCAAAACGTCCTCTAAACCTCAAAATGTTTCTAAAGATTTTCATCAAAGATACCTTAAAAAAAACCAAAAGTGTGGTCGCCTGCGTAACGACTGTATGCAAGCGACCCCACTATTCTTTTTGCATTTCATAACAAGTCGATTTGAAAACAAATGTGATGAATATTTCAGCACTATCTCTGTCATATTCTCGAGCATAGCGGAAGAGCTTAAGGTGAGGCTAAATATACCCTCTCACTCCCACCTTTCCGCACTCGTGAGTGCGAGAGAAATAGGTCTATATAGAGAGAAATAGTCGTGTGAGAGCGAGAAATGATCTTTAACCTCCTCTAAAAAGTTGGACTTGAGTGGGGCGTAAGAGCAGGCTAAACGCCGCCCCTCCCCCGCCTTTCCGAACTTGTGAGTGCGAGAGAGAGCGCCTACAGGGGTCGTGTGAGAGCGAGAGAGAGGGTCTTTAGCCTGCCCTTAAGGTCGTTGTATTCATACTATCCAGTCGGAATAGTATTACCCCTACAGTACACAATATTCCTGCAATGTTGCTGAAATGTTGCACGACAACATTGTAATGTTACTATGTTCAAAGAGTGAAATATTGCTGCAATGTTCTGCAATATTCCAGAAATATCGCATCCAATCAATATGTAATATTCCAGCAATTTTACTCGTATTGGATATTCAATATTTTAGGAATATTACAAGCAATCAATATGCAATGTTCCAGCAATATCACTCGTATTAGATATTCAATATTTCAGGCATATTACCTGCAATGAAAACTTCATCATTTGAATAATTGCATAAAATAAAAATATGTAGTTTTCAGTCCACAGGACTGCCCGACCACAGAGCGCGGGTAAATACAGGGCTAGGAAACGCTCGTGTTGAAAATGTTGCCAGCGTTAGTGGCGCCCCAAGCGACTAGGTGGCGTTCTGGGGAACTAACTGCACCGGGATATATATCTGTATGCATGGCTATATATAGCTATATATAACTATGCATATAGATATATATCCCGGTGTAGTTAGTTCCCCAGAACGCCGCCTAGTCGCTTGGGACGCCACTAACGCTGGCAAACTTTTCTCCATAAGCGTTTCCTAGACCTGGGTAAATATTCCAACAATTGATTGTTAATTGAGGACTCCGATGCTGGCAATACACCGGACCTTTATCGATGCTCGGTGGCTCTCTCGCCAGCGCGAGAGCACCCACCGACCGCCGCCACCTAACGGATCTCAGGCAAAGTGCCAAGATCGTGGCAGGCCCCAGGTCGTCCCGTTACAGTATATACACTGAAAAAAAATACTGCCAACCCCGCCGTGGGGTTGAGCGTTTTTCCATTCACTCAAAGAAAATTCATTTATATCAACTAACACTATGTTGATACAACAAAATGAATTCCATTGAGCTAACCCCATGGTTCTGTTGCCAGGCATACATTAATTCAACTGCAAGTACCGTTGAATGGAACACAGTTAGTTTCGAAGCAATAGTTTTTTCGGTTGAGCCAAACTTCTGTACGCATGCTAATCAATTACACGTGTAGTTGTATCTAATCTTGTGAAGTTAGTTCATTAAAAAAAACACCATAGGCTAAAGTAGTTTGTCGTTTAATTGAACCTTTTAATACAGTTGATTTAGCATCACATGATATGTTGTAATAAAAATAATTTCAATTCATCTAAACGAAATCGCAGTTAAGATAAATAATTTATACCTGTGAAGCAATTCAACTGACTTTGCTGAATCAACAAACGGTCAAGTTGTTGTGACAAACTATTCCGTTCAGCCAACCCCGCGACTCTTGCCGATGTAACGAATGTATTGTTGAATCGGCTATATACACTACTCACTACGGCTATATATATTCACTGAGTGAGTCGCGGGAACAGCTGAGCAAAACATATAAGTTTTGAACCAATAATCTTTCAATTAAACCAAACTTCTTGCCGTATCGGTATAAAACGCCGTTAGATTAGACTATTTCTGTTATAACATAGAACGTCCTAATTTTAATACTTAAAGCCGAGATGCTGCTGCGACTCTTGATATGTCACCTATCACTTATATGTTTTATTCCTCCCGAGTATTTATTAACAAACAATACAAATCGAAAAAAAGTGAACACCGGGCCAATTCGAACTGGCAAACACGAACTCCGATTGAGTTAAAATTTGTCTTGCATATGTAAATCGGATGACAATGCAATATTATTACACAAAATTTGCTTGAAACTTGTTTTGCAACAAAAAATGTTTCGCATAATTTTCTGCAAAAAAAATGTTTCACCAAATTTTTTGCAAAAAAATTGTTTTGCAAAATTTTCTTGACAAAATGGTTTTAAGCAATTGATTTGCAACATTTCTCGACGAAAACTTTGCGCAACAGTCTTTTTCCAAAAAAATTTCTGAAAAAATTTTTTTGCATAAATTTTGGAGAACAATGTTGCAAGCTAATTGTGTGAAATAACTTTGTCTAACAAATTTTGCAAAATAATTTTTGTGCAAAAAATTTTGCGAAACATTTTTTTTGCAAATAGATATAAATTACTGAATTAATTATAATACATCATACATACTAAAGAGTAAAAAATAAATAAACGAAAAAAAAATTCTTTAAAAACAAGCTTTTATTAGATGTTAATAAAAAATAACTAAAAAGTTAAAAATAATTTTATTCCGATTGGATACAAGTTTTCAAATAAAAGCATGTTACATTTTAATAGAATAGGGAAAAAAGAGGGTGTAACACGCTTTTATTTGAAAACTTATTTCCAATCGGAATAAAATTATTTTTAACTTTTTTGTTATTTTTTATTAATGAATAATAAAAGTTTGTTTAAATATTTTTTATTCGATTATTTTTTGTATGTGCGATACGAATTAGCGAGCAGAGTGTTCGTGAGAAAAAGGTAATCATAAACAAAATAAATTTTCCGTTACCAAAAAAAATTCAAATCTTCATAACCCCAAACTTTTTTCATGTGTATAGTAGTAGTTGATAGCGTAATAGGTAGCATGTTAGGTAGGTAGGTATGATGGTAGGAAGGTCGAGGGTTCGAATCCCGGTCAGACAGAAAAATTAAATCGGAGAATTAGCACAGATTTTTCTTTTTTTTCCATTTATCCCTTTTTGGAGCTGGTAAACTATGTATATTAGATAATTTGGCAAGGGCTACAGATTTTTTATAACATGTTTAGCAACAATTATTAAACCCGCAATTTATTGAATCAATCATTTTTTGTGTTGATTGGACTATTTATCGGTTAGATGCAACTCGATTTTAGTCAACTCAAAAAAGCACGGAAATCTTGCATGGGTGAAAAAAAATACTATTATTGAACCCAAATACGTTCGGCTATTGAATGAAAGCATAAACCAACTCACTCAACAACAGCACATTTGGACGAATGAAATTGAGATTTTTCAGTTACCATAGCCATGGAGTTGGCTCAACACCGCCCTGGGGTTCGCCGTATTTAACCCCGCGGCGTGGTTGAGCCAACCGATATTCATTTGGCGACACGAATTTTTTTTTTCAGTGTAGTCATATTTTACGAATAAGAATCATTCAGAAACAAAATACATTTTGGTTTTATAGCTATTTTAATATTGAACATTTTTTCAATACGAATATCACAATGCCTCAATTATATTAATATCACATGTCTTATTAATGTCAAAAGCACAACAAAATTTTCAAAAGAAATGTGAAAAAAGAAAAAGAAAATGACGTGAAATTAATCGTTATTGATATTTTATAAGGAATAAATGAATAGATCTTTTTCAATTGATCTTTTTCATGTATACTACGCTTGTGTAATTGTAAAATTTGAAGTTCCATCTCACCAATATGGCTGCAATTCACTCACAACGTTTCAACAAAATATTGCAGGAATGTTGCTTAGGAACATTTCCGAAACATTGCCGAGAAGTTTTGGTGCAATGTTGCGTAGCAATGTTGCCGCAACTGATCTGCAATATATCATTGCACGTGCAAAAAGACAACATTGCTGCAACATTGCAGCAATGTTATGTGCTGTACGGGGAGTTTCAAACGTTGCACCTGCAAGCAAACATAAGCATGCGTAAGTGTGAATCTAACTTAAGAACGTGAAAATCCGAGAATTTTTGAAGTCATTAACGCGAACTTTTTCAATTAAATGGTATCATACGAATAAAAACATAATCTAAAATGACTTACAAACTAAGATAAACCGCTGAGATTTTCGTAAATAAGAACTAAATGTGTGAAATTTATTAGCGGCCAATTTGGCAACGTCGCATTGAATGTATTAAATACTTGGCGTCGAGACGCTGCCGCGTCTCTTGATAATATCTAAGTTGGCAACCGTGATACTGAACGTATCAAGCGTCTGCTGTCGACGATTATAATGTATAACCTATTTCGTGTCGGTGGCATTCTCGGATGCATGAATGTGCGAAAGTGGAAAAAAATGCGATTGACAATCATATAAAAATACTTGTATGAAAAAATATTGTTCTATTTTTAATGAACGCTGAAGTATTGAAAAAGTATTGCTTCTTGGCTTTGAAATGTCTCGTGACTGCGTTCCGACATTTGAGTTTCCCGCGACTTTCACGTGAATGCAACGTTACCGCTTTAGGAACGTTCCTCGGGTGATATGTGACACACCTTCGTTTATATTATTAATTCTCTCAACAACGACCTTCCTAATCGATTTGAAAAAATTCAGTAACATTTATTATACCCTCGTGCCCAAGTGTTAATAATTTCATCAGACTGACATAATTTTCATAATTTTTTCATAATAATAAATCGATGACAGATCGTCGAAATCGCTTTACGTCTCGCATAAGCCACGTGTTATTTTGAAGTTAAGATTTTTCAATAATGAACTTCCTAATCATCTTGAAATTTTTTCTGAGTATTTTAACAATGAATGTCTCTCGTTATCAATAATGTCGGATTTTTGGCATCATTTTGCCCTAACGAAACAACTACCTCAAGTTGGGTGATCTAACTCAACGCTAATTTAACCCCAACTCAATTTCGAAGTGAGCCACAACAATATTTGAACAATGCGGTGGTGGTATATCTATGAGGCAATCCACGCCATTTCGCTCGGCCCTGACCCTGACCATTTTTAATTTTTTCCATTTTTTCTTATAAAAAAGTATACTATGCAGGGAGTATTATTTCAGAAGTTGCAATTTTTCGAAAAATGTGGATTTCAGAAATTTCGGAAACGTTCTAACGCCGATATCTCTTAAATTAATCGATATATCGAAAAATGTTTAGAATCGATTTTTTCATATTACACTACGACCTCGATTTATGCAATAGCGACGGGACTGGCACCGCTAGACACTTGCAAAAATCGAAGGTGCGCAAACGTCGCCCGTGCGTGCAATGCGCATCTCACACCAGTCGGGAGCCGTGTCCGCTCTCACACCGGCGCTCTCACACTATGTGCCACGTCGATCGATATCCGCCGCATAGTGGGGACTCTTGCAATTAACGAAGCTGCATAAATCGAGATCGTAGTGAAGTTCGCACTTTCATAAAAAAAAGGAAAAAAAAAATTAAATCATCGTTATCAACATTTTTTCAGCGTGTAAAGTGAAAATTATTTTTTTCAAAAATGATTGCCATTTTTGATTTTTTTCAAAAAATTCTCTAAAATAATATGATAAATTTTATGAATTTTAACGCTAGTCCCATCGAGCGCCCATTTTTTCTTCTATTTTTAAAAAAATAAATTCAATTTTTTTCTCCAAAATGTTGAGTGTTTCTTATGAATTACTATAATAATTTTTATTACGAATAATACACGTAAGTAATATTTATTGTACTTATTTACAATTAGTAATTGTAGTGATAATTTTGCAATTAGTAGCCTAATCTGATATGTTGAAGAATTATTTTTCCATTACTTTCCTATAGAAGAAACGTATGCATTATAGGAGAATATATGAATGAAACACTTGCATATTTTTTATCTTGAGAGAGTTATAGATATTTATTCTCTCAATCGTTTAAAAAGTTTACACAATCGAGACTGATCAGATTTTGACAAATCTTTTACTCTTAAGGCACCATCATGATCAGGCACAACACAGTGCAATTTTTGGGTACCCGTGATGGTTTTCACCCATTTATACCGGACGCTTAGTTTTTGTGCTATACATTTTGATATCTGATCAGTCTCGATTGTGTAAACTTTTTGAATGAGTGAGAAAATCAATATCTACAACTCTCTCAAGATAAAAAATATGTAACTGTTTCATTCTATAGGAAAGTAATGGAAAAATAATTCTTCAACATATCAGATCGGGCTAATTGTAAAATTATCACTATAATTACTAATTCTAATTTTACTAATAATTAATAATACTAATAACAAAAATAATTATAGTAATTCACACGAAACACTCAACATTTTCGTGAAAAAAAATTGAATTTATTTTTTATAAAATAGAAGGAAAAATGGGCCCACGATGGGACTTGCGTTGAAATTCATATAATTCATCATATTATTTTAGAGAATTTTTCGAAAAAATAAAAAATGGCAATCATCTTTAAAAAAAATAATTTTCACTTTACACGCTGAAAAAGTGTTGACAACGATGTTTTAAATTTTTTTCCTTTTTTTTATGAAAGTATGAACTAATATGAAAAAAATCGATCTCCAAACATTTTTCGATATATCGATTAATTTAAGAGATATCGGCGTAAGAACGGTTCCGAAATTTCGGAAATTCACATTTTTTGAAAAATTGTAACTTCTGAAATACATGCGATAAAAATTTAGAAATCGGTCAAAATACTTCTTGCGTGGTATACAATTTGATAAAAAAAATGAAAAATATTCAAAATGGTCAGGGTCACGGCCGAGCGAAATGGCGTGATTGCCTCCTATATAAAGTAGAGTTTTATTGTTAAATTAGAACGAATTTTAAATTTAATAATGAAAAAATTACAGATATGAAAAAAGTCATTTTAATGTACCGTCTCGCTGACTCTCATCGAGAAAAAGAGTTCGAGGTCGCGAAATCATCAACCGGCGATGGGTAGCGGGGCGCGGGAAATACGTGGCATACGAAAAAAAAGAACAAGCGCGTTCTGCATAACTTTGGCGGGGAGCGTAGACGTCTTTCATTTCCTGCGACGTGAATGCTTTCAGCCTCTGCCAAGCGCCGTCGCCGTGCTCTGCTTCTCATTCTTTGTTATTTTCTTTCTTCTCTACGTTTTTTCCCCGCGCTCCTTTTTTTTGCTTCTCATCTCTGTGTAAAGTTCTCTCTCATACTGACCGCGATTGTTCCACGAACGCGACACGAGGTCGAATGGCAAGAATCAAGATGCGCTCGCGCGCCCGCGCTGCGTGAACTGCCAAGCGGTTGGTCGACGAGTGTGCGCGAGCGTCGAAAACAATGGCGGCGTCATGATTCCGCGCGAGGGCGCCACGAGCGACTACCGAAAAAAGAAAAAAAACACCAATGCGACCCGAGCACGGTCGTGTATGAAGGTCTTGCAAGGCAGACCCCTTTCTACGACTTTCGACGTAGTTTTGAAGGCGTTTTTCGATCCCGTCGACGCCGCCACGTGTCGCTGCTATCGTGCGGTGTGGGTTATATTAGGGCGCTTAGTTAGAAAGAGACAGAAGATACTACTCGCACCGGACCATATATGTAATACTCCTATATTGCCAGCGCTGGCGGAAACTCTGCGAACACTTTACGGTGCAGACAATATCGTTCTCTCTCTCTCTGGCTCTTGCAATGCGCAAGTGCGAATGAAAGCGGGAGTGCGCTAGCCAATAACATTTATATATTATGCCTACGTAATGAGTCGCGCGTGCGCAGAATGACCGTGTCTGAGTCTTCTATCTCTCTTTTTTTGTGGACCCACCACTTATAGGGAAGCATAGGCCGCTAGCAATACCGGAGTATTACATATATGCACCGGACACCGCTCTAGCGTGGCGCACCTAGCGACCATACATTGAGTTAAAAAGGCTTCAAAAGTACGACGATCCCCCACTACCGTCGTTGCAAGACCTGTATGTACGACCATGGACCCGAGCACATTGCTCGGCGATATTCGACACGGTTCGACGAAAATTTACGAGCCCGAAGCGACGTTGGCGAGGAGTGGGGGGTTTCAGTTCCCCGAATGACCGCGACTATTGGGCGCGGTGGTGGGGCGAGTTTTCACGTCCGCGACTAGCGTAGCCTCAGTCGAGCCAACGCCGAGGTTGGAGTCGGAGTCGAGACTCGCGATCGGGCACACAAAAACCTGCCACTCGTGTCCGAGCCACCGCCGTGAGCTTCGTCGCGACAAGTATTTCCCACTTGCTTCTCATTGAGACATATATATGGATATATACATACATATATATCCATATCTACATATATACTCCTGAACGTACATGGGAACACAAGAAAAACGTTTCGAAGCGGTCGAAACTTGCCATAGAAGCAACGAAAGAATATATAACCGAGTTGATCCGACTCCGACCAGCGTCAGAAAAAATCCGCGACCCGCGTTTAATCATCGCGTATCGCGACGCCACAGTGAGACTAGAGGGGAAACTCGAAGAGAAAACACGTTTAACGGCAGTGTTCGAGCTCGAAGCCAGCTGTGCTCGGGAAAATACGAGAACCAATCATAATTCCGAGGATATTTTCTATTTCATCGATCCTTCATTCGCATCACTCCTTTCGTGGACCAATAATTTTTTGCGAAGAATATTCCGCTCGCATTCCGTTTCTATCGCTTCTCTCTCTCTCTCTCTCTCTCTCTCTCTCTCTCTCTCTCCTTCCCCTTCTCCCTCTTCACGGCGCTGCGAACCGCCCCTCGTGCACCGATAATCGTTCGAACCTCGCGCGCGCGTGTGACCTCGTCGCTGGGGACAAGTCCAAGTTTCTTCGAATCAACATATATATATATATATGTATGTCTGTATATATATATATATCCATATATATATATATATATATATGCATGTGTGTAGCTACATAGATACGTGTTGTACACGATTCTAATGCGGTATTCGTGATTGTTCAGAACGTCAAGGGGACAAGTGAGAATTTAGAGCGACGCCAATGCGATAAGAGTCGCGAGTGAAAAAGCGAGTGCGAGCGAGAAAGAAACAGAGGTTTCGCATGAAATAAAAGGCAGTGTATACTCTCGGAAAGTGTGATACAGGTGGGCGTGTAGAAATTGGCATTCGTTATATATATATATGACCAAATGTATGTTTGATGTTCGTAATTGCGTTGTTTCTGCACGTGAATGACGAATAACGGTCATTCGAGGTCGTCGATGGATCAATTATAGTTATAAATAATAGTTCCACGGTTACCGTTGGCCGTTCGTTGTTATTATTATCGAGAAGAGGCTCGTTACATTTTGATTGAGCTCGTCGCGAACGGAGGTGCGCGTTCGATTGAATTGGTGCGAAGAAAAAGAAATATATAAAGCGCCGGAAGAAGTGACGCGCGGCGTTTGTGCAGAGAAAGAAAAAGGAGCAAGAGGAGGACGAGAAGAACAGAGCGAGAAGAAAGAAGGGTGACGCCGGATTGGCTGGGTGATTTAGATATGACAGGCTCGCTTCGTCGCGACCACGAATTGACGGTAATAATACGTGCGCATGTGTTCAGTGGGATTTAATAACAAGACGCTCGTCGCGTATCTGGATACCTTGACGACGCCTACAGCGGGTCTGCCTCATGGTAGGATGGCGCTGGCGCGGTACGTATTTCTTTATTTGGCCCATAGATACGTATATATTAATTTATTCGTTGCGAAAAATGTGTAGCACGAAGCTAGGGATGTTCGATTCTCATTCGATTCCGATTCGATTCTTTTGTTCAAAAAATCGATCTTTCGAATCGATTCTTTCTTTTTCGATCTTTAGGTTAATCGATTATTGACCTTAAAAATCGAAAATGCGATTTTTTATTAACCCTCCGTCTGTACACTTAAATTTTGGGACAGCGTCTGTACTCCGGGTCGTTAAAGTCCTGCTAATGTTTTTTCTAAGAAAAAAACGTCAGAAAAATCTGAAAAAATTCTGAATTACTTTTATAACATTTGCCTCCATGATCTAATCATTTATTTAACAATTCATCGTAAGCACCAATTTTTTACAATTTTTCTAATTCCAGAGATAGTCTATTTGAAAATTTGACATGTTCCTTAAAAGACCCAGTGTACAGACGGAGGGCTAAATTCATCATCTGTTAAAGATTGGCAATTGAATAAAAATTGACAAAAGTCTATGAAATATCAACGTCAAGGTTAAAAGAAAAAGTATGTGAAAATGTGAAAAAAACGAGTAAAAAAAATTAAAAGATGAAATATTGAAAACATGATCCAACGAAAAAAATAATCGAATATAAAAATATACAAAGTATCGTAGAACGATAGAAACTTATGCAATAAAAAAAAAAGTCTAATTTGTTGAATACATTCATAATATTTTTAAGAATATATTAAAAAGTGCAAATGTGCAAAAGAATCAGACTATGTTTAACCAGAATGAAGACTGCTTTATATTTGTTATTTTGTATTAAAAATAAATTAATCCAATTTAATCGTTTTCAATAGCAAAAACTGAAAAAACACGCAAGCTTTAATTAGGAATTAACTTTTTTTACTATTTTTAAAAATCGATTCTTACAAAATCGATTCTTTGGATTCGATTTCCAAATCGAGTTTCCAGATTCGATTCAAAATGAATCGGAGAAAAGATTTTTTCCAAAGAATCGAACATCCTTCGCACGAACCAACGTGAATGTAAATCCGAATGATTTTTTCTTCTAGACTAAAGTTAATGACGATATTGAAATCGGAGGTCGGGAGTTTTTTTAACTCCCGTGCGAATGTGGCCTGAATGTGCAAAAAAAGCGTCCAGAATCTCTAAAATAAAAATGAAAAATTATTCTTAGTTTGTTCCAATTATACAAACTTGATTATGTTGAAGTTTGCATTGTTCTAATGCAGCGAAAATTCATTTTGTTCAATCCATTTTCAATAATATTTATGCTTTACTTGTTCATTTAGCATTTTAAGTCCTTAATGAAGGCTCAAAAATTCCAAATTTCGTCGATTTTTCACTTTGAAAACTTCTTAGGAAGAATGAATTTTATTAAAAAATAAACTATTACCGTTGCATTTGAACGATGCAAACTTCAAGGCCATGAAAAAATGCGCAACGCCGAGAAACGTAAATGCGAATCTGACGAATATCTCTTCTTCAAACTAATGTAAATTTGAGATTACGGAGAAAAAATGTTGTTCAAATGTATCATCATAATAGATGTAATTGAAACAATGTATCATAATGAAGAAAATTACGAGAAAATAATTTTCGGGAAATTTTCGGTGTTCGAATGAGAAAAACGGTATTCACGATTTTTCGGGAATAACCCGAAAATCAATCAACTTTTTCGAACTTAACCATCGCATTGTTGTCATTCGCGCTGAAACAAACATTGAAGAAATACGTGAATAAGGAACATTGAAATTTCGGAAAAATCACAAAACCCCGTATTTACCGTATTTCTTTTTCTCCTCAATAATTATTCTTACAAGTTTTCCGAGATTAATCCAAAATGTCGCGCCACGAAACTATTTCACTTCCGAACAATGGATCAAGCTGTTTGAACAAAGGTGAAGATTGCACCATTGCAATGAAACGAAAATAAGTGTTTATAATTAATTTTTAGTGAAATTTACAGTTTGCGTTCGCATTTGTTAATCAAAGTCCTCAATGAAAATCCCAAAATACATTTTAGCGATTATTTACTTTGAAAATTTCTAAAGAAAAATGAATTTTATAGAAAAAGTAATTATTTCCGTTGCATTAAAACGTTGTAAACTTAGACATCATCTATTGGATGTACTTGAAAATCCAAACGCTGAGTTGCACGAAAAAAATGTCAGTTTTTTTTCCATAATGAAAAATTGAAAAACTTTGCAATCCTATGATTTTTGAAGTTTGCATCGTTTAGATGCAACGGAAATAGTTTTTTTTTTGTGAAAATGAATTCTTACTTAAAAGTTTTCAAAGTACGTAAAATAAAAATGCAACCATATTTTGGAGTCTATATTGTAGGCTCGAGTCGCTAAAATGTACAAGCAAGTTTACATATTATTAAAAATAAATTTTTTAAAACCAATTTTCTGTGCATTGCAACGATGCAACAGAAATAATTTTTTTTAACCAAACTCAACTTTCTCAAAAGTGAAATAAAAATTCATCTATATTTTGGGGTCTTTATTTCAGGCTTACGACGCTAAATGTACAAGCAAGGGTAAATATCATTAAAAATATATTTTTTTTAATTTACATTTTCTTTGCATTGTACGGAAATAGTTTATTTTTTAACAAAACTCATTCTTTCTAAGAAATTTTCAAAATGAACAATTGTTGAACTAAACATTTTCGAAATATATAATTCTCGGTGTTTATTAACGACTCGATGCTAAATGCCCGAGGGAAGCATAAATCTCATTAAAAATGAATTGAGGTAAAATTATTGTCGTTACGTTGCAATGATGCAAACTTCACCATCGTGGTTAATGATTCTTACAAATGATGAAAGTCGGTACAAAAATAATTTGCCAATTATGTATTTCGAACGTTCGAAATTTCGGATAAACGCTATTTCGTTCAAATCATATTCACCTCGTCGCAAAACGAGCCGCTTTAATTTTTTGAGGTTGCCTACGTTTGAGGTCGCGCGTTAAATTTTTTCAAGTCCCTCAAAGGTCATATGAATCTCGTGCCTCCCTCCTCCTCCTTACCTTCCAAAACAATGTGTTTGCCATATTCGAGGCCTAAATACGACGTAATTAAGGAGGTTCATCTGGTACACGATTTTCAATACAGATATTGATAAAAAAAAAATCAGAATATAGTTATTAGTATCCAAAACGTCATCTGTTGAAGTTTCAAGACCCGAGGATCCGTTGTTCGTGAGAACTAAATGGAGATGTAATTCCAAAATAAAATGGGCTCTTATGGGATTCCGTCTATAAATATTAAATTTACAATCATTACAATACAGATTTTGACGGAAATTTAAGAAATTATGAAAAAGTATCTAAGGAATATTTTTAGAGCTTCATAACATCGATTAGGTACTTGTGAGATTAATAATAAATTAATTAGTCTCGAAAACGCTGATTATTTTGAGGTTAAGCATTGCCATTTTTCTTTTGACCCACTCGGTACCAGATGAACCTCCTTAATACAAATACTTGGCCGGAGCATTCAGTGCGTGCGCTTCTTAAACGTTTGTGTTCTCGTTGCTCGAGTCGTTCGCTGATTGCTCGCTCGTGATTGGTCAGCCATGCTCGTGTAAATGCCCTCGTGTCGGAGGTTTCTCGCAACGCTGAACGAGCAACTATACAAATCCAGAGGTCTTTCATAAGCCAGAAAGAGAGAGAGAAAGACCAGAGAGACAATTAAGGTCGAGTGCGAGAAGCTGAACATGACGTTGAAGTTCGCATCGCTGTAATGGAACGAAAATACGGTTTTTTCTTTTGCTCAAATTCATCCCACTTAAGGGAGGTATTCTCAGAATAAAGAATCCTTGGAAACTTTTTTCGGGATACCATCCGAAATCCAAGACCTTAAATGCGCAAGAAAAACGTTAGTCATACTGGCATTGACAAATTAAAAACAAAAAATAGTCTTCTTTGCGTTCCAATTTTACAAGCTTTTATTTAATTTATGCAAAAAATTCTGCGGAACATTTTTTTTGCATAAATTTTGCAGAAAAATGTTGCAAATTAATTGTGTGAAACAATTTTGTCCAGCGAATACTTTTATAATTTTTTTTTTTCACCGAAAACTCCGAACTTTTAGTACACAACGTAAAAACAAAAACGTGAATATTTGAAAAGACATTGAAAATGCCTTTCTCAAGATCAAAAGTGTTATTTTTGGGAATTTCCTTTTTAGGGTTCCGTACCCGTAGGGTGTCCAACGGAACCCTATTACTAAGCCTCGGCTGTCCGTCCGTCCGTCCGTCCGTCCGCTGTCACAGGGCTCTATCTCATGAACCGTAATAGATAGACAGTTGAAATTTTCACAGAGTGTGTATTTCTATTGCCGCTATAACAACAAATAATAAAAATAAAATAAAGTTAATAATAAAGGGGTCTTCTATTCATGTTTTCAAACTCCTAGTGGTGGGAGTATATATATAGATACTATACTCACTATACGACGCCTTTTCTCTTGGTTCGACAGAGTGGGGAGGCTACGAAGCACCGCACAAAGAGGAGACGAAGAGAATAGGAAAGACTGTATATCGGTATTCTATCTCATTCTCTCGCAGGCTAAACCCTATAAATGTATATGTTTGTCTCTCTTTTTGTCTAACTCGACTGGGCCAGATGGTACGGAACCCTTCTAGCGCGCGTTCGACTCGCACTTTGCGAGTTTTTATTTCATCACAAAGTTGAGGCCCGAATGTTCGGATCATTTGTGCCGTGGGATCCAAAGCTACATTCAACGGAATTTCGAGAAACTCCTGACTCGATTTTTTTTTCCTATTCAAACATCGACTTCCGGGGGAACAACTCTGTGCATACAACGATGGAGCTCAGTCATTTTCGTCGTAGCTTAACCACACTGTTCGATGAAAAGATAGGCACGAATACCAGTTTGAAAAGGCCATAGACAGAAAGTCGAAGCTTGATCGTGTTCATGGGAATATGAGACTTTCCAGTCGAAATCGATGGAATGAAATTTTCGTGGCATCTGTGAGGACAAGATGATCTGCTTCGAAATAGTCGTGTAACTCATACATTCGTTTTTATCTCACATCAAACATGTTTCAGGAAGAAAAAATTTACTATTATTAAGCCATTATTTTTCTTAATATGAGCCAAAACGTTGAGGATGCTTTGCCTCTACGGTCCCAGCAGAAAATTTTAGCTGCTTAAATTTTCCGTATGTACTTCGTGATAGATCAAAAATCTGAAAAAATTCAGCAATATTTGGCATGCCACAAAAAACAATTATCAATAATAATATTGCTAAAAAATGATTAATAAATTGTTTAAACAAATAATTATTCAACAATTTTTCGGTAAGTTATTTTTTTCATAAACAATCGAATCGAAACGAATCGAAATTTCATAAACAAATCGAATCTTTTTTTCATAAACATATCAATTTTTTCAGAATTTTCTCTCTATTTTGAATTCTAAAAAACATTCTGAAATACGAACAAAAAATTGCCATTTTGTACACGTTTTTGCACACACGTTTATCGTCAGTTTTGAAAAGTTCAAAGATACTAGGCCGAAAAATAAATAAATACAGCCATTCCAAAAATTTCAAAACGGAAATTTCAAAATAGAGGGGAAATTCTGAAAAAATTCAAATGCGTTCAGAAAAATTAACGCATTCGATTCGTTTAAGAAAAAACATAACGTACCAAAAAATTGTTGAATAATTATTTAGTTAAACAATTTATTAATAACTTTTGGGCTATATTATTATTGACAATTGTTGTTTACGACATGCCAAATGTTTCTAAATTTTTTCAGATTTTTATTGTATGACGAAGTGCGGTAATTTCAATCGGATAAAAATTTTGGCTAAGACGGTAGGGGCAAAGCATCCTTGAGTAATCGTATTTTCGAAAAATGTCACGTGCACAATCGTGGATAATCAACATTGAATCTGAGAAAAAATCACTCCCAGGCAGGTTGATTTCAAAAATATTTGTAATGAAAAAATAAAACGCAAAATAATGATTGGCATCGAATTTTACAGAAATCGGTTGAGAGGGAAATTTTGTAAAACTGCAAAACTTATAATTTTTTTTAATTTGCAACTATGGGCGGAAAAAATTCAAAAGTACAAACAAACTTCGCTATTCAGAAATAAAGAAGCTAGTTGCTTGGAAAGAAATATTTAGGAATAGTTGGAAAGCCTATTCACAACGATGGAATAAATTTTTGGAGAAATCTGTGGAAGAATGTGAATTTCGGGACAGAGGAACTACCGATTTTACGTGGGATGCACTCTACGAACGTTGAAGAATCCACACTCGTATAGGGGCGTCTTTTCTTCGCGTTTCACATACACACATACACACACCTATACGCATAATTTTTTCCCTTTGTGTACTATATATAATACGCATTCACGATGGGCGCTTCAAAATCACACACGACGGAAGTTCGACAGCTGAGGTCGAGTAGAAAAATGTTCCGCTCCGCCTCTTCCACGAGTCAATGTCGTCGGGCAGCCTTTGCCGTTGGCATTGAATGAATTTTCCTTTCGGCGTATAAATATCTCCCTTCCATCATTTCATTCCACAGCAAATAATAACATTTTTTTTTTTTTTTAACGTTCACCCGAGTAAATTTTCGTATTGGATTGAAGCTCATACCGGTTTCTATGAAAGACAAATATAAATTACAAATATTTTTTCATTGCAAAATTTATCCTATCTGACGTTACCTTTTTAATGTGAAAATTCGTTGAAACGTTCTTTGAGGAACTTGATTGAGAATCTAACGACCTAAGGGCGCAAGAAAAGCGTGAGCAATGCGGAAAATCGCAAATGATAATTATTCTCGATATCTTTTACATGATACAAACTCTACAATTATCATTTACTCACGCGAAACTTGTAGTTAATGATATTTATTATAAAATAGATTTTTCAAAAAATTAATGTTTTCAATTCATTTTAAGTGACATGAACGCTTTTATTTCCTATTCAACATTCCAAATCGTTAATAAACAATTCAAAATATATTTCAACGATTTTTCATTTTGAACATTTTTCAGGAAGAATGAATTTTCTTACAAAATGAAGCATTTGGGTTGCATTTGAACGATAGAAAAAAAATACGAACTTCAAATTATACTGAAGTAGGGATCGTTTTAACGGAAACGGAAAGTAGTTTATTTTTTAATAAAATTTATTCTTCTTGAAAAATTTTCAAAGCGAAGAACCGCTGAAATATTGTTTGTGATTTTTATCAAGCACTTGGAATGCTGAATCCGCAGGTAAACCAAAATGCCACTGAAACATAATTGGTAGAAACTTATTCTCATTGCATTACAACGATGCAAACTTCAACGTTGTAACTTCAATAAATAATTATCCTGAAGTTTGGATCTTTGCGATGGAACGAAAATAAATTTTTTCAATTTATTCTTGGTCATATTTGCTCGTGCATTCAACGTTCCGAGTCCTTAATAAAGATCCTAAAATACATTGAAATGTATTTCAGGATCGTCCATTGAAATGTATTTTAGGATCTTACATTGAAATGTACATAATACACTGAAATGTATTTTAGGATATTACACTGAAATGTACATAATACATTGAAATGTATTTTAGGATCATCTCTTATGAAAAATCCTTAGGGAGAAAATCCCCGATTGGGTGTAACCTTGATACAGTCGTAAGTTTTACGTGGAAACGTCTATGTACAAAGAGACGTTTGTTATGTTTATTTCACTCATCACCACGTGATTGTCGATATAGTTCTCATACTTACCGATTGCGTTCAGTTATGCACCAACAGATGGCAGTCATGCATAAACTCCTGTCCACAAAATGACCCCTACTACAAACTAAAACATAGACGCATCCACGTCAAAAAATGTAATTAAAAAATAAAGTATCGCATTTGAACGATACAAACTTCAACATTATAAAAAAAAGAGCATTTATTATGGACCACATTAACGGAAAAATCAATAAATTTATTGTTTCGAAGAACATTTTTGAGGCTCGTTAGCTCTTTCATTCTTGAAACATCTTTCAATTGTTGAAATTATTATGTACCAGCCCAGCAGTTCTGATTTTTCATTAAAGAAATAAATTTGTCGATTTTTCGTTCAACTGAACGTTCGAAACTTCAAGAACATAATTTATTCCGGTAGATGTGTTTTGCAAAAACAAATTTTATTAACAATGAAAAGTTTTGTTTTCATGGTACTTTCGAGACATATGAGAAATAGGAACATGAAAAAAAAAAAAAGAAAAATTCGTAATCGATTTGTGGAACGCACACGAGTTTCGACCTACTTGCCCCCTCTTCAATACTCGTGTGAACATGCACGCACCGACGCGCGCACGCGCTTACACACACACGTACACGCGCGCACGCACGCGCACGCACGCACACACACACACACACACACACACACACACACACACACACACACACACACACATGCACATGAATAAATTTGATCCCTTTTTATTTTGTGGCTGCTTGCTCTTCTGTTTTATTAGGGCTCAAGAACGCCGAAAGGGGCACAATGAAACTAACACAACTGTAAGCAAGAGAACACAAAAGTGGGAGCTCTACCATTTTGGTCATAAACGGTCGTGAAATGCCGCTCTCGAATAATTTGCTGCTGTTTTCGACTATTTCACTCTCTGTCAGATTACGGAAATATTTCAACAACTCTTGGAGTATAAACCTGTCGGTCTACTTATCGCATCAAGTCGAAGGTGAATTTTGCTCCGAAAAAGGCATTCAACGACCGAAATAACAGAAAACGTCGATTTAGTCCAGCAGTTGCGATAATGTTTTTTTTTTCGTAATTATTAAAAATCGTAGCATCTCCAAATTTTCTTGATTTGGTTAATTTTTCATCGGGAAAACAGATTTGTCGCTTTTCCATACAACTGAACGATCGAAATTTCAAGTATATAAAAAAAACTCCCCAAAAACACCATAAAAGTGTAAAAAAGTGTACAAAAATCACTGATTTCGACTATTAAAAAAAAAAAATTGTTTCTCCGCTATGACAAAAGCAGTAAAAAAAAAAAATTAAAGCGCTAATTTCGAATCACAAAAATACTAGCACAAAATTTTTCGTTTATTTCCACGCATTTCAGATAGTTTTGGAAACCTTTTAAAATGGTGGAGGTGTTAATATTTTCGATACTCAGTCCCCCTACGGAAAAATCGATTTCCTGCTGTAACCGGAGTAGCACAAAAATAGCACATAAAAAGCACAATATTCTGGGCACTTGTAGTAAAGAAATATATTTAGTTGGCACTTTTCCTTAAATATTCCTTGACTGTCACAAAATTTGTTAGTCGTTAAGAAATATTTTATTTATATAAAGATAATTTATTAACTGTGAAAAATAATTGATTTCGCCATATTCAACCTTACATTTGTTAACAGTTAACAAATCCTGGTACATTGTTTTCTCAGTGTGCTATTCAAATTTAGTTTCCACATGGTGGGGGTGACAACCTTACGCACCTTTTTTTGTCTCTTACTTAAGCTATGCAATAAAAAATTATTTGCAGTTGTACTTGTAGATAGTCCGTTAACATTAAACTTGCCAAGTACTTCATATTATTTTCTTTTCAAATTTTTCATTTTTTCTGCAATACTCAAAATTTGTTATTTTCCTCACATTTTTTTTACAAAAAAAAAGTACATTTTCTTGGCAATACAAGTTCCAGAAATCATCTTTGTATTTTCCAACTTCTGACAAGCTATTCCGATAACTTTTGTACGCTATTTATGATGTTTTTTGGATGATTCGTTTACTTTTGGCATATACTCGATACTTTTATTTTCAATTAAATTTATGTATAAATCTGCTGATTTGTTAGACTTTGTAAAAATCTTACATTTCAAGGATTATTGCACCAAACTGCAACTGTCCGGTATTTTGGAAAAATATTATGATTCAATGGTCATTGAAGGGCTTTGAAGTAAAATAAATTAGAAACTTCAAGGCTGCTGCCTAAATGAAAAATCCTTCAGTATCGTTGCTGCATATTTGGAGTGAATTCTTTTCTCTTCTTGCATTTCCTCGATGTCGAGAATATTGAAAATATGAAATTCTTCTAAGGTTTTCTCTCAACGCACCGAAAAAGAAAGTTTCTCCACGCACGGCAAGAAAAAAATTTGCTCAGAGCACTAAAAAAATATGTAATTTTCCAGATCGATGTGAAATACGATAATCAATTTTTGCTATTCGAAATTAATACATTTGATTGAATGCAACGGCAATTATTTATTTATTAATTAAATTAATTCTGAAATTAAAACTCACTGAAAATGAATTGAAAAAGTGTATTTCCGTTGCATTGAAACGATGCAAACTTCAACATCGTTAAATTAGCGTAAATTATTTTTTAATAAAATTCGTTCGACCTAAGAAGTTGTCATGGTGAAAAATCGTTAAAATCTATGTAAAGGTTTTAATTTAGGACTTAAAATGCTAAATGAACGAGCAAAGTGTAAATATGATTAAAAATGAATTGAATAACATTTTCGTTGTATTACAACTATCCAAACTTCAACATTTCAAGCCTCAACTGTTTTCAACTGTTTCTAGCCTTCACTATTGAATCTTGAATGTCAGTACGACAACAAACATGTTTAGGGAAAAAAATATATATTTTGAACATTGTAATTGAAAAGAATAGTACTATAACTTATTTTTCCACACTGCATTTATATTCGCGCGTTACAGTTCGATTCACTTTGATCATAGTTATTAATTTGTCGTAAATTAGTTGTCGATCGATACAATCGTTGATAAAAAAAAATGAGCTTATCGCTGTCTGATGAGCGGAACACAAACGTCAACGCTTCGATTAATTCCCCTACTCTAAAAATTCGTAGTCGTTCAATTCTCTTTGTCCGCTTGAAATTCGATGTATCGCTGACAATGAGATCTTTTGATCTCCTGATTATTAATTTTTCCCACACAATTTGCGATATTCACCGGTCATAAAAATAAATTCCAAATAAACGTATTCATAAAACAATCCGAGGTCGTTTGTTATAGTTTTTGCAATGTTTTTTTTTTATTTACCCTCATCTTTTAATTTATATTTTTCACGGTTATATTCGACACGTTCGACTCTCCGTTTCATTCGTTCAACGTGGCGAAACTTTATACTCTCGACCTTCGAAGCGAGAGCTGCCTCGTCGGACAAAGATTTATATTCCTCCTTCAGGTAGACAGCTGTGCGGCTTCCATTTTCATGATTAACTGTGTGTGTGTGTGTGTGTGTGCGCGCGCGCCTTTGTGTATGTGTGTGCGTGCGAACCTTAAATACCTGCTTCGTGTTCGTGTGGGTACAACGAAAATAAACTTTCTCGGCTTTCCCTCGTTTTTATTATTTTTCACGCGTAAACTTTCCAGTTTGGCTCCGAAGATAATTGTTCTCGAAAAAAAAAATATATATATATATTTATTTTTCCTTTCCACTTGGGAGGGAAGTTCTTTTTTTATCTGAAAAATAAATCACGATTTACCGCTAAATATTGATCATGAAGAAAAATTCCCTTTTTTCAAATAATTTTTCAATGAGACACAAGGATTTTAATTCCATTTTGTTTTTATGGCAGCGTAAGATTTAGTTCCATTCCTCAGAAATGCGTGTGAATCTTAAGGTAGTGCCTCCTTGAGGTTGTTTTATTAAGAAATTGTTAAAATTTGGCATACACGTTATTTAATATGTTATCCAAAGATCCGTGCAGTTTAAATAAGTTTGACCGTCCCGAACCCGAGATATTTACACTCAAAGTTGGCTTAATTTACACGTAAGGCATTGGTCACGCATGGTGCATAGGTACGTTATTAATTCTATCGTCTAAATAAAAATTACGAAGTTGATAAAAAAAACTGAGGGAAGCTCGAACGGGATGTCACGAACCATGTGAAAAAAAAAATCAGGATGATGTACCGTCTATTTTCCAAGAAATAACCATTAGACCCGACAGTTTTGGCGTTATAACATAAATTCTGCAAACAGTGGAGCTCGTGGAGGGGAAACGGAAGGGCGATCGGAACCAATCGGAACGTTGCCAGAATCGTCATGCTCGCTCACACAGGAGAATGCGCCGTCTGTATATGTAGCTCTTTTGTGTATTGGGGCCACGGTCGTACATACAGGTCTTGCAACGGAACCGAATTTTGGTGGTGGGGGATCGTCGCCTTAGCCTCCACGAATTAGTGCGTGGTAACGCTATAACGAGTCGCTGGTGTAGGGGTACTTTATGTGAAACATAACCTCACACCTTAAATCTGCGGCAACGGTGAACGGCTGCGTGCATGATATTTTCGTTTTTTGTGAGTTTTGTGGTTTTGTGTGACAAGAAATAATAATTATTAATGTTAATTGCTGCATTCCTATCTTTTATTTGGTTGGAAGGATTTGTGCATATTTTCATATGAGAAAATAGGTTAGGATTTCATGCGCAGGGCGCTTGCCCAGTACAAGACCCCGATAGTAGCGCGGCCCTTACGGCGAGAAGTCAAGGTAAAAAGTGGACGTTAAGGCGACGTTCCCCCACCAACGTCGCTGCAAGACCTGTATGTACGACCGTGATTAGGGTAAAGTCGGGACAGTTCCGGCAAAAAGTTGACGCGCAGAGTGAAGCAGTTGTTTTTGAACATAGATATAAATGTTCGTTGAATACGTGTAAACGTGACCAATGGTCCATCATTTAACAAATGAAGAAATTTTTGACGCTCGTTGGAACCCTTAAGGTGCGGTGGTCCTCTCATAAATCAATTTTTGAGTTTCTCTTCGCTGTGCCCGATCCTGACCAAACCGCTTGACGGATCTTATCGTACGACGTCTCATTTTCTTTGTAACACTTTTCCGGACTGCTTAAGGAGATTCTATCGCCATAATCATAATAGTATATACAAAGTAACGGCAAAATCATCAGATACAATTTATCCAAGATAATTTTTTGAAATTTTGCCTGAATCTTCTTGAGCGTCGTATTATAATGTGTAAAAAATTTGAGAAGGTTTCATCGTCTGCTAATCGAGATATTCAGTGTTTAAAATCGCAACTTTAACATAAGGTCTCATGGGAAGTTACGAAAAAAGACGATATTTTACAACAAATAACTCTATTTCTAGACGTTCAAACTTTCTCAAATTTTACCCACAGTTGAATATGATTGTTAAGAACGTTCATACGAATTTTAAACAATTAAACTTGGAATTTATCGAACGCATGAGAAAAGATAGAAGCTCCTTAAGTGCGGCACATTTTTTTGTAGGTCCTTCTTATAGTTACATGCCACTTTTTGAATTTTTTAAACAAAAAAAGGGTCAAAAATTTAAAAAGTGGCCTATCACTCCATAATAAGGACCTAAAAAAAATGTGCCACATTCAAGCAGTCCGGAAAAGTGTTACGAAGAAAGTGAGATGTCGTAGGATAAGATCCGTCAAGCGGTTTGGTCAAGAACGAGAACAGCGCAGTGAAACTCAAAAATTCATTTATTTGAGAACCGCTGCACCTTGAGGGTTCTAACTAGTGTCAAAAATTCCTTCATTTGATACGTCAAATGGTGGACCATTGGTCAGGCTTACACGTATTGAACGAACATCTATATTTATGTTGAAAAATCGGCGTTTTGAGGCTGACTCGACCCCCTTAAGAACACTCAAAAGAACAAACTTTACGACAGTAAAATATATTTATCGTATTAGCTATCGGCACTGAATTAATATTGTTTGCTTTTTAAATGTATTTACAACTAATCGAAATAATCATCAACCCTCTGAATATGCACGTGCTTGTGTGTAACTTTTTGTTAAGGTTGTCGCGGAGGAAGAACCTTGAAAAAAAAAATTCATCTTTTATTTCAACCCCAACAGATTTATAGTTCGTTCTCACTCGAACAATTTTCATAGACATAATCTTCGACGAATCTTCAAGTTCGATGTTCAATTCGTACCACGATGAAAAAAGATAAGGAAAAATTAATAATTGTTCAGACGTCGTTATCTTTATCGTTATTTCATGACGACCTTCCTTCACAAATCGGAATATCAATATGTAAAAGAAAAAAAAATATGCTGCGAAGAAAACGAAACGTTGGCGTGTTTCTTTGTCCCGGCGCTTTGTCTGACGCACAGCTGTCGTTTTATAGTTCGACGATAGGGACATTTCATTTTTATGTAGTTCGAAAAATCTCCGTTGTGTCTGTGTCACGATTGAAAGAAGTAGAGGAAAAAAAGGTGCAAGGTCCGGGGAAAAGAAAACGGCATATTATAAACGAGACTATGAGAGAAGAGCAAAGAGCTTGAACTATCGAAGGAAGTTAAGTAGCTCGAGAGTTTACGGTACCGGATCAAATTCCCGTACGACCAATCGAAAGATCGATCACGTGGTCAGAAACAACTTTGTTCGAAATGACCTATCGATATCGGTCGTACAATCTTGAAATAGGATAATATCGATTTTTTCATCGATCAACTCTCTCCGATCGATCATCAGTGACATTTTTCTTATCTTATCTCCTTCGCTCTTCTTTATACCCGGGGACGAATTTCCGATACTCTTCGCATTCGATCTCGACGACTCCAGAACGAGCATCTGCCACTCGATCGAGACAATATCACTGAATAAAAAATCGAAGAGGTCATCTTACGAGTAATTGATTACTAGGGAAGTAGTAAGGTACAGGGATAGGGAGACCGGGTCCTTCCCCCACCCCTCTCCCTCTGGCCCCGCCCCCTCCCTGCCAGGCCCCACCCCCCACCACTTTGGGCCTCATGGTCGTCTGTGATTGGCCCCCCACCCCTTAGCCACGCCCCCTACCCCCACCATCTGGAAATTTTCCGAGCGCTGATTGCTCCCTATACTGGTCACCCACCCCCACCAGAGTGGCGCAGACGGATTGGGGGTGGTACCCCACCAAAATTCCCCGAGCGCTGATTGGTCCCTATACTGGTCACCCCGCCCCCTTAAAATTTCCTGAGCGCTGATTGGTCCCTATACTGGTCAACCCGCCCCCTCAAAATTTCCCGAGCGCTGATTGGGCCCCGTACTGGCTGCCTCACCCCCTGAGAATTTCCCGAGCTGTGATTGGTCCCTATACTGGTCGACCCGCACCCTCAAAATTTCCCGAGCGCTGATTGGTCCCCGTACTGGTCGCCTCACCCCCTCAGAATTTCCCGAGCAGTGATTGGTCCCCGTACTGGTCACTTGTCCGGTATAGCGCACTATATGGGGCCTCACACCCTCGCAAATTTCCCGAGCGCTGATTGATCCCTACACTGGGCCACCACCCTCGCCAGAAGCGGCGTGCAAGCACGTGCCTTGGCAGCCACGTGACTAGAGTTTCCTCGGATATCTTACAGTCGGTAAAACGGTTCTTTTTTATTGTCGGTCGGTAAATACCGTATATCGGTAAGTTATCTTCTTAACCGTATTTTATAGGAGAAAGGTTATGTGTAATAGACGATACAGGTTAATTTCGTTTAAACGTTTATATTCATTTATTCATAATTACCCGTAGACATGTTGAAACAGAGTACATGGTGAGTATGTGTAATTTATACAAAAGCGACAGTGTTTTATATTTTAACTTGTCATCTCTTTAAGTTTTATACCAGACCTTTTGGACTCGCTTTTTATAAATGGACCGCATAATACAGTTACCTCCAAAAATCTAATTCCGAAGTAATTTTCTGCGCACGAAGAATCCATCCGAACTCTTACAGTCTCTTTTATCGATATATGATTATTTTTTATAAGCTCTTCGACGCACGCTTCATCGATATTTTTATGTTTCTCGTATGACGATACATGGACAAACAATTTAGAACATAGAAGCTCTGTTGATAAAAACGGTGCATGATTGTACGTTACGGAGGAAAAAGAAAACCCGCTCATAGTGCTGGAAACGCAGTCGCAATAGCAATAGCAATAGCAACGTGGGAAAACGAAGATCGAAAGGCGAAATCAGACATGATTTTATAAATAAATTCAAGCGAATTGATGCAGATAAAAATTTGCGTTACATCAAATGAGGTATGGGTTAAATACTACCAAAAAGATTAACGTTGCATCGGATGGACGATAACGATGACTTTAGAAATCATCTTCGAAAATTTTTCGACACATTAGATAAACTGAACTAAGTGTCTATGGGCATCAATCCAGATTTATTAAGAATTATATTATTATATAGTCTTCCTTTGCGTTTTAAGCATTTTCGTCGCGCAATCGAGTGGCGCAGTAAATTTCTGACTCCATAAGAGACAAAAAATCGTTGAAAAGGCAGATGCTCGAAAAACGGTACATACATCATTTCATCGGAAGCAATGATTGCGAACGAAAATTTTATCAAAAAATGAAATAAAAATTCGACGAGCGTTAGAACAGACATGAAACAAAAGGAGCCGTTTAAATTCAAGTGCCATCGATGTGGAAAGAAAGGTCACATAAGTAAATTGCAACAACGCGAATACAGCGGAAAGCTTTTTAGTTTTTACGCAAAATAAAAAACTTCTCAGCAAGCTTTCGAAGCGAAATCGAAAAGTCTTGACGAAGACTGATATCTTGATAGCTCATGCACTTCGCATTTATGTAAAGATGAAGAAAATTCAATTACGATTACTGAAACGAAAAATCAAAAATTGAATCTCGCTAATAATTCTTCGACAGATATAAAATTTCGAGAAACTGTTACGATTGCAAGCAAATTTTAAAAAAAATCCACGAATCTGAAGTTGCACGATGCTCTCTATTTACCAGATTTACAAACGAATTTATTATTAGTAAGATAACTGATCATGGATACGACGTGATTTTCAAAAAAAAACCAAGCCTCTGTTGTCAACAAAGGCGGAAATGCGATTTCGCAGGTGGGCAGAACTGGTGAAAGAAAAGGATGCCGTTGATAACTTGGTGACAGAATCGCCGTACGAAGCAACCGATAATTTGCATTGCCGGATGGGACATATGAATATGCATGATCTCGTAAGCGGACATAAAACTGGAGCGGTTCTAGAAATGAAGCTGGGTGAAGCAAAAGAAAATTTAAATTGCGATATTTATTTTCGCGGAAAGATGATAAGATTTTTATGCGTCATGAAGAACATTTCCGAAGAAAACGGAAGGAAGTTCCAAACTTTTTAAAAATCGTACATTCGGACATTTGTGGACTAATGAGAGTCGCGTCGAATGGAAATGCGCGATACTTCGTCATTTTCATAAATGACTAATCGAAATGGTGCGAAGTGCGAATGATTAAAACGAAAGATGGAATTTTGTAATCTTCTTAAAGAATATAATGCGATCGCGGTAATGCAAACGGAAAAGAAAATCAAACTCTAGGAAACCAACGACGGTAAGGAATACATGAGCAAAAATATGGAAGATCTCTTAAGAGAAAATGGAATTCGAAGACCCTTAACTGTAAATTACTTTAATTCCTGAGTCGTAGCCTTAATTCGGGAGTCAGGCAACGAAAAACTTGACGCTCGATCAAAAGAAGGAATTTTCGTTGGTTATTCGGAGACATCAAAAGCATACAGAGTACGGATAACGGAAGAATAAAAAATCGTTATTACGCTAGATGGAAATTCAAGTTCAAAGAACTTGAACGACGAAACTCAAGACGAGTTCAAAGAAAATTCGTTTAAAAGAAATAATGACGAGTCCATTATTCTTGAAAAACACAAGGAATCTCGAAAGTTAGAGAAATCGAATTCTCATTGAAAGGAATTGAGAATAATTCGCTTGAAGCGCCGCTGAATCAAATCGGAGAATACAACAATGAAAATATCGAAAATAACAACGAAGATTTTGAAGAAGAAGAAGAAAGCAGAGAAGAAGACTGCCAGGAATACGAAACGAGAGAAGCACCGAGACGAGGTCAAGGAAGACCAAATAAAATAACGACTGGATTAAGAGGGAGGCCGCGAAAGGAGTATCAAATGGTTAATGCAATAAAAGAAAACCCAAACGTAAAGACGGGTACCGAATGTGTTTTTTGTATTGCAGAAACCTCAATTTGCAAAGTTGTCAACAGTGCCGATTCAGGTGAATGGTTCCGAGTTATCGCAGCGGACTAAAATCAATTATGAAAAATGATACGTAGAACGTAGTCGATCCGCCAAAAAATCAGGAAGTCGTTGGAAGTCACGTGATTCTGTGAAATAAATATAATTCAGATCGAACGTTAGAGAAAAAGGTGAGGATTGTTGCAAAAGGATTTTCTCAACATTCCGAAATCGATTTTATCAAAACTTTCGCACCGGTGACTGGACTCTGCTTGATTCGAATAATGACGGCTTTACTTGTCAAGTTCGACATGAACATTCAACAATTCGATGTCACAATAGCTCATGTAAACGGTATGTTAGAGGAAAATATTTACATGGAAGTTCCTGAAAGCCCTAACAAAATTTTGGAAGAGATTATTCGTACTGGAAAGTCGTCCAGCAGAATCGGCAATGCCGCACGAGTTATGTTAAAAGAACTAGAAGTAGGCAACGGTTTGTCTTCTCCAGAAGGCATTTTATGACCACATTAAGCAGATCGTTGATGGCACGTACGATTGGCAGAAGAAGTAAAGAAATTCAAATTGATTCAATCAAACGAGAATCCTTGCGTCTTCTATCAACAATCCAAAAACGAAATACTCATAATGACGGAATATGTTGATTACATTTTGGACACACCACGGAATCAAAACATGATTAAGGAACTTACAAATTATTTGTCAAAAAGTTTCGAGATGAAACATGTTGACAATATAAAATACTGTCTTGGTATAGAATTTTTACGAAACAATAACGGAGCAGCGATGCATAAACGAGGATACATAAAAGGTATACTCGATCGATATAAGATCAATGAATCTTGAATTTCGACAAGCCCCGATGGATCTCTGAACAAAACTACAAAAGAACGAAGATTCGACAAATCAAAAGATATGCAAACAGCGGTACAGAGAATCGATTAGGTTTCTAATGTATCATGCCGTATGTACTAGACCAGATATAGCTTACGCTGTAATTTATTCAAGTCAATTCAATTTATGGTACGACGAAACTGTTTGGACTGCGGCGAATCAAGTGTTGCGATCTTTACGAGAAACGTCGAATCTTGGCCTAATGTTGAAGAAAACTAAAAAAATCTTTTGAAGGGTACGTCGATAAAGATTGGGGGAATCGTATCATAGATAGAAGATCATACACCGAGCTTACATTTATCCTCGGGGAATGTCTCGTTACTTGGGAATCACGAAAATAACTGACTGTCGCGTTATCCTCGACGGAAGGAGAATAAATGGTTCTTAATGAAGCTGCAAAGGACGCCATGTAGATCTTCAGAGATTATTGAAAGTATATGGATACAATAAAATGACGAAATTAAAACTTTTTAGCGACAATTGTAGTGCACGAAAACACGCAAAGAATTCAATTTTCCACAATCGTACTAAACATATTGAAATCCATCATTATTTTGTCCGGGAAGTAATCGAGATTTCGAAGTGGAATATATTGCAGCAAACGATACGGCTGCTGATGTGCTCACTGAAGGACTTCTGGGCCCGTAATATTGCAAATGTCTCGATATTCCTGGAATAAATAACGTTTAGTTCTCAAAATTAATTTTCGTCATCATCTCGAAAGGGGGTATTGGATAGAACTCATTTGTTAATTGATTGAGATCGTGTTTTGTTATTTTAGCTACCTCATCTATTACTCTGAAATAAAGCGTCGATCTGTCAACACGTCTTACGATATCTTATGGAATCAAATATCCAAACATTCATTATTAAATGCAGGGATATTAAAACCAATATTTTGTCATCTCTTTGAGTTCTATAATAGATCTTTTCAGTTCATTTGTGATAAATCGAACGGATAAGAATGTTACCTCCAAAAATACGATTCCGAAGTAATTATCCGTGAAAGAAGAGTACCCAAACTTTTGCAGTCTCTTTTATCGATCTATGATTATTTTTATAAGATCTTTTACGCATGCTTCATCAATATTTTCATACTTCTCGTTTGAATGCCCGCAAAGTCCGAAACATTTCAAAAATGCAACTATTTGCAACTCCCGTCTTTCAGAAATTACAAATGAACATCGAATAACAGATGCATAGCTTACGCAAGATCTATATAAAATTTAAAATTTTACAAATTATGTATGATTTTGATTCAACTTATACGATGGGCTTTACACTCTTTTAATTTATCGGCGTTTCATGCACAAAAGATTTTTTAAATTTTTCAAACGATTAATATGGATCTGTGACCTGCAACAATTGTATTGTATAGTGTAAAAAATATGTTCTTCACGATGAAATTTATTCCAACGCAATTGACCCTCCGGAGGGTCATCGTTTCAGACATTCCTTGTGAAGTCTTGACAAATCGTCTTTTTTCCGAATGCGTTTTACGATCAAAGGTGTTTTTTTTCATTAAACAATTTGATTTTACAATAAAAATATCTCATTTGTGTAATAATATCGTTACGGGGTATAATAGAAGGGCATTACTAAACTTGGGTTTGAATAAACCAACATTGACGGTACATAATCTCTTCTCGTCTATCGCTGATACATGCACATGAGTACTTTGACAATTTTTCTGGCGATTGATGAAAATCTGTGACTACCAACATTGTGTTTTCTACTATGAAAAAATGTGCTCGCCACAATGAAATTTATTCCAATGCGAGTGACCCTGCGGAGGACTTTCATTCCGGGCATTCTTTGCGAGGTCTCGACAAATCGTTTTTCATAATAATGTGTTTCGTATGTACAAAAGTGTTTTTGTTGAAAGAATGTGATCTTTCAATAAAAAAACATGTCTTTTGTATGATAATATAGTTTCGGTTGACCCTGTGGAGGATCTTCGTTTCGGGCATTCTTTGCGAGGCCGCGCAACATGTCTTGTGCACGCGAGATTTTTTGGCACCGCTTGTAACTGTCAATAAGAACCAGTGCCCTGCAACGGATGTGTTTTCTTTGGTGAAAAAAGTGCTCTTTACGATGAAATTTATTTCAACGCAATTGACCCTGCGGAGGACCTTCGTTTTGGGCATTCTTTGCGAGACGGCCCAAGATGTTTCATGTACAAGACTTCTTTGGCAATTTTTCTACCTATCAATAAGAATGAGTGACCTGCAACAACTGTGTTTTCTTGTGTGAAAAATGTCTTCATTATGATGAAATTTATTCCAACGCGATCGAACTTGCGGAGGGGCTTCGGTTCAGGCTCTCTATGCGAGGCCGCATAAGATATTTCATGCACACTAGTCTTTGGCAATTCTTCTACCTATTAATAAGGACCAATGACCTGCCATGATTGTTTTTCTTTTGTAAAAAAAATGTGCTCTTTACGATTAAATTTGTTCCAATGCAATTGACCCTACTGAGGGCCTTAGTCTCCAACTTTCTTTGCGAGGTCTCGGCAAATCATCTTCTTTCCAAATGCATTTTTTCGTGCGAAGGTTTTTCTTCATGGAAACACGTAACTTTTGAATTTGAATAATAAACATAACTCTTGTATAATAATATTGTTTTTAGGTTTCAATAGATTCGAGGTACCAAATTCCGGTTCGAAAATCCAACATTGACGGTTCGCTCTTTTCGTCAATGTTGGTTTTTTCAAACCGGAATTTAGTACCTCGAATCTATTGAAACCTAAAACAATATTATTATACAAGAGTTATGTTTATTATTCAAATTCAAAAGTTACGTGTTTCCATGAAGAAAAACCTTCGCACGAAAAAATGCATTTGGAAAGAAGATGATTTGCCGAGACCTCGCAAAGAAAGTTGGAGACTAAGGCCCTCAGTAGGGTCAATTGCATTGGAACAAATTTAATCGTAAAGAGCACATTTTTTTTACAAAAGAAAAACAATCATGGCAGGTCATTGGTCCTTATTAATAGGTAGAAGAATTGCCAAAGACTAGTGTGCATGAAATATCTTATGCGGCCTCGCATAGAGAGCCTGAACCGAAGCCCCTCCGCAAGTTCGATCGCGTTGGAATAAATTTCATCATAATGAAGACATTTTTCACACAAGAAAACACAGTTGTTGCAGGTCACTCATTCTTATTGATAGGTAGAAAAATTGCCAAAGTAGTCTTGTACATGAAACATCTTGGGCCGTCTCGCAAAGAATGCCCAAAACGAAGGTCCTCCGCAGGGTCAATTGCGTTGAAATAAATTTCATCGTAAAGAGCACTTTTTTCACCAAAGAAAACACATCCGTTGCAGGGCACTGGTTCTTATTGACAGTTACAAGCGGTGCCAAAAAATCTCGCGTGCACAAGACATGTTGCGCGGCCTCGCAAAGAATGCCCGAAACGAAGATCCTCCACAGGGTCAACCGAAACTATATTATCATACAAAAGACATGTTTTTTTATTGAAAGATCACATTCTTTCAACAAAAACACTTTTGTACATACGAAACACATTATTATGAAAAACGATTTGTCGAGACCTCGCAAAGAATGCCCGGAATGAAAGTCCTCCGCAGGGTCACTCGCATTGGAATAAATTTCATTGTGGCGAGCACATTTTTTCATAGTAGAAAACACAATGTTGGTAGTCACAGATTTTCATCAATCGCCAGAAAAATTGTCAAAGTACTCATGTGCATGTATCAGCGATAGACGAGAAGAGATTATGTACCGTCAATGTTGGTTTATTCAAACCCAAGTTTAGTAATGCCCTTCTATTATACCCCGTAACGATATTATTACACAAATGAGATATTTTTATTGTAAAATCAAATTGTTTAATGAAAAAAAACACCTTTGATCGTAAAACGCATTCGGAAAAAAGACGATTTGTCAAGACTTCACAAGGAATGTCTGAAACGATGACCCTCCGGAGGGTCAATTGCGTTGGAATAAATTTCATCGTGAAGAACATATTTTTTACACTATACAATACAATTGTTGCAGGTCACAGATCCATATTAATCGTTTGAAAAATTTAAAAAATCTTTTGTGCATGAAACGCCGATAAATTAAAAGAGTGTAAAGCCCATCGTATAAGTTGAATCAAAATCATACATAATTTGTAAAATTTTAAATTTTATATAGATCTTGCGTAAGCTATGCATCTGTTATTCGATGTTCATTTGTAATTTCTGAAAGACGGGAGTTGCAAATAGTTGCATTTTTGAAATGTTTCGGACTTTGCGGGCATTCAAACGAGAAGTATGAAAATATTGATGAAGCATGCGTAAAAGATCTTATAAAAATAATCATAGATCGATAAAAGAGACTGCAAAAGTTTGGGTACTCTTCTTTCACGGATAATTACTTCGGAATTGTATTTTTGGAGGTAACATTCTTATCCGTTCGATTTATCACAAATGAACTGAAAAGATCTATTATAGAACTCAAAGAGATGACAAAATATTGGTTTTAATATCCCTGCATTTAATAATGAATGTTTGGATATTTGATTCCATAAGATATCGTAAGACGTGTTGACAGATCGACGCTTTATTTCAGAGTAATAGATGAGGTAGCTAAAATAACAAAACACGATCTCAATCAATTAACAAATGAGTTCTATCCAATACCCCCTTTCGAGATGATGACGAAAATTAATTTTGAGAACTAAACGTTATTTATTCCAGGAATATCGAGACATTTGCAATATTACGGGCCCAGAAGTCCTTCAGTGAGCACATCAGCAGCCGTATCGTTTGCTGCAATATATTCCACTTCGAAATCTCGATTACTTCCCGGACAAAATAATGATGGATTTCAATATGTTTAGTACGATTGTGGAAAATTGAATTCTTTGCGTGTTTTCGTGCACTACAATTGTCGCTAAAAAGTTTTAATTTCGTCATTTTATTGTATCCATATACTTTCAATAATCTCTGAAGATCTACATGGCGTCCTTTGCAGCTTCATTAAGAACCATTTATTCTCCTTCCGTCGAGGATAACGCGACAGTCAGTTATTTTCGTGATTCCCAAGTAACGAGACATTCCCCGAGGATAAATGTAAGCTCGGTGTATGATCTTCTATCTATGATACGATTCCCCCAATCTTTATCGACGTACCCTTCAAAAGATTTTTTTAGTTTTCTTCAACATTAGGCCAAGATTCGACGTTTCTCGTAAAGATCGCAACACTTGATTCGCCGCAGTCCAAACAGTTTCGTCGTACCATAAATTGAATTGACTTGAATAAATTACAGCGTAAGCTATATCTGGTCTAGTACATACGGCATGATACATTAGAAACCTAATCGATTCTCTGTACCGCTGTTTGCATATCTTTTGATTTGTCGAATCTTCGTTCTTTTGTAGTTTTGTTCAGAGATCCATCGGGGCTTGTCGAAATTCAAGATTCATTGATCTTATATCGATCGAGTATACCTTTTATGTATCCTCGTTTATGCATCGCTGCTCCGTTATTGTTTCGTAAAAATTCTATACCAAGACAGTATTTTATATTGTCAACATGTTTCATCTCGAAACTTTTTGACAAATAATTTGTAAGTTCCTTAATCATGTTTTGATTCCGTGGTGTGTCCAAAATGTAATCAACATATTCCGTCATTATGAGTATTTCGTTTTTGGATTGTTGATAGAAGACGCAAGGATTCTCGTTTGATTGAATCAATTTGAATTTCTTTACTTCTTCTGCCAATCGTACGTGCCATCAACGATCTGCTTAATGTGGTCATAAAATGCCTTCTGGAGAAGACAAACCGTTGCCTACTTCTAGTTCTTTTAACATAACTCGTGCGGCATTGCCGATTCTGCTGGACGACTTTCCAGTACGAATAATCTCTTCCAAAATTTTGTTAGGGCTTTCAGGAACTTCCATGTAAATATTTTCCTCTAACATACCGTTTACATGAGCTATTGTGACATCGAATTGTTGAATGTTCATGTCGAACTTGACAAGTAAAGCCGTCATTATTCGAATCAAGCAGAGTCCAGTCACCGGTGCGAAAGTTTTGATAAAATCGATTTCGGAATGTTGAGAAAATCCTTTTGCAACAATCCTCACCTTTTTCTCTAACGTTCGATCTGAATTATATTTATTTCACAGAATCACGTGACTTCCAACGACTTCCTGATTTTTTGGCGGATCGACTACGTTCTACGTATCATTTTTCATAATTGATTTTAGTCCGCTGCGATAACTCGGAACCATTCACCTGAATCGGCACTGTTGACAACTTTGCAAATTGAGGTTTCTGCAATACAAAAAACACATTCGGTACCCGTCTTTACGTTTGGGTTTTCTTTTATTGCATTAACCATTTGATACTCCTTTCGCGGCCTCCCTCTTAATCCAGTCGTTATTTTATTTGGTCTTCCTTGACCTCGTCTCGGTGCTTCTCTCGTTTCGTATTCCTGGCAGTCTTCTTCTCTGCTTTCTTCTTCTTCTTCAAAATCTTCGTTGTTATTTTCGATATTTTCATTGTTGTATTCTCCGATTTGATTCAGCGGCGCTTCAAGCGAATTATTCTCAATTCCTTTCAATGAGAATTCGATTTCTCTAACTTTCGAGATTCCTTGTGTTTTTCAAGAATAATGGACTCGTCATTATTTCTTTTAAACGAATTTTCTTTGAACTCGTCTTGAGTTTCGTCGTTCAAGTTCTTTGAACTTGAATTTCCATCTAGCGTAATAACGATTTTTTATTCTTCCGTTATCCGTACTCTGTATGCTTTTGATGTCTCCGAATAACCAACGAAAATTCCTTCTTTTGATCGAGCGTCAAGTTTTTCGTTGCCTGACTCCCGAATTAAGGCTACGACTCAGGAATTAAAGTAATTTACAGTTAAGGGTCTTCGAATTCCATTTTCTCTTAAGAGATCTTCCATATTTTTGCTCATGTATTCCTTACCGTCGTTGGTTTCCTAGAGTTTGATTTTCTTTTCCGTTTGCATTACCGCGATCGCATTATATTCTTTAAGAAGATTACAAAATTCCATCTTTCGTTTTAATCATTCGCACTTCGCACCATTTCGATTAGTCATTTATGAAAATGACGAAGTATCGCGCATTTCCATTCGACGCGACTCTCATTAGTCCACAAATGTCCGAATGTACGATTTTTAAAAAGTTTGGAACTTCCTTCCGTTTTCTTCGGAAATGTTCTTCATGACGCATAAAAATCTTATCATCTTTCCGCGAAAATAAATATCGCAATTTAAATTTTCTTTTGCTTCACCCAGCTTCATTTCTAGAACCGCTCCAGTTTTATGTCCGCTTACGAGATCATGCATATTCATATGTCCCATCCGGCAATGCAAATTATCGGTTGCTTCGTACGGCGATTCTGTCACCAAGTTATCAACGGCATCCTTTTCTTTCACCAGTTCTGCCCACCTGCGAAATCGCATTTCCGCCTTTGTTGACAACAGAGGCTTGGTTTTTTTTTGAAAATCACGTCGTATCCATGATCAGTTATCTTACTAATAATAAATTCGTTTGTAAATCTGGTAAATAGAGAGCATCGTGCAACTTCAGATTCGTGGATTTTTTTTAAAATTTGCTTGCAATCGTAACAGTTTCTCGAAATTTTATATCTGTCGAAGAATTATTAGCGAGATTCAATTTTTGATTTTTCGTTTCAGTAATCGTAATTGAATTTTCTTCATCTTTACATAAATGCGAAGTGCATGAGCTATCAAGATATCAGTCTTCGTCAAGACTTTTCGATTTCGCTTCGAAAGCTTGCTGAGAAGTTTTTTATTTTGCGTAAAAACTAAAAAGCTTTCCGCTGTATTCGCGTTGTTGCAATTTACTTATGTGACCTTTCTTTCCACATCGATGGCACTTGAATTTAAACGGCTCCTTTTGTTTCATGTCTGTTCTAACGCTCGTCGAATTTTTATTTCATTTTTTGATAAAATTTTCGTTCGCAATCATTGCTTCCGATGAAATGATGTATGTACCGTTTTTCGAGCATCTGCCTTTTCAACGATTTTTTGTCTCTTATGGAGTCAGAAATTTACTGCGCCACTCGATTGCGCGACGAAAATGCTTAAAACGCAAAGGAAGACTATATAATAATATAATTCTTAATAAATCTGGATTGATGCCCATAGACACTTAGTTCAGTTTATCTAATGTGTCGAAAAATTTTCGAAGATGATTTCTAAAGTCATCGTTATCGTCCATCCGATGCAACGTTAATCTTTTTGGTAGTATTTAACCCATACCTCATTTGATGTAACGCAAATTTTTATCTGCATCAATTCGCTTGAATTTATTTATAAAATCATGTCTGATTTCGCCTTTCGATCTTCGTTTTCCCACGTTGCTATTGCTATTGCTATTGCGACTGCGTTTCCAGCACTATGAGCGGGTTTTCTTTTTCCTCCGTAACGTACAATCATGCACCGTTTTTATCAACAGAGCTTCTATGTTCTAAATTGTTTGTCCATGTATCGTCATACGAGAAACATAAAAATATCGATGAAGCGTGCGTCGAAGAGCTTATAAAAAATAATCATATATCGATAAAAGAGACTGTAAGAGTTCGGATGGATTCTTCGTGCGCAGAAAATTACTTCGGAATTAGATTTTTGGAGGTAACTGTATTATGCGGTCCATTTATAAAAAGCGAGTCCAAAAGGTCTGGTATAAAACTTAAAGAGATGACAAGTTAAAATATAAAACACTGTCGCTTTTGTATAAATTACACATACTCACCATGTACTCTGTTTCAACATGTCTACGGGTAATTATGAATAAATGAATATAAACGTTTAAACGAAATTAACCTGTATCGTCTATTACACATAACCTTTCTCCTATAAAATACGGTTAAGAAGATAACTTACCGATATACGGTATTTACCGACCGACAATAAAAAAGAACCGTTTTACCGACTGTAAGATATCCGAGGAAACTCTAGTCACGTGGCTGCCAAGGCACGTGCTTGCACGCCGCTTCTGGCGAGGGTGGTGGCCCAGTGTAGGGATCAATCAGCGCTCGGGAAATTTGCGAGGGTGTGAGGCCCCATATAGTGCGCTATACCGGACAAGTGACCAGTACGGGGACCAATCACTGCTCGGGAAATTCTGAGGGGGTGAGGCGACCAGTACGGGGACCAATCAGCGCTCGGGAAATTTTGAGGGTGCGGGTCGACCAGTATAGGGACCAATCACAGCTCGGGAAATTCTCAGGGGGTGAGGCAGCCAGTACGGGGCCCAATCAGCGCTCGGGAAATTTTGAGGGGGCGGGTTGACCAGTATAGGGACCAATCAGCGCTCAGGAAATTTTAAGGGGGCGGGGTGACCAGTATAGGGACCAATCAGCGCTCGGGGAATTTTGGTGGGGTACCACCCCCAATCCGTCTGCGCCACTCTGGTGGGGGTGGGTGACCAGTATAGGGAGCAATCAGCGCTCGGAAAATTTCCAGATGGTGGGGGTAGGGGGCGTGGCTAAGGGGTGGGGGGGCCAATCACAGACGACCATGAGGCCCAAAGTGGTGGGGGGTGGGGCCTGGCAGGGAGGGGGCGGGGCCAGAGGGAGAGGGGTGGGGGAAGGACCCGGTCTCCCTATCCCTGTACCTTACTACTTAGGGAATATTAGGTAAAGAAAAAGAATAAAGTTTAAAAGTTGAAGAATCGAGATTCCAAGAAAATTTCAGTATCGTTGAGAGGCCCGAAACAATTGTGAAAGTTTTGTCAGAAAACATGTAAACACCGGAAGATTTCTCACTATCCAAACTTTGAAAATTCCTGAAAACGCCACTCTTGACCTTTGCAAACTTGGCACCCGACTTCCTGGGATCTTAATTTTTTTTAGGTACTATTTGGTTTGTGGTTGATTGTAGTAAGAATAATTTCGTTTGAAGTTGCTGAAAAAAAGAGACATTGATAAAATGTCCGCATCTCATGTTGAAAAAAAAACAAAAATTAGCGGTTGATTCCCATTCAAAGTCGTTTGTAGTTGATTGTAGTATCGTTATTCCAGTTTGTAATGACGAGGAAATTTAAAAAAAGTACTTTTCTTTACTTGTAGTTTTTCGAAAAGCAACTACAAATGACCTACACCCTTTAAAATCGTTTGTAATAATTTTATTTTCGTTTGTAATTCCTCAGAAAGTTGTTCCGCTTTTGTTCAATTTCGACGGCGATGCTCTTGTACTAAAAAATATCCTACGGGCCTTCATAAGAGCAAGAGCTCTTTTTGAGAAAATAATAGTAATAAAAATCTCGATGAAAAGGGTAATTAAAAAAAAAAAAAAAAAGCGTTTTGAGTCACCCTAATATTTATGTACACGTGTACGTCCGGTAGAATTATCACTTAGCCGTTGTGGTTGAGTTCTGGCTATAACCGACGTCGACGTTGACGACGACGACGACGACGTCGACGACGACGACGACGACGACGCCACAACGATGGAAGCCAATCGATGCTTCTGGGCACACATAACACAAACACGCACACACGCGTGCTAATTCAGAATACCAGAAGCGTCAGCATCAATTCTGCACAAGAGCAGCACGAGGCGGAACGAAACAAGCCCGGGGAGCCCGGAGAATTACAAAGCAGCGTCGAATAGACCGCGCGAGCATAATATCGAAGAGGAGAAGGAAGAGGGAACCGTAACAAAGTGGTTTTTTATTTATTTTTATTTTCAGTATTTCAATTGCAATAAAATATACATGGGGCGTCTCACGACAATTAAACCAACGTTCGATCCTTCACCCCTTTGGATCTGTTTGGTTTTATACGCAGTTATGATTTTCAACTAATCGATTTTTTTAAATTTCATTTTCATAATGTACATAATATATACCGGGTGTCCCATTTTAATCTTACAAGTGATTTATTTCGAAAAATATTGCTCCGATCAAAAATTGAGTGGAATGAAACTTTTAGGGTTCAGAGGGGGACGTTTAAAATTTTTTTTTGTTTTGGTCCAAAATTTAAAATGGTGGCGTTAAGATGGCTGACATGTTTTTTTTAAATGGAAACATGATTTATTGTTTTCACCAAAATTTTTTTCAGATTAAATCTAACATCTTTTGTAGTAACATTTTTTTGATACAGCCCATAATAGAGGGTGTCCCATTTTAATCTTACAGCTGAATTATCTTGAAAAATTCTGCTCCGATAAAAAATTGAGTAGGAATAAACTTTTAGGATTCAGAAGGGGACGTTCAAAAAAATTTTTTGTTTTGGTCCAAAATTTAAAGGGGCGGTGTTAAGATGACCGAAAGGTTTTTCAAACAATGAAAACATGATTTTTTTTTTCACCAAAAAATGTGTTAAGTCAAAACTAACAACTTTTGTTGGAACATTTTTTTTATTCAGTCTATAAGAGATCACCATTTTTTACTATTTTAGTATTATCCGGGATAACCATGATGGTGGAATGGTGGAATGGTGAAATGGTGGAATCTTCGAACACCTTTAAGAAGATTTCAGAAAACACTCACGAGGAGGATTTAGAAGACCTCCTCGGCTTCGTCATTATGCTGCATAACGCTAAAATAGTCAAAAATGGTGATCTAGTCTAAAATATCCGGGCTATAAAAAAAATATTCCTACAAAAGATGTTAGATTTGAACTGAAAAATTTTTTGGTAAAAAAAAAATCATGTTTCCAATTTAAAAAAAACATGTCAGCCATCTTAACGCCGCCATTTTGAATTTTGGACCAAAACAAAAAAAAATTTTAAACGTCCCCCTCTGGACCCTAAAAGTTTCATCCCACTCAATTTTTGATCGGAGCAATATTTTTCGAAATAAATCAACTGTAAGATTAAAATGGGTCACCCGGTATAAGGAGGTTCTCTACCTACTCGGTGAGTCAAAGATAGATCACGCGTTTGACTAGCGCAGTGCGTGTGAACGCTTGACAACGTCACAATATTTCTCCAATACATATACAAACATACATACAAGTTGCTTCGGTTATAATCGTGCAACTGAATGTGGAAATGAATAACAGTTAAGATAAAAACTTTTTCTGGAAAGGCAATCGAGTTAGCCAAAAAGTGTGTCATAATAGGTTACGGTTGCAAAAAGTCAGCAAAAATTTGCCAAAAGTATATGATTCCGCTACGGAAGTGGTACATAACCTCAAAACAAATTGTAGCGAATGTGCCAAAATCGAAGGTCGTCGGATTATTCACGTGAAAACTCTCGAAGAACAGCTTATTTGCATTTAATTATGTAAAAAATAATACATTTATAAAACAGTTATCTTTTCATGTTTCTATTTGCGTATTTAAACTGCGGTTTTTAAATGCGCGCCAATACTATGTGTTGCGGCGTTGCCATACGTCAGTCGCGAGAGCCGCCCGAACGAAAAATTCACAAAAATTTCGCAGTATTTCATCAATTTCTCGCACTGTAGGTACCCAATTACTAAGAAGTTTTTTTATTCGATTTTATTAATTATTTATATGTTACCAAACGAAATTTCATTGAAAACTCGCTGTTATTTCTATTGAAATTTCGGCATTGAAACCCATTAGTAGTGACGAACGCTATAAGATGCCATGTCAGATATCTGATATTTACTGAAATTCATTTATTATATAAGTCAGGCCACAGCCTTTGAATCTTCACGAAAATTGGCATACGCGACTTTTACAAGATGAATAATAGTTGGACCAAGTTTCATCGAAATCTCGCTGTTAATTATTTTAGGTAGAGAACCTCCTTAAGTATATACACAGCAAATTTCATATCGATCCGACAAATATTTTCAATGTTGTAGGCATATTTGTAAACCCGTAATTATATTATGTATAAAGGGCTTCTGAAACTTTGAACGCGTTTTTCTTAAAACTGTCTTTTTTGAGTCAGTGAACAAGATTTCTCGGTAACGGCATAATTGATCAGTCTCGAATTTTTACACAAGTTTTGGAAACATTTTTAGTAATTAATCGAAGGTTTTTTTTCCGATAAATATTTAATTTTACAAATGAGCTAAGACAAACATTTTCATCAAAAATCGATTTTTTTACACGCCGCCATTTTGTTGAAAATAAATATTTTGCTTATTCCTTCGATTAAATACTAGGTTATACCTCATATTAAGGAAATCTTTTTTATTTTTTCATTTTGGATGATCTAATCTAGAGATATCGTGGTCCCGGAAGACGCCTTTGTTTAGACGACCTCCCGGAGATCGGCTACAGCGGCTTCAAGAATCATTTTTTAAAAAGAGAAATTAAAAAATAAAATTAAAAGTTACAAAAACATGGATATAAATTTTTACGTTAATAAATTAAAATGTTTTTCCGAAACATATTCTTGAAAAATCGCTTTATTTCAGCCTACTGACTGCGTATAACCTGCAAATTATTTTTTTTTCGTGATTTTTAAGTGTGCATCATTGCAATGTCACGAAAATAATTTTTTTCCAAGTTACTTCTAGTCAGATTTATGGTTTGTTCGAGCATTCTGAATCCCAAGACTTAAATACAAATAGATATTTAAAAAAAATATTTCCGTTGAATTAATACGATGCAGCATCATAAAACTCACAATATTATTTCGAAATATATATAAGTAATGAGCCATAGTAAAAAAAATTATATTTTCTCTGCGACTCCACGCCCAAATTCGCAAGCAAAGGGTAAATCTCACTAAAATTGAATTGAGTAAACTAGTAATTTAAAAATAGTAATTGAAATAATTATTTCGATTTTTTTTGCTAATTTAGTTTAGTTTTAAGCGTTCTAATTATTAGAAAAATAGATTTTTGTGACAAAAGTCTTTGTATGACTCCAGCAGTCATTTGGCGTAAGAGGTTAGGTGGCAACGTCGCTTACTGGAAGAATGCTTACACCAGAATTTTATGGATGTGTGCGACACATCCACGAAAATGTCAAACGTGTAACGATCTAACTTGCAACGTTGCCAAATCGATTTTCAGTCAGTTTGTGTAGTCCGTTGCGTTCAAAAACCAGCGCGATTAACTCGATTTATCTCGTTTATTTCATCGGTAACTCTATATCCAACATACATCAATTTATTACGCGAAATCTAAAGTTATATGTACCAATTTTTCATTGACGAAAGTTGAAATCATCACGCAAAAAAAAAATCAAACAACCTAACCTCGGTACCCCTAACGCTATATGACAATGTTTTTAAGTATACAAAAATCATTGTTTTCAAATTGAATATCTTTATTTTTAGACGGTAAATCGTTGTGAAATTTCTCCACAAGTTGAACATTGCGTTAAGCTTCGTGCTCACAAAATGGTATGTAGCTAAGTTGGAAAATAATTTTCACACGAGAAACGATAGAGCCCCCTTAAAAAGTCCAAACAATATTGGGTAAATAATTCTTTTAAATACTAAAACAAAATTCGAAGAGGTTGAGGGATCAAATGTTGCTTTAGTTGACTTAGAATGTCCCATATACATATCCTATATATATAGATAAGACATGTATGAGTTATTCCACTTTTACATGTGGTATTTTTTTATTTGGCTCAAACTTTTTTCTATTATTGCACCTATTTATGGAACTTTACTTGATTTTTTTTCAAATTTTTTTACCCATGCATTTACAAGATATGATTTTTTTTTTCAAATGCTAGTAACTTTGCGTAAATTGGACCAAATCAAGCTTGTTTTTTTTTAAATATTTTTTTAAAATGTCCTTGCAAATTCAAAAAACAAAATTAAACGTGTCCCACCTTTAAAAAAAACGCTTTTTTGCTTGTGATAAAAAAAATGTTTTTAATTATGAACGAAATAGAAGGGAAAATCTGCCCACGATTAAAATAGCATTAAAGATAGTCGAAATAGTCAAAGTTTCATAGCAAATTGAAAAAAAAAAATTTTAAGTGTCCGACCTTTTGAAATTGAACAATTTTTGTTTTAAGCGGTAAAAACGATGTAGAAGATGAATATCTTTAAAATTTTAATATGTTTTATTAAAAAGTGCACTCACAAACGAACATTTAAAAAAAAAAAGCTGGATTTGGTCCATTTTTTTGCAAAAAAAAATCGAATTTCGACAAAAAATCATATCTTGTAAATGCATGGGTAAAAAAATTTGAAAATAAAAATCAAGTAAAGTTACATAAATAGGTACAATAATAGAAACAGGTTTGAGCCAAATAAAATAATACAATATGTAAAAGTGGTTGAGTTGAGCTGGAATACCTCGTATATATGAGATATGTATAATATAGGATGTTCTCGTGTAGGACAAACAGTGTTGTGCGCGTATGCGCTTGGCACAACCTTCGTTTCAAGGGCACAGGGCCGTTCGTCCGGTCTCTGAATATAATACGAACTCGTATAGACCCCTCGAAACCCCTTCCCCTCTCCTCACTCGTATTGTACTCCGTCGCGTATCGTTTCTCCCATCGTCCCTTTATTTCCTCGAAGCGAGACGATAACGCGAACGAAGTTGCCGGAATTTCATAATGGCCGCCCATCACGACGCGATAACGACTGTTCTGTCGATGAATAGGTGAAAAAAAGATCATTTAGTTGTGTCATTATAAGAAAGGATTTCGGAGTTCCAAGATTTACACAATAACCATTTCCACAAAAGTTGAGAAATTTGCACATTATCTTGTTTTCATTCGGCTTTCATTGCACTGCATTCAGAAATATTAAGCACTGCTTTTTACAGACTCGAGTAATTGAACAATTCGCTGATTAGTGGTATTGGCAATATGTTTAGTGCGAAAAAATCGCCGAGCCCAATAACAGCGCCGCAAACTTCAAATTTCCTAACGGAAATCACAGATTTGTTATGCTCTTTTGTTTTTTTCACTCTTAAGAAGGTTGGCTACATATGTCAAAATGGCAAGAATAGAAATTTCTTATGTGTATATGCCCATAGAAAACACATCTGTGAAAAATTTCAAATTAATCGTCTGCTTAATCGTTCTGTAATTAATTATTGAATTTGGCCTCTTATACATGGACAACTATAGAAAAACCGGACGATGTCTCATGATGTATTCCATAACTAAGCCAAAAATGGTAAGAATTAAATGGCAATAATTTGAAAAAATTCTGTAAATGTTTGAGAAGAAGTTTTCCGAAGAGCGAAATGGTTTATCTCCATAGTCATAAAAACATTTCAAGAATAAAATTGCTTTCTGCGATTATTTCGACTGAAGCTGTTGGTCATGCTGCGGAACGTGGCAGCATCGTAGAATGTTAAGGTAACAGGAAAATTGGTCTCGGAAAAATGGTCTCTGGAAAATTGATCCTCGGAAAATCGGTCCCGGAAATTTGGTCTCTATTATTGGTTAAAACGTCGATTGAACTGTATCATTTGAATCACCCCACGGATGCACGCACCCCACGGACGCACGCACCCCACAGACGCACGCACCCCACGGACGCACGCACCACACCCCATGATTCTAACCCACCCCACAAATCCACGTATTCCATGGACGCACGCACCCTATGGTTTGATAAAAAAAAATTGCATTTGGCTGAGTTTGAGTTTCTGTCGTTTTTTTTGGGTTTGATAAAAAAAAAGAAATTGAATTTGGCTACTAGAATGCAGATTTTCTGTCGTTTTTTGGGTTTGAGAAAAAAAAATTGAATTTGGCTACTAGAATATATAGCCCCGTTGCAGAGTTTTTGTCGTTTTTTTGGGTTTGGTAACAAAAAATTATTTTTCCTAATCGATTTTTTCCGTGGGTACTTTTTCAGCGGCTATTTTTTCCTAGATCCGTCCTATGCATCTCACAATTGAAAAAGTTATGTTCATTCGAATGATACAGTTCAATCGACGTTTCAATCGATAGCAGGGACCAAATTTCCGGGACCAATTTTCCGGAGGACCAATTTTCCGGGGACCAATTTTCCAGGGACCAATTTTCTGGGGACCAATTTTCCTAGATTCGAATGTTAAATGCGCGCGATAATTTGAACACTCAAATAATTCAGAATCTCTATAAGTGAATTCACGTATAAGAACTGTACACTAAAACTTCGATTTAGTAGCAGGCTCGGGGGAGCTCGCACTAAACCGTAGGCATATATATAAGACGAAACTCGAGCGCTGGTAGACATAGTGCTGTAACAATTTGGGGAACGGGCCCCAAAATGGAAATGGAAATGTTTTGTCTCGGCGTGCGGAAGCCTAGCCCCTAAAGATCCCCCCCTCCTCCGCCTATATCACTCCGTGTATCCTTTACCCTCACACTGGTTTCTCTCTCACTCTCTCGCTCGGTCGTCTTCGTATACACTTAAGTATCATATCAACACACGGATAGCCCGCGCGGCGGCTTTCGCCTTTTGTTGACATGTATACTCAAGTGTATTCGCGGCTTAATATAGCATTTACTATACCTCATTTCTGAAGGCACCGGAGTTGATGGGCACAGCCCTGCATGGCTCGGAGCGCGAGGTCATAAATCACATTATATCACGTCAATCTCGCACTAAATCGAAGTTTCAGTGTATTTAAAAAAATTTTAAACTCAATGCTGTATTAAATACATAATTAATTAATAGAATAACAATGATTATTATTAGGAGATAATTAACCTCAATCCGTGAAGGTATTTCAGGCACCTTACTCCCGTAAACCGGGGTAGTTTTCGTCTTTGCACTATCAAACTAACAATTATCACCGAAAAAATCTGAAAAAATGCATGATAAATCTTCAGACTGTACTTTTCAAGGGGAAATAGATTTTTTTTCTTCTTATTTTTAATTTTAATTTTTTCATTAAATATTAAGCAACCTGCGAAGAAAACAATGCGAAGAAATTTTGGGCTGGACGAAAACGACCCCGGTTCATGGATTGAGGGTTAAATACATCATTGAATTTTGAATTCTTTAAAAATAAAATTGTCATACGGAATGAACGCCGATGCCCTACGACACAAGTTCGTTTACGTCGCGCGTCTCGAGCCTATCAGTGCTGCCAGCTACTAAAAACTTAATTGCGCGGTTCAGCTTCGTCACTCGTATTTTTTTTAATTTTAATAATAAAAAAAAATGTCAAATATTTATATACAACTAATTAGTGCAACTTTACATGTAAATTTGTTTGTAAATGACCATTAGAATTTACGTAAACGACAAAAAAATTCAATTTTTCACTGTTGGTAAATGTTCAAACCTCTTAGTGCCTCCCTCGCGAGGTGTGCAGCCAACCTCCTTAAAACTGACTTTTGGGTTGTGTGTGTGTGTGTGTGTGTGTGTGTGTGTGTGTGGGTGTGTGAGTGTGTGGCGAGTTACGAAAACCAACGTAGTGATATTAATCTTCTGATCTTCGAGTTGGCCGATGCCGCGAGAACACACACAAACATACACAAACTAAACTAAACTAAACTCTCTTGTGTTAATGGCCACTTGAAAAACTTGTCTTGGACCAAGCCCGGGGAATGTTGTGCAATCTGGCGCCCGAACGATTATCATCAGCTTCCCCTCCGGATTTATTTTCCGTTTGGTCAGGCGACTGGCAATTCAGTTTTAAACCCCTGCATTTTTCCCATTGCGCCCTAGTCCAATAGACTTTTTATGTACAGTCCGACCTCCAAATAAGCAACGCGGCAATAAGCAACTTTTTCCAGTTTCTCACTCGAGCGCTTCCCCCACTCCGACTCGAACTCCGAGCACGAGAATTTTGTGCGCGGAACCTCTGGTTAAAAACCAGCCTGGGAGAGATTATTCGGGCAAAATAGAGTGAACGTGTAGTGTAAATTGATGTGTGCGTGCGTGCGTGAGTATGTGTGTGAGCGTGTGTGAATCGTTCGAGCGGGTTGCTTGTTGAGAGGATCGCATGCGGAAAAGAGTGAGAGAGACAAACAGAGGTAGTGAGCGGTTGCTTATTTGGAGGTCGGACTGTACGAACGTCATCCAGGGATTTGTACAAAACTGTGGATAAATCTAATTTCTTCAATTTTGTTTACTTTTTATAAAATTATTCACATATATTTCAATATGAACCTAATATTTTTTTGAAAATAATATTAATTAACTTTAAATGTTGGTGTGATAAATTTTGCTCCCTATATTTTATTGAGTTTTCGTTCATTTTTCACGTTCTATATATTTTATTGTTCCCTCATTCCAATAAATAGTTCTCAGATTGTTATGTATAACCATTATATTATTTATATTATTTTCTCCCTCATTTTATTTTCATACATTATTATTTATTATTTCATTTCTATATTATTTTTTTAAATCTCTCCTTCTCTTTTATCCCCATGCTCATGTTTCGACATAGACCTCTATATAATCTTACAAAAAAGTACAACGGTACAATGGACCGTACTGCTTCATCTGAATTATACATTGGCTCAAGGGCTTTCGAGAAATGGTCAAATTTTCGATTTTTTTCCCTTCTCGTTTTTCTATTTTCATATGTCCCCGTAGAAAACTCAACGTGCCCATTTTAAAGGGGGAAGTCACGTCACAATTGCCATTTTCATTGACTTTATTTACTTTTTTTTTCATCGCGCTATTTTCTCATCCACCTTCATTCGCCCTTCGCTTTTCACCCATTCTCTTTCGTCGTATTCTCTATTTCTACTCCGAACGTCTGCACCCCCGCAGGGCAATTTCGAGATCTTTATCCATCTTCCTCGCTCTCTGCAGAGACAGAAGGAGCATAAAAAAAGGCAGACAGAGAGAGAGAGAGTGGGAGGGTGGGTGGGAGGCAGGCAGGGAAAGAGAGAGCTCTTTTTTTCTGCTCCTTTTCTAGCTTCGATGCTGATTTTGCTCTCCACCTCACGTACATCTTGTTCGTTGGAGAGGGCCAGTGCCCCTGAGACGTGCGGGATACCCGACGACCTTGGGCATCACGGCCAATTTTGCGAGGTCCCCTTACCACGAAGTCTCGGGCTCTGCGAACCTCTCCTCGCCAACAAACACCTTGGATATATGGCCCTTATTCATTTTTTATCCGTTTTTTTCTCAATAGAAATTCACGGTACTCACAAGGATTTCCCCAAACATTTTTTGTCAAGTGCAGCCTTTAGTGAGTCATGTTTACTCGGATAGGAAGTACAATCGATATTTAAAAAATTGCATCCGGTTAATGCGATTATGCATGTGATTTTTTGTAATTTTTTTAATAACATTTTTGGTCACTATAAAATACTTCAAACAACGATATTATTTCGAATTTAGGTCATACAGAGCGTAATTGAATAAAGAAACTAGCTATGAATTTTCATAATGATTGATTCAAAAAATTTTGAGCTAGAGTGTACGCAAATACAAAAAAGTCGTTTCGAAAAAAACGCTCTGTTTTACTTGCCACGCGCTCAGACATTTGAAGAGGGACTGCTGAATACACTTAACCGCTGAATAACATCAAAATGAATTGCAGTTTTTACTTGAAACTTTGGGGAACATATTTTTGAACAGTTTTAATAACAATTTATGAAAACAGAAAATTCAATTTTCTCTCGTGATTCCTCTACTAACCCTACTAAACCCCTACACTGCGACCTCGATAATCGGTACCTCGATCGTTGCAATTGCAGCGTAGTGGGAGAAGCGCCAAGCCAATCGCGTTAGGCCGCCGTCGGCCACCAGCGGCGCAGAGACGGTTCTGTGCAATGTGCGCAACCCCACTTCTTGCAAGAGCCGGTCCCGACGATTCCGATTATCGAGGTCGCAGTGTACTTATAAAGACCCCAAAATGGATTTCGACGATTTTTCACTTTCAAAACTTCTTAGGAAGAATTAAATTTATCCAAAAATAAACTATCACCGGTGCATTTGAACGATGCTAACTTCAACTTGTGTGTGTGTGTGTGTGTGTGCGCACGTGTGTGTGTGTGCGTGTGTGTGTGTGTGTGTGTGTGTGTGTGTGTGTGTGTGTGTGTGTGTGTGTGTGTGCGTGCGTGCGTGCGTGCGTGCGCGTGTGCGTGCGTGCGCGTGCGTGTGTGTGTGTGTGTGTGTGTGTGTGTGTGTGTGTGTGTGTGTGTGTGTGTGTGTGTGTGTGATATGACTAGTTCATCGTTCACAAAAGTATATAAGTTTTTGTGTGACTAATAGCTGATGATATTTATGCAAGACATGCCAGCAAGGTATCCGTGCGGCGATAAATCGATAAATCCATAGATCGAAACTGCATGAAATTATTGTGGGAATCACGATTATCGGCTATACTATAATCACCATGAATATCGCGCACCTGAAATGTAAGCGATGAAAAAAATCGCTTCATCGTTATTGTGAAGCATTGGCGTTATCGAGGTGGTAAAAAATTGAATTAAAAAAAAACGGCTGGTACGATTGATGCAAATGAAGAAACGAAATTACTCCCACTCGAGATTTAGTGCAGACGCGTGCTTGTAGCTCCATACCCCTTATGCATTTCACGATGGGAAAGCGTGTAATCGAGGAATAATGACGAGAGGCCTTACATTATACTGCCTTAAAAAAACCTTCTTTTTTCGATCTCCTATTTCATGAAACCATAGTTTATAACATAACATTGAACCTCGTGAAAGGGAATCGCCGTGCGATTTTTTTAAGCGGTGATGCATTGAGTTTTTGTGTTCACTATTTGATTAACACGTAAGAAATCCAATTTTGCCGGTTGGAGGGAGATGATAATTTTTTTTTGCGCATGCATGATTTTCGTGTTTTTCAGCATATGTGTGAATTGCCAAAAAGTAACCCTTTTCTGACTGCTAAGAGTGAAGATAGACGATTTCAGTTTTTTTTTCCCCGCCGGGAAAAAAGATGGTATAAATACCCAGACGGACAGAATCAGCGATAACTTTTTCTGTGCATACAAGCGCTGATTGGTCCATTTTTTAAGGATTTTAAATTGCGCGCCAATGGCTCTGTCTCTTGATTGGTTGCAGTACTGAGAGTCATGGTGACATCAGTGCGCAGGTGCTCTATTTGCAGCAAATATCATGGCGTTCACATAACCTCAATTAATTCGCCTTGTTGACACTGGAGACTGAGTAAGACGCAAGATTAATTACAGAGGGATTTAAAAAAAAAAAGTCGCTTGAAAAAAAGCAATCAGTTCGGGAAGTGAAGATGAACACACTGTCGATCCTACTGTTGCAATGCTCGAAGCAGCAGATGCGATTAAATGGGATCTACTGCCCGATAAATCGAGAGATTTGCATTTGAAAACGTGCCAGAATTTTTGTGATTGGAAAACTGAGAAATCACTCGCGACAACCGAAGAGTATAATGTTTTTGCGTATTTTCGTGAAATGGTCGAAATAGAAAAATACAAGGCATTAACTTTGTGGTTGCGGTATTCGATGTTAAGAAACGTGTGTAATTGTGAGAAATGTTTTCGGTGATAAACGTTTAAAGTTTAAAGTTTAAAGTTTTTAAGTTTCCTAATTTGTAAAAAACTAGTTCAATTTTCCGTTATACAAAAAAAAGTATGAAATCATGTGTCTGGTTTTTTGTCATAAATATTTGGATTCAGGGAGGGAATGTTTTTTACATTTAAAATTTGTTTTTAGTACAGTATCTCAAAAAGACGTATCTCTAACCCTTGGTGCACAAAATACTATTCCATACAACTTACGGTGCTCTGCATGATACCGTTTGACAACTTATGTTTTCCTCGAATCGGCGAGTCGTAGAAAAGTTTTTAAGTCGTAGAAAAAGTTTCCATTAAAATTTGTGATATTATTTTTCCGATGGATAGGCACATAGCGTTCGGTTAAATTGAATAAATTTAATGTATCTAATGTATTTAACAGATATTAGTCAACATTTAACTGTTGCCTAGTCGAGGAAACTGGGCGTTTATCCAATGTGCCCATTTTTCGAACATTTGAAAAACCTCGTTTTATTCAATCTTGAATATCTCGAAGGATCGTGCGGTTAAAAATTTTCTACGACGCGCCGATTCGAAGAAAACATATAAGTTGTCAAACGTTGCCATACACAGTTCCGTCCGTTGTATAGAAAAATTATTATCTCCCTCCAACCGTTAGGAATGAATTTCTTACGTGTTAACCAAATGGCGAATACAACAACTCAATGCGTCACCGCTTAAAAAAAATCGCACGACGATTTTCTTTCACAAGGTTCAATATCATGTTATAAACTATGGTTTCATAAAGTAGGAGATAAAAAAAAAGGTTTTTTTTTATCCATTGATTTCTTTTGTTCCCCATGGAAATGCATCTGTCCCCATTAGGGCGATTTTTTTTTCGACTTTTTTTAATTTTCATCCCTCCCCACCTAAAATGCTGTTGCATATGTCTAAAAGAAACTACCCTGAAAGTTACAGCCCTTAATATTAATGTTAAGTACTCGCCCTTCGCGTGAAAAGATTTCCCATCTAAAATACACGTAAATAAAAAACTTTTTTCTTCAAATTGCTACAACTCCGCGGCATTTCTTGCTATCATATTGTCCTTGGTCGCAATTTACGCAGAATTGAACGGTCTTCAAAAGTGTCCTGAGCAGCATAAGTGTAATTTACACTGGTGAGATGGTACGAGTCACTAAAGTTGATTTTGACCCACACTTCTCGTTTTTTTGCTGTTATTTTTGAAATGATCAGCGTTATCGAAAACCTGCAAAGGAAAGTTTTGTTGGAAATTTAATTTCCTACAAAAAAGGTCCTTTAGACCTACTTGAGAAAATTGATATTTCTTGAGATATTGAACCTTAATTTATTTGCGGTATAAAATTTTTACGGTTTATCGAACCAAAAGTTCTTAATTGTTGATATTCCATATCATTTCGCCACTGGTGATATGATATGTGATATGGTGATATGATATAGAATATCAAAAAATTGAAACTTTTGGTTCAATAAACCATAAAAATTGTATACCAAAACCAAGTTAAGGTCCAATATCTCAAGAAATATCAATTTTCGCAAGTAGGTCTAAAGGACTTTTTCTGTAGGAAATTAAATTTCCAACAAAACTTTCCTTTGCAATTTTTCGATAACGTTGATAATTTCGAAAACAACAGCAAAAAAACGAGAAGTGCAGGTCAAAATCAACTTTAGTGACTCGTACCATCTCACCAGTGTAAATTACACTTACGTTGCTGAGGACACTTTTGAAGATCGTTCAATTCTGCGTAAATTGCGACCAAGGACAATATGATAGCATAAAATGCCGCGGAGTTATAGCAATTTGAAGAAAAAAGTTTTTTATTTACGTGTATTTTAGATGGGAAATCTTTTCGCGCGAAGGGCGAGTACTTAATATTAATATTAAGGGCTGTAACTTTCAGGGTAGTTTCTTTCAGACATATGCAATAATATTTTAGGTGGGGAGTGAAAAAAATAAAAAAAGTAAAAAAAAAATCGCCCTAGTCCCCATACATCTACCTACGTTCGAACTCATAGTTTTGTGCAGTACACTGTGGTATAGCGGCCAGCGGCGGGGATACAAGCGAAAGCACTTTGAGCGTACGAATGCATGCACTTTCGTTCGTGGGTTGAATTTATGCTCTCTCGAGCGCTAAACCGATACCGATGTATCGATTACTCGGTATATCGTAACATACCCATGTATACCCGGCCCAATGAATTATCGCGTCGGAAAAGGTCACGGAGTGAAGATTATGATGCAAAATTAATGGAATTTCATCAAAAATCTTTTTCTGCAATCTGATCCACTTTATCGTTCAATCGTTGTTTACTGGCTTTGCATATTCGCAAAGAAGACTCAAGATTAACTTGACCGTAAGTCGGGAATAAACTCGAACGCAAATAAAATTCGCGCTATCAGTCCAACCGTAAGTGTATCCTGGGTCAAACTCGACTGCAAGTGAACTCATGGTCTGACTTGACGATAAGTTAATCCGGGGACTAACTCGATCTCGATTTAATGAGGAGATGAACTCATTCACAATTTGATAGTGAAAATTCGTAGAGCCATAACTTGATCGCGGCATTAATTTAACCGCGAATTAGCCCCAAGATTAACTCAACGGTAAATTAGCACCTCGACTTCAATTCAAGGGAATTAATGTGGAGTTCTAACTCAACCGCAACTCCATCACGGGATCAATTCGGCGTAAGTTAATTTCGAGGTTAACTTAATCGTAAGCTAAGCATCGGTAAATCCTGAATTTAACTAAACCATACCGATGAACGAACTTAAGAATTAACTCAACAGTAACTTAGTCCGAGGACTAAGTTAACTTGAGTAAATGCGATAATTAAGTTAACTGAGTTAACTTAACCTCAAGTTCATTTCGGGATTAACTTGACCGCAAGTTCAAATTCCCGGGACTCATCCAATCGTGCGTTAAACACCTACAGAGTTATCGCACACCCAGAAAAATTTACTTATATTACTTCCACTATACTTATTAATTTCCACTATATTTATTAATTCCACTATATTTATTAATTTTAATTCCCTGTCGTCGAGAAACAGGCGTTGAAGAAAAATTCTATTCGTTGTTACTAAATACCTATTCACTCGTAATCTCATCTGATCATATCTGCAGATTTGTCAGTACCCCAAAAATCCGCCAGGTGGCTACGTCTCGCACAAGCGAATCTGCCTCGCGACGCCTACATCCTTTCGAAGCTCGTCTATGTTTGATATACTTATTTTTCAGCATGGATATTTAATACATTGAACATTGCGGCAAAACGCAAGATGGTTGAATCCCCGATAAAGATTCCCATAAAAAATGGTCTTTTTCTTTTCCCTTCTGTTAAAGAAAAGACGAAGCTTTACGAAATTGTAGACTTCATATTCAAAGATTGAAATGTTTAAAAATATATAATGTGTAAATATTTTTAAAAAAATTATCTCATTTAAATGCATATTTGTTCAGTTTGAAATAATATTTATTAATATTAAATAAAAATTTATTTGATCGCAATATATTTTCCTAGTAGGTCATTAAAAAAAAAAAAAATTCGTTGACACGAATAGAGCAGTATTAGGCCGGCCTATAAAGAAAAAAATTTATTTGGCTTGACTAGGATTTAGTTAAATGTACTTAGGGTTACCAGATGGCAGGAATTTTCCTGACATGTCCGGAATTTTAGTCCTCTGTCAGGAAAACAGGAAAAATTAGAAATTGTCAGGAATTTTTAGAAAAAAAGAAAAGTTTATGATATAAAAATATTTATTAAGAAGTTTGTTTACAAAAAATAATAGTAAAACTAAAATGAAATAAAATATAATAGTAAAACCCACGAGTTTTCAAAATTGGATATTTTTGCTGCCTTTCGGGTGGGTACCTAAATATTAGGGTGATTTAAAAAAAAAAGAAAAAAAATTCTTGCAAACAGGCTCAAAAGTTTCATTTAGGTATAGTAAGGCCTATTAAAATATGAACTCTGAATATTAATATTAACATTGTCCTCATCGCACTTTTCGATTTTCCATAAGAATAACATGGGGAAAATTCTTTTTACATCTTTTGATTTTTATAACTAGCAAACGATTTATCATACGGGAAATCTATCGACAAATTTTTGTAGAGAATTGAACGCTCTACAAAAAAGGTTCCGAGTTACTTTTTGATAAGTCCACTCGTTCAAAAGTTATTCAATGTCAAAGTGTAATTTTTCAAAAATTTTGCTGATTTTTGGATATTACATCGGAACTATTAGTTTTATCGACAAAACGTCGATGAAATTTAATGTGAAACATAAATTAAACTTTTGAGAAATGTTATCCAATAGTTCTCACCATAATAATTAAAAAAATAGATCGCTTTAAAAAACCGTGCAGCAGAAATTACCTTGAAAATTTAGTGGTTTTTTTTGAATTTTTATTCAAAAGGTAAAAATAGTTATTTTAAAAAATAGTTTTAAAAAATTAATACGATTGAACAACTATTTTATATCTTTAAAATTTTTTTTAATAAACAACATTTTTAAGCCAATTTCCGCTGCACGATTTTCTTGAAGCGTTCAATTTTTTTTTATCATTATAGTGAGAACTATTGGCTAACATTTCTCGAAAGTTTAATTTCCGTTTCGCACGAAATTTCATCCACATTTTGTCGATAAAACTACTAGTTCCGGTGTAATATACAAAAACCGGCAAAATTTACAAAAAAATTAAACTTTGACATTGAATAACTTTTGAGTGATTATAGACTTATCAAAAAGTAACTCGAAACCTTTTTTTGTAGATAGTTCAATTCTCTACAAAACTATGTCTGTAGATTTCCCGTATGATAAATTGTTTGCTAGTTATAAAAATCAGAAGACGTAAAAATAATTGTACCCATGTTATTCGTATGGAAAATCGAAAAGTGCTACGAGGACAATGTTAATTTGATATTGAGATCTCATATTTTAATAGGCCTTTTTTTGTACTTAAATGTAAATTTTGAGCCTGTTTGCGAGAATTTTTTTTTTATCGCCTTACTAAATATAGCATTGACACAAAATGTCAGGAAATTTATTGAAAAGTCAGGGATTTTGCCAGGAAAACTCATTTTCGGATCTGGTAACCCTAAATGTACTAGATCTTTTTTGTGGATGCAAGAATAGCGGGAAAATATTGTAGAAGACTGAAAAAGAATCTGCGAAAAATGTTATGACGCCTCGTTTAATTTTCAAGCGGAAAAACATTTCTGGTGAGTCATAACGAAAATCAAAGTATTCGTGAATCGAATGCCAAATTGACTTGACCTGAAATGGCTCATATTTGTATCCCAGCATTAGCAGCAGCAGCCAGTCTTGTACGGCAAGCAGCTCGCTGAAGTCAAACGGGTGTCTGCTGCTGCCCTTGAAGAGAGTTAGCCTTTGTCTTATCACACTCTGCGCTCCACACACAAGCAAAAGACTCTCCTCTCGCTCTTTTTCTCTTTCTGCGACAACAGAAACGCTCATACACAGCGCAGAAAGCATAACGCCGCCAGCAACCAACTCGCCTTGACTCCGCGACTCTTACCACGAGAGCACAGCTCCACCGTATGTACCGACTTTCCTGCAAAACTCGGTGTCCCCGGTTGCTCCGTTGGCGGCGTTGCAGTCGTCGCAAAAAACGTCGTTGCCATTGTCATTGACCTGGGCCAGGGACCCAAGTTCGGCTTCGCTGATCCGGGCTCCTCGCCAAATATTTGTCACGGTCTCGTTACAACGATGGAATCAATTTTTTTTCTTTTCTTTCAAATGATTTTGTTCGCCTTTTTTTTTGTCTTCGTTACCATACGCCTTTAGACACACGAAATCGATTAGCATCTTTGCAACATTAATTTGCAAACGTGACTCGAGATTCGCATTGCCTTAAGGTAGTTGTGTCATTAAGGCAAAATGATGTCAAAAATCTAAAATTATTGGTAACGAGAGACATTCATTGTTAAAATACTCAAGAAAAATTTCAAGACGAATAGGAAGCTCGTTATTGAAAATCGTTATTTTCAAAATAACACGTAGTCTTATGAGACGTAAAGCGATTTCGTCGATCTGTCATCGATTTATTTTTCTACCATCGGAAAAAATTATGCCAATCCAATGAAATTAATAACATTTGGGCACGAGGGCATAATAAATGTTACTGAAATTTTCAACTCGATTAGAAAACTCATTGTTAAGAAAATTAATAATAAATACGAAGGTGTGTCAAATACCACCCCAGAAACGTTCCTAAAGCGGCAACGTTGCATTCACGTGAAAGTCGCGGGAAATTCAAATGTCGAAAATCAGTCACGGGAAATTTCAAAGCCAAGAAGCAATCCTTTTTCAACCCTTCAGCGTTCATTCAAAACAGAACTATATATTTCCATATAAGTATCTTTTTTTTTATTTTCAATCGCATTTTTTTGCATTTTCATCAAATCTATGCATCCGAGAATGCCACTAACATGGAATAGGTTATAGGTTATAACCATCGACAGCAGACGCTTGATACTTTCAGTATCACGGTTACTAACTTAGATATTATAATACATAGAATGCGACGTTGCCAAATCTGACGATAGTAAATACCACACATTTAGTTCTTATTTACAAGAATCTCAGCAAGTTATCTTAGTTGTTGAGTCATTTTAGATTATGTTTTTATTCATACGATATCATTTACACGTTCTTAAGTTGGATTCACACTTACACATGCTTATGGCTGCTTGCAAGTTCAACGTTCAAAACTAATAACATTCCGACGGGATAGTATGAACGTAACTACCTTAATCTGCTCAATTCGATCTATTCAACTTTTCTTAGATTACTTTTTCGTCGACGAAAAAGTCATTTGTAAAAATATTTTTCAAAGATATAATTAGTAATTCGTTTATTTCGATCGTTTTACAAAGTCAATGTAAAATTCCTCGAAGAACGGGGATGCAGTGTCAGTTCTGAGAGAAAAGTGTACATTCGAAAAACATAAATTGAATAAATGATGCCGAAGTTTGTATCATTGCCATGCACCGAAAATAATTTTTTCTCAATTCATTTTTAGTGGGATTCACGCTTTCCTCGGGCATTCGGCATAAAGTCGTTAATAAACACTGAAAAATATGTTTCAACAATTTTTTACTTTACAAACTATTTATAAAGAATGAATTTTGTTACAAAAAGAATATTTCCTTTGCATTCGAAGGATGAAAACTTGAACATTATATTGAATTATTGAATATCTCGATGAATTTTCCGGCAATGAATAATCATCGTCAATTACCGCGTAATATTCGCAATGGAAGGTAACAAAAAATCGGTAAACATACAAAATGGATTATTCATTGCTGTTTCCTCTATCGATCCTTCTATCGAATAATTAACCCTAGAACGGTAACCTGGGGTGAAAAACGACCCCAGGCGAGCTTGAATCTCGCGAATTTTTACAAATTTTTTAAGTTTTTCATCCTTTTACCTCATTTTTTACTAACTTTTCGTACTTCAAGCGGAATCGCCATAAGCCTACGTGATTCTGCATTCAAAAGCAAAGAGAATGAGCCCAAGTTGAACCCTTTCCGTCAAATTTTACCGGAGATATGAATTTTTTTAAATTGGGGTCGTTTTTCACCCCAGGTTATCATAATAGGTCAAAAAAAATAAGGTTACCATTCTAGGGTTAAATTCCCGATACATTGATTGCCAGTTTTCGTTTCGTTTCGCTTGATTTGTTATTCACTCATTGAAAAAATAAACAACGCTTCAGTTAAAATACATTGTCACCGGAAATTAATTGTATTATTTAAATTATCGTCTCAGATTGAAGAAAAGCAAGTTATCTAAGAATGGTATGATAGAATTCGTTCTTACCTACAATCGATAACAATTCACAAGTGATATTAAATCATCATTTCTGCAATTATCATTTCTTTTTTTCTTCCGTTCGGAATTCCAATCGCGTATATTTATGAAAGTGCGTTCGTGCCTGACGTGAACGTTCATCGTCTCGTCGTTGCTTCTCAGCCCTGACCTCCTCCGCAATTGATGCCTCCCGCGATATATACATATCCATATATCCATATATTTATATATATCCATCCATCTATTCTATATATACATATATAAGGTCAATTTCGTCAATGAATAAAGCAAACATGTATATTCATGCACATAAAGTCCGAGTCGGCTGTTCACGCACGTTTCTTCCTGGCGTCGCCATAGCAGAAACAGAGCGCTCATTTCTCCCGTGATCTCCCGTCTTTCCCCTCACCTCGCTGCATACGCACATACGCACACACACACACACACACACACACACACACACACACACACACACAGACACAAATATGAGCACGCGCACACACAACCTTGCCTTCGTTCCACATTGATACCGATCTGACCTTAATAATTCCAATGCGATTCGCATTTACCCGGAGACTCGCTTGTGCTGGAAGCGAACGATGTGCAGGGCCAGCGAAGGACAAAACGTCGTTTTTTTCATTCACTTATTTTTTTTTCCTACAAAGTTCGTGCATAATGACAATAAAAAAGTACCGCTGTACCAATCTCATCTAATGTGAATAATCAATAAAATTATCCATTCTGGGCTTAGCTGTATGCATGTGCGTGGGTGTTTTTGTGTGTGCGCTAATGGGGCATGTGCACTAAATGCGCTTGCGTGAAATTACGAAAAAGTCCTTAAAACCTGCAGGCTTAGGAGAGCTCTATTTTCTTCTGTTTTGGTTTGGAAGATTTTGAAAATAGAATTAGCGAGATTGGCTTTATTCCCAACATTGTTAGTAACTGTTATATCCCCGATGGTAGCTACGAACAGCAGTATTTTTAGTACACTAAACTCCCACGATAATGGACCCGACGGGGGGGGGGTCCATTATTGTGAGAGCCATATATATATAGATATAGTGCTTCGAACTCGACATGTTAGGAACAGAGCCAATGTAAACACCTCATATATATATACAATCCTGAGTAATTCCCAGACGAAGCGCGTTAAGCCCCGGCCGCGAGATTTGTGATTTATCGAGGGTGCCACAATCGTGAGAGTCCAGTGTAAATATATTTTGTTGAATGCTTTTTACTTAAAACCCATTAATTTAAATTATATTTGTCATCCTTCATTATTATTCATTTACACTCAACACTCGATATAGGAACCCCCGATAAAAGTAACAAATATTGCGGCCGATGCTCGGACGCGCTTCGTTCCGAGAAAAACTCAACAGCGTACGTGTGTTGTTTACAATGTATATACCGCATTTTATGCGTGGTGTTTACATTGTATCATTTGGGGCTCGACAAAATTTTACATACAGCTCTGTTCTAAACGCGTCGAGTTTAAAGCATTAGCGTAAAACGGGGCTACTTTGGACTTTTTTGGGGCTACTTTGTACGGCTTGGAACGGCTGGAGCTACTTTAACAGAGCGCCAAAAGACGCTATAAACGTGGGAGTAGCAAACCCGCGTGACCTTGTGTGGCAGGAGGGGTTGAGGGGTGTATTTTAGCGCCCTGTTACGCTTAAATTTAAGAAAGCAAAGTAGCCCCGACAATTCAAAGTAGCCCCGTTTTACGATATATCTATACTAGGGTGATTCGTTTCAGGGCAACTTTTTTTTTCTGACCCATCGTGCCCGAAAACCTTTAGTTGGTACCCAAAAACGAAGTTTTGTGCACCCACAGAAAAGATGTACTTGAACCAAATAATATTTGCTTGAAACAAATAAAATTTCTTATTTAAATATGGGCCTAATACGGTTTTATTAGTTTTAAATATATGGATTTATTGAACTTTAAGTTCACTATTTCGTAGCTTCTTGTATTTGGCCCTAATGAAATATTTATTTGCCTGTAATAAATAAGTTATTCGCTACAAATAAAAATGTAGTTGTTAGTAATAAAAAAATTATTGAAAAATGCTCTTATTTAAAATTTATTGCAGTGGCCCTAATAATTTTTTATTTGTTGCGATTAAACTTTTATTTGCGGTGAATTCATTTTTCATTTGCACCAAGTAAGCTTCATATTAGCACCAAATAAACTTTATATTTGCCCCAAATAAACTTTATATTTGCCCCAAATAAACTTTATATTTGCCCTAAATAAACTTCATATTTGCCGCAAATAAACTTCATACTTGCCCCAAATAAACTTCATATTTGCCCCAAATACATTTTATATTTGCCACAAATACATTTTATATTTGCCCCAAATACATTTTATATTCGCCCCAAATACATTTTATATTTGCCCCAAATACATTTTATATTTGCCCCAAATAAACTTCACATTTGCAGTACTTTCCGGGATAGGTCCGCTACTTTTTTATTTTACGAATAAATTACGCATAAACACTGCATTTTTGCCATATAAAATTTTATTTACATGTTAGTATTCGACTTTGTACATTATCAGATCTCGTAAGGAACGGTGATATACATATTATCTAATAATTTCCGGAGATACAAAGGAGTTGAATCCAATAAATCATTTACATTCAAGTATTCATTACGCATTTCCATTTCAAGTGGTTCAACCTTATAGGAATGATAATGTTCGTCGAAACTGAGCGTGCGCAAGCTTTGATGGCAAAATATAACCGTAGTTTCTTTTACAAATATAGATGTGATTAAACTGAATGTTGGCAAATCGTTTTCTACACCGATGCGCACAACACATTGACCCGCTTTATATAAATTGCCATTATAATCCACCCATTTAACAGGTTTGAATTCGAGATCGAATCGATCCCTCACATTTGTGGCTTTTAGCCCTACTTTTATTACAATATCTAGGAATTCACCATTCATCAAGAGTCGCGGTAGCGACTCGAGACAAGTACATTTCCTCCCTAACCCCGACATGTTGAGAGGAGCTCCAAGACTCTTATATGCCTGCCAACTCGCTTATACACAGAAGTATATCTATAATATATACATAAAACCATTTTCTTAATAATTACCAAATTAGGAGGCTTTGGAGAATTTCGGGGAATACGTTGTATCGGGATTTTATTTCTCTTTCGAATGCCACCGAAATGAATCCTCTAGCTATCCAAATACGGAAGATATCGCAGTTTTTCTATTATGGTCGAGCTGTTTATGATATCGCTGAGATGACAGTTTTTTTCCTTCTCCTTTGCCGAATTTTTCGCACCTTTCGACAAGCTTCAGGTTAAACAAAAAAAATGATTTTAAAAGTTTTGGTGTTCATGAAGGGATAAAATATTCACTGTAATAAAGAGTGGCGCGATGATTATGGAAAATCGATCGCAATCAATATAATCACATTTTTTACACTTAATTAAAATTCGTCTTAAACCTCGTAACTTTAAATTCAAATCAGGCCCAAATAGCCCCACTTTTATTTGAATTTGGCTCCTATGCAGGCATTTCGGACACCGAATGTGACGTAATACTTTTTCGGAATGTGTATCCTTCGTGATTTTTACTTTTGGAGAATTACCCCTTTCGAGACTTTTAGCCAGGGATCGGCAAAAAAAAATTACGATTTTCCATTTTGCAACTGATGGAAAATCGATAATTTTGAAAGATAGAATACTAATTGATGGAAAAATTAAAATTATCTGAAATTGTATTTTCAATTTTCCAAATAATCAGTAATTGGTCGAAAAGTAATACCAATTACTCAGAAAATGGGTAATTGGTTTGAAAATATTTCCAATGATCCGAAGAATCGGTAATTGGTAAAGAAGTAATATCAATTAATGATAAAATGGGTAATTAGTCTGAAAATATTTTCAATCATTCAAATAATCGGTAATTGGTCTAAAAATAATATCAATTTTTCAGAAAAATTGATAACTGGTCTGAAAATATTCTCAATTATCCGAATAATCGGTAATTGGTAGCAAACTATATATAAATTTTTCAGAAAAATGGGTAATTGGTCGGTAAATAATATAAATTTTTCAGAATGATGGGTAATTGATTGAAAAATAATATCAATTACCCAGAAATACATAGGTAATTGATTTGAAAATATTTTCAATTTCCCAGAAAAAAATTGATAATTTATTGAAAAAATAGGAGTGATTAGAGACATATAGATCTATACCTCTGTATATGTCTATATACCTTCATTTGCCTGTATATGCCGGCAAATACCTTGATATGCCGATATATGACTGTATGTGCCTGTATGCGCCTGCAAATACCTTGATATGCCGATATATGACTGTATATGGCTGTATATGCCTCTATATATCTCTACATATCTCTTATCACTCCGAGTTTCAATAAATTATTAAGTTTTTTCTAAAAAATTGAAAATATTTTTAAACCAATTACCCATTTTTTTGAAAAATTGATATTATTTTTTTACCAATTACCGATTATTCGGATAATTGAGAATACCTTCAGACCAATTACCCATTTTTCTGATTAATTGATATTACTTTTTTTAACCTATTACCGATCATTCGGGTGATTGAAAATATTTTCAGACCAATTACTCATTTTCCGAGTAATTGATATTATTTTTCGCCCAATTACCGGTTATTTGGATAATTGAAAATTTATTTTTTTCCATTAACCATTGTGACGTAATTGAAAATTTAGATTTCAAAATTATTAATTTAAAAAAAATTGATAATATTTTCCAAAAATGCGCCCGAAAATATCATTACTGCCGATCTCCGCGTTTAGCCTATCCCAGAAAATGGACACAAGGAGTTTTGAAAAATTATATAAAAATTATATAATTGCATGAATTTATAAATAATATTAAATTATATAATTAAATGGAATGATCAATTATGTGAAACCAAAAAATCGAATGGAAACCCTTCGCAAAAAGTGGACAAATCACCCCCAAAAACACCACAAATGGTGTACAAAACTTGGAGACAAGTACATTTCAAAAAGTATCTATGGTTTTACAAAAAGTTGGGAAATAAATAGATGATACTTGGAACACATCTTGCCAAGAACACGTAGGATAACACATATTTAAAAAATATATATAATCCCTCGTATCATAGATTTAAATAAAATTCCAGATATATATGAAAAAATATGTATTTAAAAATATAAAAAAATAGTAATAAGTAGGGGAGATTGGGTACGGTTGTGACAATTTTCATTTGATCGCCCATAATTTTGTTAGTAGGCCAGTTACCTAGACGAAAACTGTTCTTTACAGTAAAGTGTACATTCGTCTACGTATAAATACTAAAATTTTGTCCCTAAGTACAATGTTTAACTCGTAGGAGCAAATTAGAAAAAAAGAAAAAAGTGTCACAACCGACCACACCCCAGGGGCGGTTGTGACAGTGCTTGGGGCCGGTAGTGACAGGTTAGAAAATACACCAAAAGGGTCTAAAATCACTTTTATTGCAAGTCATATGTAACATAAGGCCCTGTACTCATAAGTTATGACAACAGTCTCCATATTATCATATCATATATCATCATCACATATCATATATCACATCATATGATCAGTCAAAATTTCTTCATAAGTGATTTTATATTTTTTTACGTCACATTGCCCTTTTTCCATCTTCAAACGTTTTCTGGGCATGTAAAAAAATTTTTTTTTTTTACTTGTGCAACAAACATACCCAGAAACTATGTCACAACCGTACCCCACGGACTCCTTCGCAAAAAAACAATCGCCATGACAATAAAAAATAAGCTACCTAAAAAGTAATCATTGGTATTTAACTACTAAGGTTTAACTAATAACGAGGAAAAACACTCATTACTCTATCTGTACTCATCTAACAACAATTATTAAAAGAAATCGAATAAAAATACTTACTTTTGACTGGTGAAAAGCAATGTAGGCCTCTGCTGGCGTTAATGTCGCGCGTTGGGTAACGCAACAATATAAAACATTTTTAGTCAGGCACATCGCTGCTCTCTCCGCTTGAACCCCTCCGGTATTCCTTATACTTTCGCTAATATGGCGACTGTCACAACCGTACCCTGGCACAACCGTACCCAGTCTACCCTACTTGGCGACTTTATCTCCAACAGAAAAAATAAGTACAAACGATTTCTAGTATACATGTAGCTCAGGGCTCACACAGAATTTTATAACGTGTAAAATGAATGAAAACTCGCCAATTACTTATTATTATTTTTTTATATTTTTAAATACATATTTTTTTCATATATATTTTGAATTTTATTAAAATCTATGATACGAGGGATTATATATATTTTTTAAATATGTGTTATCCTACTTGTTCTTGGCAAGATGTGTTCCAAGTATCATCTATTTATTTCCGAACTTTTTGTAAAACCATAGATACTTTTTGAAATGTACTTGTCTCCAAGTTTTGTACACCATTTCTGGTGTTTTTGGGGTTATTCTATTATGCTAAACGTAATTGATGATCAATTGCTATCGTTAGAGCCAAATTTACTCGATTTGCAGAGTGTCGTACAATTTGTTTCCCTTCTTCATGTTTCCCTTCGAATCTCATGCACCAGAACATACGCAAGGGACCGCATTGATTGATAATTTCTGGATAATGGACCATAAAATGAAACTTTGGTTTCAGTTTGTTTGGAACTTGGAACTTGGCACTTGGCACTTGGTAACGACATTTCACATGTGAGAATGATTTTGAAAGCGTCGAATGTTAGACAGTGTATAATAAATTATTAAAAAGAGGGTTCGAAACGCGTTGTGGATGGAATATAAAATGTCTTGTCAACTGTGACTTATTTCTATGCAGAACTTTGCTATCTGCTTTTGACATAACATTTCAGAGCAAAAAAAAACCGTACTTGAAAAGGCTCACAAAATTAACGAAAAAAAATTGAACGCAGAATAGACAGTTTGGCGAAATAATAATGAATTCAGCCTTCTAGGCATGGCTCAGTCACGTGACTCGAAATACTCTATCTTCGCAATAGACTTTGAAAAACGTAAACAGAAATTAACGATTATTTCTACTAAAAATAGGCACTTTGGTGCTACGAAAATCAAATCAGTCTTGTTGTTCCGAAGCAATCACGGAAATTTGTACTTTGGTACAGAAATATACTGTTACCAGCGTGAAAATAAAATAAAAATATTACATTTTAAAAAAGCCACTGGAAAGGTATGTCTTGTTGCTAAGGTAACTGCTTCATTTTTCTAACCGCAACTTTATTACGAAACTTTGTACTCTGTTGCAGAAATAAGTTCTTAATATTAAAAAAAAAGACCTTCGTATACGAAATTAACGTTTTGATGCAATAAAAATTAAAACTGTTTTAAAGCCGCAACGTACTCGCGAAACTTTACATTATGTTTTGGAAACATATTTTTGAGAGCGTCAAAATAATGAAAAAAATGAAACTATGAGTACACTACGACCTAGATAATCGGAATCCGTCGGGACCGGCTCTTGCAAGAAGTGGGGTTGCGCACATTGCACAGAACCGTCTCTGCGCCGCTGGTGGCTGACGGCGGCCTGACGCGATTGGCTTGGCGCTTCTCCCACTACGCTGCAATTGCAACGATCGAGGTACCGATTATCGAGGTCGCAGTGTATTCAGGAAAAGCAAATAAAACTTTTTTACAAAGCCTGATTTCTCTATAAGGAATAGGCCGAGATATCTCCAAAGAAATGCAAATCCGCTGCGACCCCTTTTTACTCTATTTTGAGTAATACATTTGATGCAAACTCGTAAAGGGTTATCGCTGGCTATACAAAATAATAAATCATGAACGAGAACGTATGTCAAATAATCACGTTACGCAAACACGTTACTGTGTTTATAGTTCGCTGATGAGTGCGGCGACACACATTGGGACTTTCTCTTTTTTTGTACTGATTCCATAAAGATGCCTTTGAATAAACATCCATACGTTGTACGCTTCAGGGGGATAACAGAGGTTCGGAATATGAAATAACTTGAAGCGCGTATCTACGGCACCAAGTACACAACTTATCTTGTATTCGACGTCTTGGAATAGCACGTAGAAGTCTGTTGAGATGTCGATGTTTCCTCCAACGAAGATGACACACGGTTGGATCGGTTGCATGAGTTTTTCGTATTTTTTTTTCCTCTGATCGATACAAATTTGGTTACTCACAGAACCCTTAGAACAAAAAAAAGTCATGCCTCCCTCAGCATAAACATAGCCTTTACAGACCGCTTAATGATTTTGCAAACGTTATTGTTTACATACTTTAACGTATAGAGAAAATGATTCCTGCACTTCTACTATACTCGGTTTCCACGAACCCTTCCCCTTCTCTCGTATCATTGATGGTTGTAGCAACGTGGGCAACAAATACATTACTACAGCATTTTTTCCATCTGTAAATAAATAATTATAGAAATTTGGTAATGTAATGATGCTTCATGCTTAGTCTGTCTTGCTCAGTACTTACCTTCTGATGTCGTTGAAGAAAGGCTGTTAAGAGGAGGCTAAATACCGACACTAACACCTCGAAATTGCCATCCAAACTTGCTCTTATACAAATGGATGGGATTGAATAAAATTTTAACAACATCATCAGAACAATGGCAGGAATGGAGCCTCACTAAAATTTTTTCGAAAAACAAAAAAATCATTTACAGATTCATTTACCACCACAAAACTGTAATTGAAAACTTAAATTATTAAACTTTTACTGCATTACGGGTAAAACCAAGAGTGAGGCTCTATGAAGACTGCGACGAAACAAATATCGAGACGTTTTCGACATTATTTTATCAAGATGACACGCCGTAAGTTTGGATGGCGCATCAAGAAATAAATATCGATAAATTGTAGTTTTATTGAAAAACGAAATAGCGAAATGTAGTTCACAGACGTGCGAGTGAGGGCAGAACCATGGATTCTGACGAGTAACCTATAATATTTAAGGGGCTCGAATGAGTTCGTTGGCATTAGCTGTAACGCATTCTAGCCTCTCAATTGACAATTAATTGTTAATTAATTTATCCCCCTCTTAATTGTCAAAATGTAATTAATTTTCATCCACGGTTGTCGGAGAAAGACTGGACAACGATACTTCGATAATGTAGGGATTGAATAAAAATGGTATTTAGCCTCCTCTTAAGAAACTTAGATGCCGCCGAGTATTTATCTTTCCTTGATCGCTCTCTCATAACATCAATCAGTTTATTTCTGCAAGCAGGCCAACGATTGAGGAGTTCGGAGCTTTTCTCCGGAAACAAAACTTTAAAATCAATCTAAACTTGTGAAAAAGATTCAGGGTATGGTTTAAGAATTTGTACATATTTTGTAAATTATCAAAAATAAATTAGTAAATAAAGTTTGTAAATTTGCCAATTCTAAATGGGTCATTCCATGTCAAATCGACCAAGAGTTAGAATCGAACTCTTTTAATTTTGATGAAATTTGGTCAGAAGTTTTCGTTTTTAATAAAACGAAATTCTTCCAAAGGACAAAAAATTTTTTTTTTTTCGAAAGTTATGCAAGATTCAAAATTTCACATTTTTGTAAATCTTTCAAGTTTAGTTTTTTAACATCTCGAAAAGTATTGTAGTTACGAAAAAATTGTTCTGGGGTCGTTTTGAAGAGTATACTTGTGGCTACGAAATAAAAAACCGAGAACATTTTTTGAAAAATGATGAATTTAGAGAATTTTTAATTATCAAAAATCGTGAAAATCTACTTTCAGAACTAAATTTTTGGTTAAATTTTGTTTATATAATACCTTCGGCTGATCTTAAAAAATCCTGAAATTAGTATTGTATAAAAAAAATTTAACAAAAAATTAAATGTTAATCGTGGATTTACACGATTTTTCAAAATTCAAAAATTCATATTTTTCAAAAAACCAAAAAACATCTTTCAGAAAATTTTAGGATCTTTTAATATCAGTACAAGGTATTATATTTAAAAAATTGAACCAAAAACTCAATGCTGAAAGTGGATTTTCGCGATTTTTGAAAATTCGAAATTCTCCAAATTCATCATTTTTCGAAAAAAAATTACGGAATTTTTTTTTTTCGTAGCCACAAAGATGAATCCAGAATGATTTTTTCGAAACTATAATACTTTTCGAGATATTTAAAAAATAAACTTAAAAGATTTATAAAATTGTTAAATTTTTAATCTCGCATAACTTGCGAAACACAAATCTAATTTTTTTCCTTTCGTAGAACTTCGTTTTATTAAGAACGAAAACTTCTAACCAAATTTCATCGACATTGAAAGGTGTCGATTGACATGGAATGACCCAAATCAATTTTCAAATGTCAAGACTTCTTCGAATGAGTTCACTATTATTTTTTACTTCTTTCTGAAGGTATTCGATATGACAAAACTTTAATATGCCTATCATACCAAAGTGTATTCTAATTGATGCTTCAAAAGTGGTCACTGCGTGAGAATACTATTCAACGTAGTTTCCTTGCCATCAGTAAACTGTACAATTCGATTGGGAACTGATTTTGTCCACTCCTCCAGTACTTGCGTCCACGGTTCTGAGTAACTTTTCAGCCATAACTGGGAAACGAGAAACTGTTCTTCAGGTAGAACGGCAGTAAATATATACCGGTTAAATAGTATATAACGATGCCAAAATTGTGTTCAATTTTTCAATATGTATTTTCATATTACGATTTTACGATTTACGATTAGCGGTCATTTTAAAGTCGAAAGGAACTTGGGCTGAAGAAGAATTGTCTGTAGCTAAACCCTTATCTTTCATAGCAATCTTCAGATTCCTATGTTTATATAGCAACTTCCTTTTTGCAACGGTTTGCTTTGCCCCCTCCGTATATGGCGGTACACTGAAACTTCGATTTAGTGCGCTTCGATTTAGTGCGAGATTGACATGATAATGTGATTTATGACCTCGCGCTCCGAGCCATGCAGGGCTGTGCCCATCAAGTCCGGTGCCGTCAGAAATGAGGTATAGTAAATGCTGTATTAAGCCGCGAATACACTTGAGTATACATGTCAACAAAAGGCGAAAGCCGTTATCCGTGTGTTGATATGATACTTAAGTGTATAAGGTAAACGGCCCAGTTATTGACACTTTTAGAGCGGCAGTGTCGGATTCATCGGTGATATAGCCAAACTGAAAACTAAAGGTTTTAACGTATGCATTGAAGTCCCCCGAACGAGATTCACCTATAATAAAAGTGAAATAATCGAGATTTATTAATAAAATCATTGTTTTAATAATGCTCCGCTGCCGGGGTTTCTGACACTGAAGACACGCTCATGTCCCAGTTTGTGACACCTGCGTGAGACCAGTTACTGACACTAACGAATATCCCCGTAAAAACGGGTCAAATTGCAATATATCTAATATCACGAACACACAATAGATACATGTTTGTATTTAAATTTTATTGTATGTGAACCTTATTGTTTTTACATATCTATAAACATGAGAAATATCAAATTTTAATAATTATCGAATATTACTTTTTTTTTGTTTTTTTTTTTGGCTCAGCATTTGAATATACCCGTTTGAAATTTTTCCTTTTCCTAATTAGATAAAAATTTTATATATTGGTATTTGTATTATATAATACAATACAATTATTCATTTTGAAAAAGCGACCTGAAATGTACGTTGTACTTCCCCGAAGCAGTCTGCGGAGTGATAGATAAGTCTGCAGTTTCTGGAATTTCCATCACTTCTTCGATGCTGTCCTTCGAAGGAATTTTTTTTGCCTAAAATACTCAGAATAAAGCACACAATAATGAATATTTTAATCATTCTTATTAAAAAAGTCATCCGTAGTGTAAAAAAAATTATTTTATACCCTTCCGTTGAAGCTTTTAATGAAATGAATGGATTCACTGCATCCGCAGACTCCATTCTCAAGACTTCTCAATTTTATGATTCAGAGTGGTTGTTGTACATGTAAAAATACATAACATATAGAAGACAATGATAGATGTTAAAATTAATCCTACTATTAAACTATCTATATTATAGAAAAAAGCAAAAAAGCATACCCTTGCGGTAGATTGTTCGATGCAACTAGGGAGCTGCGTCTCCGAACTGCTGTCTCCGCAATCTCCTTTACCTCTTCGAAGGCATTTCAGGGTAGACTATTTTTATTTCTATCAACATTAATAATGAATTATTAAAATATGTCCTACAAACATATACTATAAACATTAAACAATAAAAATATAAATCAGCCGCATTGAGTGAAAAAACGTTTTGAAGGTTAGATTTTCACAAATTATAGTTTCATTGTGGTAAATTTTTTTTCCATTTCTTCCGTTTAGAAAAACTAATATTCTTTTCTTAAACTCGTTTTTTCACAGCAAATTAGAATAAAAAAAACAATCGAGGCGATCGAGTCTCAACAACAGGGGCACAACCTCAATTATATGACCCAGTTATTGACACCGCGAATTTAAATAAACACCTAAACAAAAGTTAAATTATTTCTTATCTCGTCGGTAGTCTGGTTCCTGCTGAAGATGTTGATACCATTTTTATGTTGTGTTATACTTACATGACGAACAAAATTCACTATATGTCGCTTCCCGTAGCTAGTGGGTGTCGTTTAGCACTGCCGCTGCGGAGCCACTGAGACGCGTATCGCACGATTCACTGGTCTAATTCTATTTTAAATATTTCATTTAAGAAGATGCATCTCTCCAATAATTGCAAGTGAAAAATTCTCTTCAATTAGCCGGTAATTGGATTAGAATTCAATAAAAACTGTATTTATAGCAATTAAAATTGTGCCGTCGGTGTCACAATCTGGGCCAATTTGGGGGACGGGCCCCAAAATGGAAATGGAAATGTTTTGTCTCGGCGTGCGGAAGGCCTAGCCCCGAAAGAACCCCCCCCCCCCCCCCCTCCGCCTATATCACTCCGTGTATCCTTTGCCCTCACACTGGTTTCTCTCTCACTCTCTCGCTCGGTCGTTTACCTTACGAAGACGACCGAGCGAGAGACAAAACATTTCCATTTCCATTTTGGGGTCCGTCCCCTAAATTGTTACAGCATTATGTCTACAAGCGCTCAAGTTTCGTCTTATATATATGCCTACGGTTTAGTGCGAGCTCCCCCGAGCCTGCTACTAAATCGAAGTTTTAGTGTATATAGTATGCTTCCTGAAAAGAATAAATCTTTTAATTTAAAAATGATAAGATTTGGAAATTTGGCTATAGTCATATAAAATTTGCATACCACACATTCGGTTGGAAATACTTCCACAATCAATTCTGCCACAGCCTTGAAATAAGAGTTATTCAAATTCCCTCTGTCGACGATCATAAGATGATCTACTATGACGGTTACAAGTTTTTGACGCGCAGATTTGTTAATTTTTACATTCGATTTGAATGTAGCAAGTGCAACTTTATCATCTCCACAAGTCGTTAAAAATTATTAAAACCCTATTGAAAAATGCAAATAAATACATGTGCACTGGCAACCTAATGTTTTGATAAATTAAATTTTTCAACACCTGATACTATAAAAGCAGTTTTAGAAAATGAAATTAGACATCATGATAATATAATTTGGCATATTACCACTTTAGACTTCAGGTCGTTGACCGCAGTGAGCGTAGAACTGTTGATGTTCGTGTTACTTTCGAGCAATGAAACATCTGAGCTTGATGGTTGGGCAACGGTTTCGACCTTTGGTTTTTTACACGGCGGAGATGATGATACTTCAACAATTGACTCGTTGCCTAACTTAACGAATAATTGTTGATCCTTGCTTACATTTTGGAACGAAACTGCCTTGACCAGAATGACCTTCTGTTTGTATATCAGCGGTTTCAAAAATACATTTGGTTGTTTCCTTGTTACCGTTGATCGATTCATATGAATGTAATTATTCCACAGTTTTGTGTCTTTATGGAAAATTTGTTTTCGTAGGAAACTTCAAAAACTTACGATTTGGCTGCGATGAACGTTTACTGCCTTTGAACCGTATTTGATCGCCGATCGAAAAAATTAATAGTGGCAAGAGATTTTCCGTGATTTCGAACACCTCATTTCTTCCAATTTTGTTGCCTGAAATTTGTTGTATTTAATAATATTTTCCAGGATATTTTAATATTTTGCATTTATCTTATAAATGAAATAATCCCAGTTTTTTCATTAATAATGAACGTTTATATATATATATATCCATCACGCGTTCACACCATGCAGCCACGCCACGACAAATAATGAAATTGAAACAAAGGATATTGAGGACGAAGAAAATTTATTGAATCGTAATATGAAACGTTATTTGAATCAAATATTATTTATTCAAATCAACTATGTTATATTTGAATTTAATATGGTTTATTTGAATTAAATATACTTTATTCAAATTAAATATAAGGATTGTTTTGAATTTAATATACTTTATTCAAATCAAATATAAGCATTTATTTGAATTAAATATACTTTATTCAAATCGAGGACTTCCGGTGGAGCTCGCGTATCATGTGGACGCATCGTTGGGGAGCTCCGACGAAGGGTTTGGTTTTTGTGGTTTAATTGGAGTTTTTCTTGAGAAAGCGGGGGTCGATATCGTGGGATAGGTGAAGAAAAGTGAGAGGACTATGTGGGAGTATTGGCGACGTGCGGGATTTGCTGATTTAGGATAAAAGCAGGACTTTTTGTGCAAGCGTGGTTTTGAGGTTATGAGGAAAATAAACCGAAGGGGGGTGGGGAAGAGCGCGGGGCCTGGTGGAGCGAGGAGCCTCGTGGGAACGCCGTCAGATGGCGGCACAGCGGAGGATCATCCGATGGCAATGAAGAGAGGCAGAGGAAGGCCACTGAAGGATGCAGACAAAGAAGGGAACACAAAGGTCGATAAGGCAGGGGCCGAAAATAATCAAAAGTTAGGCCGTTTTCTTGTGTTTGATGTCCAGGACCTGGACAAAGAGGTATTTAAGGAGGAAAAAACAGACTTTCAAACGAGAAATAGTGTGCAACACTCGCCGCACTGGGGGGGCAACCGTGGGACCGTCATATGAACCGCATGCGGACATGGAAGGAAGCGGACGAAAAGCGGCTGACAGGATACACGGAATCGAGGAGGGGGGGGTTGTGTGCAGTGCTCTCGGACAACCGAAGAGGAAAAGCTGGCATCGCCATCGGCAGTAGGAAGCGAACGAATAGCGGCGGACAGGACACACGGAGGTCGGGGTGGGGGGGGGGGGGGAGCGTGCAGTGCTCTCGGGCAACCGAAGAGGAAAAGCTGGCACCGCCATCGGCCTCATCTTCGCCGCATTCAAACGAGCTTATGGAACCGACGCGGTACAAGCAGAAGTGTAATCGGTGGAGGCGGTTGGGGGAAGGGAAGGATGTATCTAGCTCGGAGGGCAAGGTGAGGGGGAAGGAGAGAGTGCCGAGTGACTCACGGTCTCTCGGAGGTCAATCAGGATTGTTGTATTCGTCGCCTGAGGCCAGGAGGGGGGAATTAATGAACAATAAAAAATCGGGAGGTGAAACTCCTAGTGAAGGAGTGGATCCCAACACAACGAAAACTCGGCAAATGTGGGAAGAGGTGGAGGCAAGACTGAGGCAATTCGGTCAAAATGAGATGGAGAAGGTTAGAAGGGAGACGAATCCGGTGCCATGTCGTTGTGAAAGCATGAACGAGATAACCAAGTATTTTGCGGCGAAAACCGAGCAGGCTGAATAAGCGAGGTACAGAGACGCTGTTTGCTGGGAGGAAGAGAAAGCACAATACGAAGAAATTATTGAAGAACTACGGAAAGAGAGAGACGACGCTCGAAGGGAGAGGGATGACGCTCGAAGGGCGAGAGATGCTCGATTTGAGAGAGAGGATCAAATCGACGCGGCGCTACAGCAGGGGTTTGATAACGAGAGGGCCGAGGACGCAAGAACGATCGTGACGACGGAGTCATGGGATGTCTCAAGGAGGGGAGACAACGAATGCGTGGAAGAGAACCGGGCAGCCAGAGGGCCTGATCGGGGGGAGGGGTGTCAACGAAGCCAAAAGGGGGGTTAGTGAAAGGGAAAGCAGGGAGGAGTTCCAGTTGGGGAAGGAAAGTAAAAGGGGCTCAAGAAAGAAAAGAGGGGAGGGGACTAGGGGCGAAGGGCGACTGGCCCAAAGAACGAGGGTGGGGGCAGACAGAGCGTCCAAGTCGGAGGTTTTGACGAACGTGGGGCAGCTGACTCCAATGACTCAAGGAGTGGGGGTGGGAAGTAAAAGAAAAAGTGCTGAGGAAGACAATTATTAGGGTTAGAGGGGTTGGGTCGGCGGGACGCGAGGCCAGGACCAGGCAGGGGATCACACAGGCCTTAAGGGAAAAAATGGACATTGACCCGGGCATAGCAAAAGTGATGCTGCTGCTGGGGGGGGGGCGGTAAACACCGTAGATTCATTGGATACAAAAAAGAGAATCATGCATCAAAAGGGGGCTCTAAAAGGTTCGGGAATTTAGCTGGAGGACGACTTGACGACAAGAGAAGAAGGGGTGCAGGAATGGATAATCAGCGAGGCTGAAAAATTAATGAAAGAGGGAAAATCGGCGAAACAGGGGTATCTACAGATATGCGTTGAGAAAGTATTGTGGGGGTGGGTTGAGTTAGAAGGAAGAATCGAGAAAATTGTGGGCATTCCGGGGTCAAGGACATGGGGGCTTTAAGACGCTGTAATTCAAGGGGATCAAAATTCATGATGAAAAAAAGGGCATTGAAAGCTACGCGGTGCATTGAACAATAATATTTTTTATTCTTACCAATGTCGTTTTGTATTAAAATTGATAGCCGCATAGTGAAGATTTTGTTTATATAGAAGCAACAATACCTGATATTTCTAGATTATGTAAAAGGAAGAAGAGGGGAGTTGGTAAAAAGCGTAGAGGGCTGTTCAGTGGAGTAAATACTACTACATTGTGATGTATAGAATCATTAGTGTATAAGGAAAAGCAATAAGATGTAAGGGATGGGTTTGTAAAAGGCGACTGAAGCCATACAATGGAAATAAACAACTATTTAATCACTATTTACTTTATTCAAATCAAATATAAGGATTTATTTGATTTCAAGATTGAAATACATACATACACGAAAAGACTGATTCGCCAAAAAACTCATTCACGCCCAAAAATTGGAGCGTTTCGTATATTCCCATATTAGTCGTGATTCCGAAATTTTTAGGTTATGGATGGCCATGCAGTGTTGAATGACCACCTGTTCCATGACTATCCATAACCTAAAATTTTGAACGTCACGATTAATATGGGATTGTGGGATTAATATGGGAAATTTTGGATTTTCGATTAATATGGAAATATACGAGATCAATCAAGCTATTTTTAGGCGTCAGTAACTTTTTTGGCGAATCAGTCTTAGTTGATGTTCGCTTACTTATGTAAATCATGCATATTAAAAACCTACTTACTTTTGAAAACATCGATATATTCTTCGAGCGCCAACTCGATCGTGAAGAAAATCTCGCGTTTCCTCGTCCATATTACAATATTTCACTATAACTATAAAAAATCACAAAATCTCGTGCAAACGCAACACTCGCATACTGGTGCATACACGTGAATATGCCGGCTCTGGACTGCTGAGCGTCGTCACGCCGGCGAACGACGTCACAGTTGCGCGCGCAGTATAGTACGACGCACCGCGCATTTGAATAAATTTTACTTGACGTAAATAAATGGCTATTCAAATTGAATATTTTCAATACATCATTTATTTGATATAAGTAAATCGCTATTTGGACGAACCAATAAATATGGCATTTATTTGGCACCAGCAAATAAATTTATATATTTGTTTCAAATATGACTAAATGGCATGATCAAATAAAACCTTCGTCAATACAAATAAATTCTTATTTATTCTAAATAAAATTTTCCAAAAATGTGAGTTTATTTGAATCTAATTAATTTTTTCTGTGGGTGTGGAAGGGGGGAGAGGTGTTGTCAAAAAATATTTAGAGGTCACGAATCAAAATTGAAGGTTTCCCATTTGATTAACTTTTGAAAAAATCTATTTATTTTACTTCATTCACCTATAGCTAAGAAAGAGTTGAATTTAGGGGCTCGGCTTATAAGACTTTTTTGTAGCAAATTATTTTCTCTACAAAGTTCTCATTTGAATTTTTTCAATACATCTAATATCTTGGGCATTACAGCCGTTGAAATAGATATTTTCATACAATATTCACTTGAAACAATGACACCGCTGAAACGGTTGAATTTACGGACATGGCTCAATGAACTTTATTGTAGAGTATCATATTTCTTATGAAAACCCACTTGGAAAATGTCGCCATATCAAAATTCGCGGAATGGTAACACTAATAATGAGACATTTTTTTTTTTCAATGTTAATCAAATGGGAAACCTTCAATTTTGATTCGCGACCTCTAACAGCGCTTTCTTTTGGGTGCACTGGCTTGCACTGAGTACACACTGGTGACCCTCAGTGCGCGCATGTTGCCCCGTGTCAGTGCACAAAAACCCCAATGGAACACGCTCATCTTTATGACCTGTAGCGACATCTGTCGGTACCCGACAGTGAATCGTACGAAAGATTCTGGGGAATGCCCAAACTCGTTATCACCTGTAGCGACATCCGTCGGTACCCAACAGCCAATCGTACGAAAGATTCTAGGGAATGCGCAGCTTGCGATTGGCTATCGGGTACTGACAAATATCGTGCACTGGAGTGACACCGACTCGCCGTTTCAGGGCAATATTTTATGCACTCAGTGCAAGATTCATGCACCAGAATTCCCAACAGAACACGCTCCCCAAACAAGTGCGCACTCAGGGCGCACTCAGTGCAACGAACAGAAAGCGCTATTAATATTTTTTGACAACACCCCCCTTTCACGAAACTTCGTTTTTGGGCACCAACTAAAGGTTTTCGGGCACGATGGGTCAGAAAAAAAAGTTGCGCTGAAACGAATCACCCTAATCTATACATATACCTCTCGCAACAAGCCCCCCCCCCCCCTCCGGCGTGTTACTCATATCGAGCGTCCAGTGTATATTTTTTTTTCGTAGGAATACAAATATTATTTTTCGAATAGTATTATGATTTTTTTTTTCAAAAGAAAATGTCAGGATCTTTATTTTACAACTGTGAAAACTTGATAAGTGCTGATGACCATAAAAAAGGGAAAATCTATTAATTTTGCCACACTCTAAACATCCAGCTATTATGTGCGCTCATCACGATTCTCCCATTTTTGATGTGAAACTTTTGAAGCGCCTTCTATAATATTTCATATCGAGCGACTTGGAACTTTCTCGGATCTTTCTCCGAGTGAGGATAATATTAAGGTGCATGCGAAAGTGTGGTTTGCGCTGCAGTGGCACGAAAATTAATTGACACAAGGCCGGATATCGACTATCGACCGGGCGGCTGGCCTGGCTATTTTTATACAGCGACCCTGGAAACGAGGCGAGAGAGTTAAAGGCCTCGCGGGGTATTTTCTCTCTCGCACTCTCTTTGAATCGTCCTGAAGTCTATATGCTCACGTGTACTTATTTCCTCGTGAAATTCATAAATCTCGTTCTAAGGGAGACAGCACACGTGATCAACATTCACATCGGGCCCTTTTTTAGCCACTTTATGCAATTCTTTTTCGACCGTAGCTTGTGGATAAACATGCAAAAACCATCTACTCCGGGACTTTAGCTCCCGCGAGAAAATTCTCGAAATTATTCTCAAATTATGGAGTCTTGAAATGTTGACAATTGACGAAAGCGCCAAAGGGAGTTTATTCATTCCTGGATTATAGCTTCTCCGGTAACGCAGACACTCCGGATTCAAGCACCACCGAGAGGAGTTTATTGACTCCGGGATTGTAGCCCCTCCGGCGGCGTAGCGACTGCGGTACAGCAGCTTGTTCGTTAATCCAGCCATTCGCCACGTCCCCGAAGAATTCATCGACTCCGTGATTGTAGCTTCTTCGGCATTTTAGGCCAGGGTTGCCAGATTAGTCGCTAAGCTAGTCGCGCACAGATGGCGCTCAAGTCGCCCAAAATCACAATCACGAGATGGCGCTCAAGATCGCCCAAAATCGCACAAACCGACGCGCCAACAATTCAAAAAGAATGAAAGACAAAAAATAAGATTTTACTCAAATGAAAAGTTTTACATTTTCTATTTCGTACAATCGACAAGTCGCCTAAATATCGCAAACAAAATATATAAATCGCCCAATTTTCGTCAATTGCATAATCTCAAAATCTGGTCACGAGGTAGCGCTCTGGGTCGCCCAAATATCGCTTTGAAAAATCTTAAATCGCCCAAAATCGCAATACCTCCAAATTTGGTCGCAAAGTGGCGCTGCAAGTCGCCCAAATTGCGATTTATCGCCCAATCTGGCAACCCTGTATTCAGGCCCTCCAGAACTTTAGAGTACTGTCTAAAATCCCGTCTAGCAAACCGCATCGACGATTACCAAAATATTTTTATTTCTCAGGTACATTAACGTTTTTAAATTAAAATAATCTATGAGATGTGGTATCGTGGAATATCTCTCGCGTATGCGATAACTACATAAAGAGAGTCTGAGAATAAATTATTCCTATTTCGCGATGCCGGTGCCGACTAACAAGATAGAAGAGAAAGAGAGAAATCTTCCTTCTCGTCTCGTCCCTCCTTCCATTTTCGTCCAAGTGGGACGCAACATATATTCCCGGACTTGATTTGGCAAGCACCAAGTTTCGTGCATACCCAGTACACAGTTTCGATTCTTTCCGTGGGTATAGTGTACTATAATTGAGGCGAGATTTCGTCTGGCTCTCTCGGTTTTATAGGTAGTTTTCACTCGACTTCCTCGTTTTCACCAAGAACTCATACTGTCGAGCAATGAGCAAAGACTCTCTCGCGACCTACGAAGTTTCCAGTCGATTATACATGGGTAATTCCATGTCAATCATTTTCAAATTCTTTTATCATAAAACGAAATTCTGCCAAGGGAAAAATATTAATAATTTTTTTTCGAAAGTTATGCAAAATAAAGAATTTTATCATTTTTTTCAATTATTCGAGTCTATTTTTCTAAATATCTCGAAAGCTATTATAGTTAAGAAAAAATCGTTCTGGGTTCCTATTAAAGAGTATACTTGGAGCTACGAAAAACAAATATTCTGAAAAAAAAATCTCAAAAATGATGAATTTGGAGAACTTTGAATTTTTGAAAATCACGATCAACATCAAATTTTTGGTTCAATTTTTTTTATATAATAGACCTTGTACTGATCTTAAAAGATCCTGAAATTTTCAAGGTGTTTTTTTCTTCAAAAATATAAACTTTTAAATTTTGGTAAAAAAAATTTTTTTCTCTTTAAATTAAGTAAAGTTGAGCAATCATATAATTTTGTAATTTTGAGCTGTAAAAACTACATCATTGCTCAACGTTACTTGACTTGAAGAAAAAAAACGCCGTTCTGACAATTTCAGGATTTTTTAAGATCAATACAAGGTATGATATTTAAAAAATTAAACAAAAATTTAATGTTGATCGTGTATTTTCACGATTTTTAAAAACTTTACATTCTCCAAATTCATCATTTTTCATAATTTTTTTTTGGAATATTTTTTTTTTTCGTAGCCCCAAGTATACTCTTCAAGACGAACTCAGAACGATTTTTTCGTAACTAATAATAGTTTTCGAGATATTTAAAAAAGAAACTTGAAAAATTGAAAAAATGGTGAAACTTTGAATTTTCGAAAAAAAAAAATTAATTTTTTTCTTTCGGTGAAACTTCGTTTTATGATAAAAAAAAACTTCTGACCACATTACGTCGAAATTCAAAGGCGTCGATTCCAACAATTGGTCGATTTGAAATGGAATGGCCCATATATATATACATGTATGGATTCATAATAAACTAAAGGGCGTAAATTGATTTCATTTCAATTTTTTAGCTCTCAAGTTTCGTCTTCTCGTTGGTAAGCAGTCGATATGTGTATACATACATAGGTTTATATCGTCTCTGAGCTCAGCGTGTGGCTTTAGTTACGTTCTACTTTCCCTTGGTTGAGCTCGAGTCTGCCGTGCCCAATGTTGTGTGCTGATGGTGCGCCCTAAAGCAACGGCGTCGAACCACTCGAAGCATCCGCCTCGTCGATAATACACTCCACACGTATATATCAAGTATTTTTCAACAATCTAACCGATTTTTTTTTTCGGTAAATCTCTATTTTTTTTATGATGAAGTTCGCATCCCTGTAATGCAATAAAACTATATTTTTTCAATTCATTTGTAATTATATTTACGCTTTGCCCGCGCATTCAACATTCCCAGTACTTGATAAAGGCTCAGAAATACATTTCGACGATTTTTTACTTCAAAACTTCCCAGAAAGAATAGATTTTATTTTAAAAAAAAACTATTTCCGCTGGATTTAAACGATGGAAACTTCAGGATCATAATTTTTTAACAATTTTAATGGTCGAAATTAATCATATTGAAGTTTGCATCGTTGCAATGCAACCTCAATAATTTTTTCAAATATATTTGTAGTGAGCTTTACGTTATGTTTGTGCATTAAAAAACCCAAGTCCTTAACACAGACCTCAAAATGCATTTGAACGATTTTTCACTTTGAACATTCTCAGAAAAATTGAATTTTATTAAATTAACTGTTATCGTTGCACTAAAACACTCCTCTTTTTCGTTCAGATGAACGTTCGGAACTTCAAGTTGATCGAATGTGCCAAATAATTATCTTATCCCAACTTATCTCATCCTAACCAATAAAACCATTTTTTTTAGTAATTGTGATAGTGTACATATTGCGCTACAGGTCGAAGGCCATATCAATTCTTTGTCCTAATTGAAAAATGGTGATTTGTTAAATTTATATAAGTAAATTTTTCCAGTTTATAGATGTGATGATATTTTGATTTATAGAGTTTAGAATAAAGATGTTCAAAATATAAATAAAAAAACGTTCGATGATGAATAAGATAAATAGTTGATCACCATTTTTTTGCCTTTTTGTAAGTGCAATTTAATCCATCGAAATAGTTTTTTTTCATTCTAACGCAATATTGCATTATAGTGCAATCGTTTTTTGTTATTATAATAATTTTGTGAATTTTAACCTCTATCACGTTTTTCCTATGCAAACTTGAAAAATGTCGCTTCGAAAGCGAATATTCGAATTATTCGAGACAAATCGAATCGAATAATTCGAATTATTTGATTCGAAACTCGTCGTTAAGATTTTTTCATAATTTGGGAGGAATATATTGCAGATAAATAAAGAGAACTGTTGAATAACTCAATTACACTTGACTAATAATCAGCGATTGCATTTATTTGTTAATTTTTCTAACGATGAATTTTCATAATATCTAAAGAAATATTTTAAATCCTACATTTTATTAAAAGGTTGGCAATGAAACTTCCTTTTAAAAGTCATGTTTTATTAAAATTTTAATTACTTCAGTAGTAAGCTATCAACAAAATATTATGATTAACGATAAATATATGACAGAACAACATAACTTTTTCATCGAAATCGATCAGATTAAGAGCAAAAAAAATTATTCGAATAATTCGAACTATTCGAATATTCGATTCGAATTTCGAATCTAATATCACTATCTGATTCGTTTCGAATGTTATTCGCACACTCCTACTGGAAACGTTCCGCAGCCGATAAAAAATTCCGGGTCTCAAATTTTGACGTGAAATAACCTATTTGAATTTCATCAAAATCGGAGTAGGTCAGCGGAAAGATTTTCCTTGTCAGCAAAACGTGTTTCACTTTAAACTGTTTCAAAAGAACGCGTTCTCGATACATTCCGAATGTCGTGCATCGTTTCACAATAAAATAAAAAAATACAAGTGAATAAAAATATGGAAATATTGCGGCGACATATTAAAAAAAAAAAAAATCCCGAGTATGGAAGAAAATTTGCAATGAAAATACAGCTACAAAAGTTTCAGTGAACAATTATAATAATTTATTGTAGAAATCGTTAGTTGAATTTTGCAACTAAGCAGCGAGAGTGCATGGCATTAAAGTTTCCGCACTCTTCCCCAATTCTTACGTTTCTCCCACCATGTAAAACAGTTGATAATTGCATACAATCGAGAATATCTCGAGATAATATTCCGTATGAGGCTGTCTCTCTCGTTCTTTCATATTAAAACGCGAGAAGCTATATCGCGGTGCCCCCGGTGTGTTGGTATCTAGCACGAAACTAACGTGGGTGTATTAACGTCGAAGTGAAAGTCAGACGTCACATCAGCCATGGGTTTATATGCCATACGACTGTATTGCAAAGAGAAAGAGAGAGAGAGAGAGAGAGAGAGAGAGAGGGAGAGGGAGAGGGAGAGAAAGGCTCTGAAAATACCACAATAATACTGGGACTCCAGAAAACACATTCGAATAGGCTCTCTCTCGGTATAATTTGAGTTGAAAAACGAGGTCGAGACTGTAATTCTACTTTCTCGCAACAATTCGGCATTTATCGTATCGATTTTATTAACCCATTGATCCTCGGGAATTGCGTTGAGTCTGATGGCGATTTATTATTATTTTCGAACAATAGAGACGCTTGAAAAAAATTATTTGTCGTATTGAGAAAGATCAGATGGATTAAGGTAGTCCTCCGCGACAATCTCAACTAAAAGGTACACAGCATGTGCATATTTACAGAGTTGATGATTATTTCGATCTGCAGTAAATACATTTAAAAAGCACACAATATTCATTCAGTGCAAATAGATAATACGGTAGATACATTTTATTGTCGTAAAATTTATTCCATTGAGTGTTCTTAACCTACAACTGCTTCACTCTTGGAGTCAACTTTTTGCTAGAACTGTCCTGGCTCTGCCCCAATACACAAAAGAGGTACATATACAGACAACGCATTCTTCTGTATGTGTAAGCACGACGATCGGGGCAACGTTCTGATTGGTTCCGATCGCCGCTCCGTGTCCGCTCCACGCGCTCCTCCCAGTGTTGCCAGAAAGCAAAGTCGTTCCGTACTGTCAGCGCCACAAAAACGTACTGAAACGGACGAAAACGTACTTAAGCGCCATATATATATATATATATACATATATAGCATACCCAAGCTTAATAACCTTCAGTCGGTAAGATAGGGTTCGGACTTTAACCTCAGTCGGTAAGGTAGGGATCACGAAAAATGCACACATACCAACACAATCAGTATAAAACAACACAAAATGTATATTTAATTCGTTATGCGCGGACTTCGGATGACCCGATTGGATGCGTCATGTGCGGTCATGGCATATCCTGGCACGGTAAGGATATAGATTTGTTTTTTTTCTGAGATTTCAAAACGTACTGAATTGGCCAGCGTCGTACTAACGTACTGAAACACGTAAAAACGTACTGAATTCAGTACAAATGTACTGAACTGGCAATACTGGCTCCTCTGCTTGCAGAATTTGTGTTATAATACCAAAACCGTCGGGTTCTAATGGTTGTTTCTTGGAAACTAGACGGTGAATCATCCTGATTTTTATCCACTTAGTTCGTGACATCCCGTTCGAGCTTCCCTCAATTTTTTATCAACTTCGCAATTTTTGATTTGACGGTAGAATTAATAACGCACCTATGCGTCATGCGTGTCCAATGCGTTACGTGTAAATTAAGCCAACTTTGAGAGTGAGTATCTCGGGTTTGGGACGGTCAAACTTATTTAAACGGCGCAGATATTTGGATTAGGGATGCTCAATTCCGATTCGATACTTAAAAAGATCGATTCTTTTGTTCAAAAAATCGTTCTTTTGAATCGATTCTTTCCTTTTCGATCTTTAGGTGATTCGATTCTTGACCTTAAAAATGGAAAATTCGATGTTTTATTAAATTCATTATGTATTAAAGATTGGCAATTTAATAAAGATTCACAAAAGTCTATGAAACATCAACGTCAAGATTGAAAGAAAAAAAGTCTATGCGAAAATGTGAAAACATGAGAAAAAGAGTAAAAAAAAAATTAAAAGCTAAAATATTGAAAACATGATCCAACGAAAAAAATAATCGAAAGTAAAAATTCACAAAATATCGTAAAACGATAGAATCTTATGTAATAGCAAAAAAGTCTGCTTTGTTAAATATATTGATAATATTTTTAAGAGTATATTAAAAAGTGCAAATGTATAAAAGAACCAAACTATGTTTAGCCAGAATGAAAACTGCTTTACATTTATTATTTTGTATTCATCATTTTGTTTTAAAAAAATTAATCCAATTTAATCATTTTTCATAGCAAAAACTTAATAAACACTTACGTAAGCTTTAATTAGCAATTAATTTTTTTTTACAAATTAAAAAAATCGATTCTTACAAACTTGATTCTTTGGATTCGTTTTTTCATGAAAATCGATTTTCTTGATTCGATTCAAAATGAATTAGAGAATCGATTCTTTCCAAAGAATCAAACATCCCTAGTTTGCATAACATATTAAATCATCTTTGTGGCAAATTCCAACCATTTTTAATTAAACGATCGCACGGAGGAACTACCTTAACCGCCTGAAAAGGATTCTAAAAATGTTAAAAGCAATGGAATTTTAGTTTCAAGCCTTTTCTAACTCGAATAATCATTTAGTTGCAAGCGGCATTTTCAACAATTCGTTTTAATATTTTTTATCTCAATTATGAAAAACTTTCATATTGAAAATTATAGTAATCTATAGCATCGTGCGAGCGTTTTCGTTACGCGTGAAGTACGCTTTTCTTCGAAATAAAGGATTTCGCAACCATTAATATATCAATTATTCTCGCGCAGCGACGTTTGCGTCATCTAAAGATAAGGGGCTTGATGGCTTTTTTGATTCTACAAAAATTTATATTGCGTCATATTTATATGCATTTGATAAATAAAAACAGTTTTATGTAAATTTTGGATTATTTCACGAGAGACAATTCCAAACATCTGTTTAAAAGTCTCAACAAGTGGCTTTGTTTGAATATTGAGGCGTCAAATTCGGTATTTGGAGGTTCAAAACTGTCGACAGCCTTTTCGTCGTTTTTTAAGCTACAAGAGAAAGAAGGAGAACTGGCCGAAGATTTCTCGAGTCTGGCTGCGGACACAGGAACTCGACAGCGAGATAAAAACAGGAGATAATACAACTAATAGCATCGGGAATGCGTGCAGCGTCTGATATATACACGAGAGTTAGTCGGAACATAGGAGAGGTCCGATGAACCTGCGAGGGTAACGTACTCCGAAGGTGCGTGGTCATCTCGACGAAGTTACCTTTCCAAGATACCCTCGTGCAATGTACGAGGTTATGCGGATGTAGTCTCGAAACTTGATTCGATTTATACTTTACATTTATCATGTTCAATCATCGTTATTGTTCATCTCGGCAATCGTCACCACCATTTTCTTTCTTCAGACGCTTTGCAAAAAAAGCATTACGAACAATTCCTTTTCACGTTAAATCCACGTTAATATTATCTCGAGATGATGACATCCAGTGAAATCAAGGTTGCCTCGAAATTTGTCGTCTCACAAAGTTACGTCCATGTTGAGATTGCCGCAAGAACATTTTGGATCGAGGTCTGCCGTCAAAATTATTCTCCATTGCGACATGCCATCGGGCGATTTCGTATTGAGGTTGTCATCAAAATGATAATTTAAAAATCATGTCATCGAAAGATTGTCTTTAAGATGATAATGCCCACCTTGAAATCTCCCTGCGATAATGTCATCTCGAGGCTTCGTCGATATCACAACGAGCAATCAAGATTGCGCCATCGTGGGATTGAGTGAAAGTCCTCCACCATTAAATTTATCTCAATCAGCATGGTCGAAAATTGTGGGGATTAAAATGAACACATTGCTTTCACGTTACTTCCTGCTATCCCCAAATTTTTCTCGCTTGCGATTTGCGATGCTCCTTTCTTCTCAACTGTTCTAATTGTCATTGAATTTATTTGGCTATGAATAGCAGCAAAATTATCCCAGTACAGTCGCGTAAATTTTATTTATCGTAACCCTCCGTGGTCACACTTATCTGGGTCGATTTAACCTTGTCCATTCCGAATGATTATTGTGACCAAACTATCGGTCGGCAAAATCTCAAAAAATTACAGAACATCCTTCAAACATTCTAGTTGATGTATTAAAAATAGTTTATAAAAAATCATATGACGATATATTCAAAAAAATTCCTAAAGAAGAAAAAAGAAAAATCATCGTGGGTTGGTTTTGACCCCGTGTGGCCACGGAAGGTTAAATTGGTCTTTTTAGATTTTCTAACAACCATTCTTGTCACTTAAAGCTTTTATGATAGCTAAAAAACGTCGATAGCTGTTTGATTAGAAAAGTAAGCGCGTTCACAATAACTTTATAAAAATTTGTACTCTTCAACCAAGCTGCTGAGTGATTTTCTCTAAACTTAATCCGAGCTTTCCTTGCTATCTAATGTTTTTATGACAAAATATTGAGCTCAATATCTGCGAAATTAAGTAACTTGAAGTATTCACAGGAATTACAAAAATGAAGATTTCTCTCTCTTTCCCTCTCTAACATACACATACCCCCCCCCCCCCACACATATTAACATACACGGACTTTCTTTCCAAGTATGATTTTTTGATGTTTTTGAATCAGTGAATACTTTAACACTGAGGGAACAATATATTTCTATGTACCAAGATTTGTTAACTGTTAACAAATTTAAATGAATATTTTTTAACAGTTGATAAACTATTTTTACACAAATAAAATTTTGTCATGACAACACGAATATTTCTTAATGACTAACAAATTTTGTAACAGTTGAGGAATATTTAAATAAAAGTGCCAAGTAAATATATTTCTTTACTATAAATAAGCTGTTTTCTCAGTGTAAAAATTTCGTCAAAAAAGTATGACCTTGAAGTTCCGAACGTTCATCGGACCGAAAAATCGACTAATTTATCCGTGAAAGTAAAAATTGAAAGACCCCGATATAATGTTGAAAATTAATTCTTCATAGTTATGTCTTTATTTGATAAAGTGTGTACCAAGTGTTTATGATCTATTAGTTTTCCTTTGAAAATTAGATTAGTCAATTTTTTCGTTCAGTTGAACATTTGGAATTTCAAGTACATACAAAAGTGGCAAGAAATATTTTTTCATGATGACAAAAATCTATGCAATAATCTTGAAATTTTAGGTAATAGCAATTTTTCTTGACAGATAACTGTTTTATCGATAACCCTCGTCATTGGATCACTAAAATGCCTTGTTCGGAAAGTTGGTTAAAAAGATCGAAATAAGACAATCCCAGGTCCGATGAACCTGTGGGGCTAACGTACTCTTTCTTTCTCTTTCCCTCTCGCTCTCCTTCCTCTCTTCTTCTCTTCTTCTTCCTCTTTCCTGGCACGCCGAACACGAGCACCCAAGAGTCTTGTAACGCGACCGTTGTATATTTCCGCACCGTACTTGGACGCACGTGAGGATCGCATCGCGTGTCCTGCATACCGCACCCTTTATTATCTCGCTTCCTCTCCCTTTATGCCGTCCTCAACTTTTCTTTTTTTAATCTCCTTTTTTCTCATCCATCGGCATAAGTTTTCTCTCGCTTCTCTCTCGCTAAGTGCCTTCTAACCGACCATCTTCAACCCCCTCCTCTTCTTCAACTACTCATCCTCTTTTTCTTGTCTTCAAGCCTCTGTCTCTCTCTGTCTTTTCCTCTCTCGAGTCTCGTTGTTGCGCCCTCCTTCCGATATAATACCAACTATGTTCGGTGCCTTCTATTTTGTGCTATCTTCCATAAGACTTGGTTTTTTTGCCGGATCATTAAAACTTATTTGAGCCTCCCAGGAGTATACTCGTATTACGTATTTCTCAGATATATTGGTTTTCAACGTTTCTCGTCGATTGCAGCACTAGGAAATATCAGGTCGATGAAGCCGGTAGATTTACGCACAAAGATCTTTCGATAGGTTTCGTTTCCAATAGGGGTGTGCGATCATTCGAATTTACGAATTATTCGATTCGTCTCGAATAATTCATCAATTCGTATATTCGCACACCCCTGAATACTAGTGAAAAATAAGAGACTATGTTATTGAAATGGCTATTTATCATGAAACCTAAATAAATATTCGCATTATCGAAGTTATTGAATAAATTAATGTCAGTAGCTGACAATAAAGCCAGATTTCAGAACGAAGAAGAAAAACGGTCATCGATCACAACAATAAAAAATCATTTCTTATTTACCATTCAATAATCGTGAAAACTGAGAAAGGGGCACTAGAGATAACGATTGACTTTTTTTATTGTCGTTAAAATTTTTTCAAAATTTGGGAGAAATATATTGCAGATAAAATATTTAAATAAAAAGAGTATAACTTTTGAAAAACTTAATTACACTTGACTAATAATGAGCGTATTGAATTTATTTGTTAATTTTTTTAACGATGTATTTTCATAATAAATAAAAAAGTATTTTTAATTTTGCATTTCATTAAAAGGTTGGTAATGAAACTTTCTTTCAAAAGTTATGTTTTATTAAAATTTTCATAGCTTCAGTAGTAAGCGATAATATTATGATTGAGTTAAAACGAATATTATGATTAAGTTAAATATATGATAGAACGACATAACTTCTTCATCGAAATCGATCAGTTTAAGAGCAAAAAATACATAATTATTCGATTGGAATTTTAAATCGAATATCACTATTCGATTCAATTGGATTCGAATGCTATTCGCACACCCCTAGTTTCCAAGTGAAAGTTATGTTTGACTTTTCGAGCAAATAATCCAGGAAGGAATCTCTGAATTACAACGCCAAAAAATAATTTGCGGTCTTTCTATATGACGCCGATGAAACGACTCTTGAATGAAACCTTAAAGATGTTTAGAAGCAAATCACGTTTAATGAGAAAATTCTGAAAAATTGGTATGTTTTTCAATGAAGTACTTAAGAGGTCGTGTAAAAATTTCACTACGATTAAGAAGATATTTATTGAACAATTAACATTCAAAGGTTTCATAGCTTCTAAACAACCTTAACTCGAAACGTTTTCTCATGTATTTCGAAATAAATTTTTTAATACAAAAATCTCAATTTTTCTGTAGAAAACATTTTAAAATTATAACTATGGGGTACAGTGTAAGAATTCCTTTTTTCGAATGCAATTATCCGTCGTGTGAAACCATACAAATTTCTACATGTCACAAATCAAACGATTTGTGAGACTTAAAATAAGTTATGATTTTCATTTCAGCTTGTTTTGTACAAAAAACTAATGTTTTTGTACTTAATAAAAAATTTTGATGGCGAAATATGTCGAAAACTTGAGGAAATATTCGATTTATCGGAACCGAGAATAAATACATAAAAATTGCTTTTTTTTTTTAGCGATTTAATTCCCCTGTAACGAATTTGTAAATTTGTAAAGATAATTTACATAGATATAAGGTCCTAAGAGAATACAAGAAGTATATCTTATATTATCAAAAACGAAAATACATTAATTTTAGAATACTCAACGAAATATATCTTTGTTCTTCTAGCACTCCTCTTTGTTTCCTCATTCCATCGACCTGCATCGTTTATCCGTGGGATCGTTTTTTCCCTCGAACGTTTCTCGATCAGCTGTCGATGACCGCAACTTTGTGGCGTATGTTGAAGTGGAACGAAAACTCTTATGGAACTCGAAAAAAATAAACAATACATCCACTTAAATCCATCATTTTGCTTTGTATGCCGGCTCTCAGTTGTTTCCCACATAGCCGAGTCATTTTTTCTTCGGAGAAAATAAATCCTCGATCGAAAATATTTGATGTTTTTTATTTTTATGTTACAGACTTGCGGTGAGCGACTGTGCGCCTCAGACGTCGCGGGTCAGCTCGAATCTGCACAGCAGCAGTAGTATGGCGGTGAGCCGGGTACCCAGCCCTCCGCCGCCGGAAGCAAACACCCCTGTTGCAGAAAATTGGTGTTACACGCAGGTACGTACACGCGTAACAGCGATAAATTATCCGGCGAATTGCGTCGCGTGGTTTTTTTCCTCGTCTATCAAAGATTTGGGGAATATGGAAAAAAAATTGTCAGAGCAGTAAATCAGATGTAGATTATCGTAGAGCAAAGCCAATAATGCCACAAACGTGAATTGCAAAAGAGTCGAGAGAAACAGCAGTGAATTCCCTTAGGAAGATACGCCTAGTTGATGGCTACAAATTATGTTGAAATTTGCATTGTTGCGATACAACAAAAATATTTTTTTGCAAATTTATTTTCAATTATATTCGCGTTTCGCTAGTGCATTAAGGAGGTTCTATCGCCATAATCATAATAGTATGTACAAAGTAACGGCAAAATCATCAGATACAATTTTTTCAAGATAATTTTTTGAAATTTTGCGTGAATCTTCTTGAGCGTCGTATTGTAATGTGTAAAAAATTTGAGAAGGTTCCATCGTCTGGTAATCGAGATATTCAATTTTTTTAAATCACAATTTTAACATAAGGTCTTATGGTAAGTTACGGACAAAGACGATATTTTACAATAAATAACTCGATTTCTAGACGTTCAAATTTTCACAAATTTTACCCACAGTTGAGTATGACTGTTAAGAAGGTTCATACGAATTTTAAACAATTAAACTTGGAATTCATCAAACGCATGAAAAACGATAGAACCTCCTTAAAAACATCCGCAGTCTCAAGGTTATTGTGGGGTCAGGACAAAATGATGTCACCGAGCTGAAATTTTTTGTGGATATTCATAATCCCTTTGCTAATTAACGTGTAAAATTCTGAAACGATCCACAGCACCCATATTTAGAAAAAAATTCTGAAAGTCGGAGTATTTAGTGTGCTTATCACATTACGCTTATGGAAATGTTCCGAACATTTTTCAGTATATTACATATATCTGCCGAAAAACGATGCTACGGAGTTAAAAAAATAGGTACAGTCCGATGGAATATCAGACTAACTCGCCTGGCGCCTTGGAAATCCAAATTATTCACGTTTATAATCGCAAATTTGCTCAATAATTGAGCACACAATATATAAGGCTTGGAAGCATGGCGACAGTGTAAACGGCACAAGTGCTCCCTAGGTTACTGACATTTGGTAATTATGCATGGGACCATCAATTTATTCAGACACAAATTGAAAAGGCATATTATTTATTTTTATTCCTTCAATTGGCAATTATTACTTATTTGGAATTTGTTTGATGATGATGAATTTCGAGAAATGTCGGGAAATAGACAGTTTGACACAAATACAAGTTGATTTTGAGATTAGAAACGATTTACGACGTTGCCGATTCATCTCACTTTCAATGAGCCACAACAAATCATTGAAAATAATTCCGCAAAGTGATTAAAACATTTCCTGTAATCATCCCTTATTCAAAAATGCATAGTCTCATGAAGCGCTGTGATTTTTTTCTCGAAGACGTACATTGAATATGACGATCATTTAATGACCAACAGTTGGTAACAACCAAGCAACCCACGCATAAGCATAGCCCCCCCCCCCCCGCCAACCTCATACTTCACTCCCGACGACTAGACCACAGAACAATTTTAAATAAAAACCCCACAATATTTCGCAGCGATTTTGCACTTTAAAAACTTCTTACGATTAGGAAGAATGAATTTTATTAGAGAATAAACTATTTTTGTTGCATTCGAACAATGCAAACTTCAGCATCATGGCTAAAAAACATTCGAGATTTTGTCTTAAGCTCATTTCAATCGCAAGCAATCAACCGACTCATATGACTTCATAGAATCACTAAAACATGAAAAAATAATAATTTATTTTTGTTAGGGATATTCGATATACATCGAATTCACTCGATGTTTACAGTACGATACTTCGAATCGATCCGATGTTTTGAAAAACTGTAGATTTACTCGATGTATCGATGTATTTTCGAAAAACATCGAATCAATGATAACCAGCTAATGATTATGACTTGGACGCTTTGAGCGCTGTGAGCGCCACATCCTGTAGCATTTTATATGTCGGTGTATATCTATACATTGTTAGTTATCACCCCGAAGACGCTGAGCGCTGCTTGTAACGGTGTGCACCAACACATCGCCACATTACCTCTTTCTATTTCACTTCACTTGACAAGAATAAGAAATAAGGAATAAGAATCGGCAAATCGCCGCGCACTTTACAGAAGCTACGCCAATCGGATGGCTTATGCTTATTTCTTATTTTGCACTACGTTAGGCGTTACAAGCAGCGCTCGCCGTGGACCCGTGGTCGAGGTGATAACTAATAAAAGCTTGCCAAGCGCTCCTATAAGGGGCCAAGGGAGGCGGGGCATAAGGCCTACGCTACGCAGCTACGCTTCCATGTACCTCCCTACGAAGGATTGCATGAAAAACTTTGCGATGATGTAGTGTTAGAAAAAGTACTCGATGTTGAGAAAACTTCGATGTTTCTAACCGATGCATCGGAAAATACCGATGCACAGCCTCGATGCATTGCATCAAAAAAAAAAACATCGATGTATTTTCTAAGTGGACACCCCTAAAAAATTGCTGAGTATTGTTATTGTATTATTCTGTACTAAAGCCGGACGCGTGCTATTTAATTTTCAAATTTAGCACGTGTATTCAATAGCGTCCTATATATACTTCGCCCCTTCTTTCTAGCTCGAAAGTGCCGTGTCTGTCGGTACTCGCCCGCTCGGAGTAAATCTTAACGTTATTTTTCATAGAAATGTTGCAATAGCTTCGAGGAAATTCTCCAAATGCTAACAATTTTGGTATTGATCGACGCAGAATATTTCAGAGAGTACTCTGTTAGTTTTTCAACAAAAGTTCAATGGAACGATCAATTCTACAGCGAGTTTATTGCGATCGCGCATGGCTCTGTCCATTAGAGGCTATGTAATTGGCGCTCAAAAGTACCCATCTTAACGATTTTTGTTCTCCATAAATAAGCTCCAATTCAAAATTTTCTCATTAAACGTGATTTGCTTCTAAACAACCTTAAACCAACCCGGGGGAGCCAATCGTTAAGAATCACCGATACCTCCGAATAAGGTCCACCTTAATATACCTTTGAAATAGCGCTTGTAGTTTGTAACCCGTAGCTTCGATGGGGTCACAAAGAGAGAACAGGAGAGCGTGTATATTACAGTCGTGGTGGTTAATACCGCGTTTCGCAAAACGGCACTGTGCGTGAGTGAACGTCGGTGCGGCGCTCTCCTCTTCGCCCTCCTTCCCTCCTCGTTCTTCGCTGCCCCTGCGCACGCGTTCTGGATCTATTTTTACTGGCTCACGGCGTCCTCCCTTGCCAAGTGAACGACCTGCAACTAGATATCTTTCTCGGAGAGCGCCCTCTTCCCGTCTCTCATATCTCTTCATCTGTTCGCCCTGCTTCCTCCACCCTTCACCCCCTCAACCTCGTGTGTGATTCGTCGCGTGTTTTTCTTCTGTTCTATGTCTCTCGCGCGTCTGTGGCGCCTCACTTCTATCGTGCGAATATATATAATTCTGGGTCTTCGGCGAGACCATCTTCCTTGCACGTATATCCCTCCTACCAGTTTTGCAAACCTGCAGATAAAGATCTGATATTCCGTTGAATGTATTTATGTAATCCCATCGCGATATCGCCAGAATGGGAAAGCTAAGGGAATCGCAACTTTTTTTGAAATTTCTTAATCCCGTGAAAATATTTTTTCATAGAGGACTTACGATTATGTGAAAACGATGAAGAATCAGTATGCGAATTTTTATAACGTTTCCGCGGAATTTTGTCCGATATTTTTATGCTATTATTTTGAAAACGTACCGAAACGTCGAGTACTCAGATTCGGAAATAAATATAACAAGTACGCTTCGCGTACTCATTGGGGGGGGGGCTTGGCCCCCTAAACCCCTCCGCGCTTCGCGCGCACTGAAAGAAATTTTATTGCAATATTTGCAATAGCATTACTATATGATATAGTAATTCTTGCTTTTCAAGATAGCATAATGTCCTATTATTATAGGAATATTTACGATTGTCCCTAAATTGCTATATTTTATTGTACTTTTTGTTACGCGAAAAACCAAATATTGCAATAAAATTTATTTCAGTGCGCCGCTGTCGTCGTACTTCGCGTTCCGTATTCTTGATCATTGTCTTGATTTATTCGGTACGGAAATACTATATATTGTTTTCATGTTACTGTACATTGTTTTTGATAATATTGAGTCACATGTTTCATTCTTCATAGGGGCAACTGTTCATAAAGTTGGTGATCGAATTTCAAGGATTATATTAGTAGGCACTCACAACTTTAGAATATAAGGATCATACATTTTGTTTTTGTGAGATATTTTGAATGTTGGTTAACATGTCCCTTAGGGACGTTTTAATAGGCACTCACGCCGTAATTTAAACCCTTCGATTCATTGTGAACATCGAGTAGTCAGATAAATTCTATTAATCATTATTAAAAAGGCAGATCTGACGATAATCAATATGATGTAAAAGTATCTAAACAATCATATCGGTTAAATGCTTTGATAAATTATATTCGCAGAATTGTTAAAATATTAGGCAGTAATGAAGAATATTAGTCACATTTGAGATGGGCATATTTATCATAACATTTTAATAATTTAATGATTATTAGTACATTTATAATAGGTAAAAGAAGATTTCGGTTATAAGTCAATGCCCAGTTTCTGTTTTTTCACGTTTGAAACGCGCAGGTGATCGCCATATTGGTAATGGAGCGCAAGCACAGGAGAGTAGAGAAGTATGTACTTTTTATAAGAGAAATATGGGTTTTGAATTTGGCGCGCTCAGGCCGGCTGCTACGCATTCTGTTCGATTTTTAGTTCCTCTTTTACTCTGTACGTGGCGTAGCGGCGGCCGTGACGTACGTGGCGACGTCGCGTATGCAGGTCTATGCTTTACGTGAAAGTGATATGTGCTTGTTTACAGTCATATGGAAATTCTGTCAGTGAGAGTCTTTTTTTGTTATTCACTTAGCAGTGTCTACTTGGATTGCAACTTCATGGGACTTTTGTTTACAATCATATACAGACATTATGTGAGTTAGACAAAAATTCGTTCGTAAACTTTCGAGTTCCAAGTGTATATGGACAGAAATAGCTGTTTCTTGGTTATAAAGATGGTGTTTTTTTTTGTACAAATTGTAGGCTTGATGGTGTCTGATGGGATTAATACTTCGTGGGACATTTTTTTACAATCATATACAGACATTGTGTGAGTTAGAAAAAAATTCGTTCGTCAACTTCCGAGTTCCAAGTGTATATAGACGGAAATAGCTGTTTTTTTCGATAAAAATGGTGTTTTCTTTGCAAAAATTGTAAACTCAATGGTGTCTGATTGGATTAATACTTCGTGGGACATTTGTTTACAATCATATACAGACATTGTGTAAGTTAGAGAGAAATTCGTTCGTAAACGTCCGAGTTTTAAGTGCATATGGACAAAAATAGCATTTTTTTGTTAAAAATGGTGTTTTTTGCCAAAATTGCAAACTTCATGATGTCTGATTGGATTGAAACTTGATGAGACATTTGTTTACAATCATATACAGACATTCTATAAGTTAAAAAAAGATTCGTTCCTAAACTTCTAAGTTTCAACTACATATGGGCATAAAATGTCCTTTTTTGGCTTAAAAATGGCTATTTTTTTAGAATCCTTTGTTTCACAGTATCCGTTTGGATTTAAACTTCATGGGCATAGAGATTACAACCATATGCAACTACCCTCCGAAGGAGATTGAATTCTGTGCACCGGTTTCTGAGATATAAGTCTGGACGGACATCCGACGTAGATTCTGGGCCAATTTTAATAGGCACTTTTTGTCATAAATGAGTGAGTGCCTAAAAAGTAGATAATCTTTTTTTTCTAGTGAGTAATTGATTAAAAATACAAAACAATAGACAATTTCGGAAAATTTTTTCAAAGGGTCTATGAGTGCTCTAACTTCGATGAAATTTGTAGTTACAAATATTTTCTTTGTGTAGATACTCCTGATAATGAAGATAGTTGAGATTGAAATTAGAAAGGATTGCTTTAAGGGTACGGTTTTTAAACGATTTAGAAACTTTGAAAAACAGCTCTTGAACACCTTAACTTTCGCAATTTTCCAACTCAATATTCTCGCGCAGATGCACTAAGTGACGAGAAAATTAGTATTCAAATTCAAAGGGATCGCTGAAGAGGTTCAATTTTAAAAAAATTCCGCAATTTTCAAAAAAATGCTTGAAAACAAGCCGCTTTTCATTATTTTGCCCCTATCGAGCTTCAAATATCCACAATAATATACCACATCGTTATGATAGTTAGAATTGAATTTGGAAACAACTCCTCGTAGAGTTTGTCATTTAATAAAATTTTCCAATTTTATGAAAGTGATGATAAAATCATGCAAATTCGAAATTTGCGAAGTACTTCCTCATTCATTTTCACCATTTCTTACGCTTCCTTTCTGTAAAATTAAGAATCGATACTCTTACCATTTTAAAAAGTCTCGAGACTAATTATCCATTATTGTCGCGGCTAAAATTGTAGTTGTTCCTTCAATGTCGATTGCTGCCAAAAATATTGCGCCCCTGCATCCCGTTTTCTCGCCCCCCCCCCCTCCGTCCCATTAAGCATTTCTAGGTCTTTGGACCTGGACTCATACCCCTCAAGACTTTGACCATTTCTTCAAGCGTCCATGTCAGGCCTTTTGATAGTGATAGCCGGAAGCACGAGCGTGTCTGGTGGTTGAACCCGCGCATGCTTGGAGAGTGCCCCTCTTGGATCTCGCGATCAACACATTGATGTCCACCACCATCGTGGGCTGCTACGAAGGAGGATGATTCAAGGACGATTGGGGCGCGTGCGCGCTCGTTCACCCGCTCGAGCGCGTCGTCTCCCGGTGACGAGCCCCGAGCCTGGGGCCAGCAGCGCTGCACAACAGCCACAGCGAGCCCAAGCGGCAGCGGCGCAGAGTTGAACGACTCTCTCGGGGCGTCGACCGCGCCGCACTCGTTGCGATCGGGCCCTACTGGTACCAGCGTCGTTTCGCAGTTCCCACCACAGAACGAGTTCCCCCCGCTTCTGTCGTTTTTCTTACCTCCACTTGTTTATTAAACACCTGCAAAGGCCGCTTCATAGTCTCGATGCAAAGATTACCGGAATTTCGTGACGAGATCAATCTTCAGAATCGAATTCGGCGAAATATCGATAGAAAAAAGTTTATCTCTTGGATTCGAATTGTCACAATCACTGTGAAACGTAATTATTATGAAAATTATTCCATACTACGTGTCGGACCGAGGTTGAAAGTTTGTATTCACTGATGAAGCTCAAGCTAGGATCTGTTTTCAACTTCAAATAAATAAAAATAGAGTTCCTCAATTACGATAGCCCCTGTATTAGTGGTTTTACTTTTGTTTATATAAGAATTACAGAGGGGTCAAAGTATCGTGTAGCCACGACTGGCGGTAACGTTTCGATGAATCTGACTGTTTTCGATCATGAAAAGTAATGCTGCATTTTTTTGTTCATTTTTATTTCAAAGAGCATTCCAAAACCATTTTTAAATGAATCGTTGTTTACATTAATTCTTATTTTCAGATGCTTGAAGGAATCTTAATGGGAGGTGTTTATTTTTGAATGTTTATTTTTAATTCTCTCACAATATAATAATATGGTAAAAAACGTTTTCAAAAATTTAATTGAGGGTTTCTCGATTGCCAAAATCGTGTAAAAAATTACAGAAAAGAAAATATTGACGGATCCTGTTTCATGACATAATGAAGAACGACAAACTGCTAAGAGCGATTACTATAATTTTTAAAAAATCGTAGAGGGAGGCGTTGGATTGCTTAAAGTTTGTGTCAATTTTTCGGGAGCTGCATTTTTTCCAATTATGTCCGGGAATAATTCACAATTTCTGTTTGATTTCCCTGATTCTTAATTCATTTTATTCTTCGAAGTTTATCGATTGAGGGACAATTTGCATTATTACTTAATTGTTATATACAATTATACAATAAAAGATTTTTTTGATATAATTCTAGTTCCGACCGAACCTATACATACTAGGAATGTGTGGTTAAAATTTCAAGAGGATCGATTTAGTAGTTTCTGAAAATCGGGAAACGTAAGGCCGAGGAACGTTGTTTCAAGCAAAACGCGTTTAAAGTTTTTCTTTTGAAAATTCGTGAACAAATCTTACTTATGCCTCGTCGGCGTTGCCTGCACCATATAAAATTCCATCCGCATGTTCTAGAACTTCACATTCATCCAATTTGACCTCTCTATGCTTCATTCTGCTTTCGCTAAAAGCATGCGCGCATTATCGCGCTAGGCAACAAACTCAAGAGGGCCTTCGCCGATTTGGACGCCCATTATTTCCATAATTTTTAAAACTGGATGAAATCCTTCATTAAAAATGCAGGCTGTAGAAAGGCAGACAATTTCAACAATTTCTTTGTCACTCAAGAAATTTTTCGGTGCTATACTCCAAACAGTTTTGTTGAAACTCTCGTTATTGTTTTGAGTGTTCCCTCCGATGCATTATTGGAGTGATTCTTCCCCAGTCAAATCCTCGTAGATCGGGTTTAAAACTTCTTGAATATCTGAGCAAGGGCAGGAGGGTATTTGTAATTTTTAAGAGTATTACTTGCCTCGACTTTGCGATAGTTATACCAGCGACAGAAGTAGGGGAGCACGGTCAGTTAGAAACGTAAAATGTATCGAAAATTATACAGTTAGAATATTCGGATCATTCTATAATTTAGAGAGAACATTTTTGAATACATTTACTTTCGAAAAATGCAAAAATCGATTTTCTGCTATTGGTAAAGTAGAATGATCCCAAGGCGGTCGAGTCAGCGTCAAAACGGCGATTTTTAATTAAAATTTATAATTTTTGTAGAATGCCTACAAATATGATGTATCGTCCACCAATTGAGGTACCAAATAAACAATTTTTTGGGTCTAGTTAGAACCCTTAAGGTGCACCGGTTTCCTGAAAAACCTAGATTTGAGTTTTCCACTCTGCGTGTGATTCAGAATAAACCGCTCGACGGATTTGACTCTACCACGTCTCATTTTCTTCGTGACACTTTTTCCAATAGGATGAACACGGCACATTTTTTGTTGACCCTTTATTTCAGAGTTGCAGGCCTGTTTTGAAATTGTTAGCCTATTTTGAACTTTCCAAGCATTGTCTTCGTGACAATTTTGACTTTAATCAAAATGTGCCGCGTTCACCCCGTGGGAAAAAGCGTTACGAATAAAATGAAATGTAGAACAAAATCCGTCCAGCGGTTCTTTCTTAATCACGCGCAGAGTGTAAAAACTCAAAACTAGGTTTTTCAGGAAACCGGTGCACCTTAAGGGTTCTAACTAGTCACAAAAAATGGTTCATTTGGCACCTCAAATGGTGGATGATACATCATATTTGTAGGCATTCTACTAAAATTACAAATTATTATTAAAAATCGCCGTTTTCAGGCTGTCTCGACCGCCTCAATCAGGGCTTAAGGTGTGAAAACAATCTTTGTGTAATAAAATATCTGCATAAAATGACTAATAATCGAAGAAAGAAAAGTCCAAAAAGTTCCACAATCGTTAATATAATTTCCGTGAATTCCATCATCGAAAAAGTTTGGCTGAATCATTTGTTTTTTTCGAGATTGCATCGATCTGTTGCCTCACTACGATTGGTGAGGAATTAGTTCGTAGAATTCATCTTTTCCGCGGCACACCCGTATGTTATATATCATATCCACGGCACAGCAGAAATTACGTACAGGACCTTGACGAATCTACTGGCTCTTGACAGCATGCGGAAAAGCAATATTTTCATGTCTCGTGCATACGAAGATTCGTCCGGCTCGACATGAAACAGAGGAAAAGCTGGAGAACGACCGAGAGACATAGAAATAGGGCGGGAGAGAGACAGAGAGGGGGGGGGCACTGCAACTGCCTCGGGCTGGCTCGTACTGAAACCATAAGCGCACTCTCCGCATCGATCGCGTCCCTCGACCTCCTTGTCCTTTTCTCTTTCTTTCATTCCCACTCTGTCTTCGTCGGGAAACGTTTCCGTTTAAGCAACGAGATAAGAGCTCGTTAACAGACGATTGGAATGAGCTCTGCATTTTTCAATTGTTTTCCGTTTTTTCCGCCACAATTACATGAAAAGAACGAGGAAACTTATATTTATGAATCCTTCACCTCGACCCTAAATTATTTCGACACAAAAAAAGCTGCATTTTTTCCGGAAAGAAAAGAGATTGGAGATTGGCGTTCAAAAAAAGTTGGGCTTGCGAGTCTTATTATTAATTTTTTTTTCTTACGGTTATTTAAAAAAATGCCTCTGAATAATAGAGCAAAATAAAAGGAAGTTATATATTGTATACATATCCAAACAGAGGGGCGAGAAAGAGCTAGAGAGAGAGAGAGAGAAAAGAGGGACGGGGGCCGTTGTGAGGTGCATTGACCCGTGGGGCCAATCACCTTGGTACCGAGAAACACCATAGATACACGCGAATGTTGACCTCACGTGCGTTTCCGGTCATCAGTCTCCATGTTTTATTTCAGCATTGAATTTTTCATACACCGAAAAAAAGGTTTAGTAATATCAACTACCCAGCTGCGATCACGGAAAATTCGTTTGAATCAATCGTCACATGTATTTGATTTGATTACCCCGTTATGACATAATAAAACTGGTGTCGTTGTTTCGAATGTGTACTGCATTCACCGCAATTACAACATTGGATCAAAATGATTCCAAACGAGATTGATTCAACAAGTTGTTTTCTCATTCAATTGAATATTTAATCATTTACTGGAAAATAAAATTGTTTTAACTGTATGTTTCGTCTCATTAACAAAATCTAGTTCTAATTTAAGCTATTCATCCAGTTAAAAAGAATAGTAAATGCTTTCAAGTCGATCAAATTGTTTGATAAATTTGACTAAATATTTCAATGCGGCCACAACACATTTAGTCGATGGTGCGTATAGTAACTACCACTATCTCAGCACTTCGCCCGAGATTCGTAAGGTGGCGACGATCGGCGCGCGCTCTCGCGCCAGCGAGACAGCCACTGAGCACCGATAAGTACCAGTGTATTACCAGCATCGGAGTCCTCAATTAACATTACATTGATTGAACATTACCCGCGCTCTGTGGTCGCGCAGTTCTATAGACTAAAGACTACATAGTTGAATGAGATCACCATATTGCACTTTGGTGGCGCTCGTGCTCTATATGGGAGCAAGGATAAATAAGTTAAGTTTTCACTTGACTGTTTAACCTCACGATCAATTAGTTGAGTAAAAGCCCTCTTAGTTGAAAAAATATTGCATATCATCAAATGTTTTGTTAATTCAATTGAATTTTTCTAGCTTTATATTGAATGCAATTTTTTCCGGTGAACAACATCTGAATTGCATAGAAAATATAAACTGTTCATTCAACTAAACCATTTGGTTATGCAATCGCATATTGAGTGCATTTTACTAAATATAGAATCAAAACAATGTAATTTTCAATTGAACGGATTCTTTACTCTGTTGGGTCAAGGATATATGTATTTATGGGAATGCAATTTTTGTTTCCATTTTGATACACGTTTTGAGTTAACTGAATTGCACATTTCGTTCGCCATCCGTAACCGCCGGAATTAGTTAATTCAAGCCAATTTTTTTTCACTGTACGACACCTTTCTCTCGGTGTAGCCACTGCGAAGATGATTAGCTGTTTATTATTTGTCGTTTTAATTTTTCTTCAAATTTTACGACAACCGTTGATAAAATAAGAGAATCAAAATATAAAGAAGAAAAAAAGAGAAAACAATAATGCGATAAATACGTTAAAGGGGATGGTCATTTGACTCCCTAATGCCATATTTCTTAACAAAGGGTTATTGGGCAGATAAAGTCATCGGATACTTAAAGTACAGGATATCTGCAGCCGGATAAAGTTATCCGGAGTTGAAAAAATCGGCCATAAATTTTAGGTCGAATGGTATTTTATTGTATAAACAAAGAGCTACGTTTTTTGATTCAGAGAAAAAACGATTTACATCACGAAACTGAAAAAAGTCGATTTTTTCAACTTGCACAAGTGATAGGCTTAGACTCTTGAGGAGAGAATAAAGGTCAACAAAATCTCTCAATCCTTTTTCATTACAAATTTCTCAAGACTATCTACTTCTGAGCTCCCGAGAAATCCAAAACAAATAGTGGCGCTACTTGCGTGATTAAGATGTTCAAACAGCCCAACCATTGTTCTAAATTTGCTCGGCTCGTTTGCAGTGTGTGTTAAATGTATTAAAAATTTAAGCTCCATCATCTCCCACAAACTCACAAGCGTGGAAAGACGCTAAAAAGGGCCTTTAGGTAGGACCTCAACTCTGTGGTTGAATTAAGAACCATTTCTGAAATGGTTGAAGGTTGGCATACAGGTTATTTAATACATTATCCAAACATCTGTGCAGTTTAAAGAAGTTTCACCGTCCTAAAGCGGAGATATTCACACTCAAAGTTGGCTCAATTTATACGTAAGGTATTGAACACGCATGGTGCATAGTTACGTTGTTAATTGTACCGTTAAAACAAAAATTACGAAGTTGATAAAAAACGCAGGGAAGCTCGAACAGGATGTCACGAATTACGTGAAAAAAATCAGGCTGATTTACCGTCTAGTTTCCAAAAAATAACCATTACACCCCAACAGTTTTGGAGTAGTTGATTTGTTGAGCGGCCGTGTACATTAAAAAAAATATACCAACAGTTTTGGTATCATAACACATATTCTGCAAGCGGATAAACGAGGGGAGGGGAAACGGAACGGCGATCGGAACCAATCGGAACGTCACCACGAATGCTCACACACACAGAAGAATGCGTCGTCTGTATATGTAAGCTCTTTTGTGTATTGGAGCAGAGCAGGGACAGTTCCGGCAAAAAGTTGACTCGCAGAGTCAAGCAGTTGCAGGTTAACAACACTTGATAGAATACATTTTACGACAGTAAAGTATATCTATCGTATTATCTATTGGCACTAAATTAACCCGTTGAGGCCCACCATTTTCTGGCGTCCTGGACCGGTCCGCCCTGGGTCTACAGCAAGCCACAACTTCTTTTGCTTACGAAACACGTTTAAAACAAAATTTTCTAACTCGTAAGTAGTAAAATCGAATCGTTATAACATCAGGAATGAGAATATGCAAGGCCGCAATCGATATTTTATTTTTTTAAAAACTGTGTGAATAAACGAAAAAAGTCCGAAAATTGGCCTGTAAGGTACCCGAGGGTAATAAGGCCATGTCGGGTAATAACGCCTAGTCGACAAAAATCATATTTACAATGACCGCTTTCGCGCAAGGCCACACTGACTGAAGCATAATGCATAAAAATGTCACTACAAGTTCGCGGAAGCGCGATACCCCGTTCTCCGTCTCCAGTGTTGCGTCATCTATCATATGACGCAGCCGCGGAGCACGAATACTAAAAAAACGGTCCACGTAAATCGTGAGTATTTTTGATAATATTACACTTAACGATCTCAAATCGTAGTCTTTATCTTCATGAATATCTACTTCGATTATCTTAACGATATAAATAACGTATCATGGTCCAAATATTTGCTATTTGTTGTTTCTCTGAAATATGTGGTCGGCGGTTAATGAGGCCTACTAAATTTAACCATAAGAAACCGTGTGGAAATTTTTTTTTTATTATGTTGTTTTTTACATTATGGGAGAGTGTATCCTCCTCTTAATTTTATTTATTATTAACTGATGATTGATTTCAGTGACTCGATCCCGATGCCTCCTGAACCCGCGTTGTGGTCAGAAAACGACCTGGTTCCAGCTGTCAGAGCAGTGGAAAGAGGAATTTTAAATTCTTATAAAGCTACAGAGCATTAATATGATTATTGATCACCTATACCAAATGTTTAGGTAAAGCTTAATTATTTAAGCATTTTAAAGCCGTAGGCCTTATTACCCTCCTGTAGTAAAATAAGGCCTACATGATAAGGTTTTTTTAAATGTTTAATTTCGTTTTTGTTTATGATAAAAATTACCATTTTTCGTTGACATTTTATAGAAAATGTACTTGAATAATGATTATCATTAAAACTTATCGATCAAATTGTATATTGTTCATTTTATTACAAATCTCCCTTAGCTAGGCCTTATTACCCGCAGGTAACTTATGATTCGTCGGACGTTTTTAACCATTCTTCCTTTGTTTATCGCGCTAAGTAGATTTGCAAACTAGAGGGTCCCAGCTACAAGATGGTGAAGGTCGTTTTCATGAGTTTTTGGAAAAGTATATTTCCACCCTGGGTCTGAAGCGACCCAAAAAGCGCTATTTAAGTGTTTTGTACGAAGACCAGAGGCCAAATGAGATAGATGTTGTGCCTGCTCGATAGATTATGTTTTTGGCCTAATTTACCGAGCAAAAACGCGGGCCTTCGCTTATTCCTCTTACTGCACACAGGACTTTGAAGATGGCACTGGGTCACTGTAGACCCAGGTGTCCCTCAGCGGGTTAATATTGTGTGCTTTTTAAATGCATTTTACTACAAATCGAAATAATCATCGACCCTGTAAATACGCACATATATACTGTGTAACTTTTTGTTGAGGTTGTCGCGGAGGCACTACCTTAAGCCTATCCGTAAGGCCTTGGAGATTAAAATATCGCGAAGAATTTAAAAAAAATATTTTTCTCTTCGAATAAACACGGAGAGAAATATTTTTGTCAGGACAGCACACCGCACGCTACCGCAGAAAATTTCCTATGTTAACATAGTGACAGCAAAAGTATTTTCTACAGTTACAAGAATGGCGTGCTACAGTTTGGTTTGCTATTCTAGCAAATTCCGCTTGCTGGTCCCTAGCAAAATCGGTATGTTACGGCAACAAATCATGTGCGAGAATCCTGCGCCGAAACACAACATGGCCGCCGTTTGATTTGCTAGGAGAACAAACTCATTTGTTAACGACTGCCATATGTTTACTCCGCTATGCTCTTTTTTGCGTCAGAAAATCAACCGGAGAAAAAAAATATCAAAAACAAATTAAAAATATTATTTTACTTTCTTAAATTAGTTTATTGTAGACATTATGTTCTTGGGAATGGATAGGTAATTGATTCTGTCGAAGAAAATTTTCGGCCCATATAGAGATTTGAACCTGATACCTGCCTATCTAACTACCTATACGAATGCACACGCTAACGATTACGCTACCGACGACTTGGGAAAACATTTTATCGAAATAATATAATAGTTGCATCGGTGTCATTTGCAATCATTCCGTCGTAAATTGTATATAGGACTTGATGTGATGACGTATATTCCTTACCTCTGTACCTGAAGAATTCGCTTTTTAACACAAATATGTTTTCTTGTAATACTGTGACAAATCATAACCTTTATAAATAAATTAAAAATTCATACATATGTGAAACAAGTCAAATTTTCCTTTCGGAGGACAACTAATATTCATAAAAATCCCTCCGTGCAAAGGAAGTTTTATGCACTTCAAAGTTTCCCTTCGAAGAAGTATTTTTCACAAAATCCTCTTCGCAAATTATAAATATCTTGAAATTGTTTTCTTCGCTTAATGGCAAAATATGAATTTTGTCATTGGGCGAAGCGAGTTTTAGGCATTTCGAAGTTTCCCTTCGGAGAACTATTTTTGACAAAATCCTCTTTGCGGATTCTAAATATCTTGAAACTGTTTTCCTTGCTTAATAGAAAAATATGAATTTTGGTAAAATATGAATTTTGTCATTGAGCGAAGAAAACAATTTCAAGATATTTAGAATCCGCAAAGGGGATTTTGTGAAAAATAGTTCTCCGAAGGGAAACTTTTAAATGCATAAAACTCCCTTCGCCCAATGACAAAATTCATATTTTATCATTAAGCGAAGAAAACAATTTCAAGTTATTTAGAATCTGCTGAGAGGATTTTGTGAAAAATAGTTCATCGAATGGAAACTTTGAAAAGCATAAAACTTCCTTCGCACGAAGGGAATTTTATGAATATTAGTTGTCCTCCGAAAGGAATATTTGACTTATTTCATATATGTTTGAGTTTTTAATTTATTTATAATGCAGGTTATGATTTATCCCAGTATCACAAGAAAACATATCTGTGTAATTGAAGAAAAAAATGTGACAGTTAAAGTTATGTTGCCCTGTGTCAAATTCCCGCAGTTCGGCAGCCGAGTTTGGAGTGGGGAGAAAGCGCGATAGGGGTCTTCAAGTTATGGGAGCGTGTTGCCATGGTAACGCGTTAAGTTATGGGAGCCGTTAAGTTATGGGGGGTTAAGTTGTGGGAGCGTCTACTGTATGTGCATATCGAATTGCTAATACAACAAGTAAATGGTTAGCAAACCAACTTTTGCTGTCGTGACAAAACTATTTCTCTCCGTGGAGAAAAACTTGCTTTGATCATGGGCGGCCATTTAAAAACCAAAAACCTTGGAAAATCGAATACACAAAGTGCCCGAGAAAAACGTGGGTCAAACAAAATTTCATCGCAATCGTACCACACGATTACATTTGGAAAATGCATTATTTTACTCCCGTGGTCGGGGAAATTATTATTTTTTCCACTACAGAAGCAGGAATGGCAGGATGTTCGAAGGTCATTTCACGTGTCTGAGAAATCGCACGATGGAGCCTGTGAACTTTTTTTAATCGCCTTTTTCGTTCGCGTCCTCGTCCATATGAGAGGCTCTAATCGTCACGGTCTCCCAGGGACCAGAATGAGTGATATGTAGACAAATAGATTTGGCGCTCGTGCATACACCGTTCATCGCCAAGGTCGACTACGACTCGATTCTCCGCACGTCGAATGACGTCAGGTACCCGATCGTTGACTCCTTGGGGACTTAACCTCGCCTACACTCAACCTTTTTTTCTAGCCCATCTCTCTTTTCTCATCCTCTATCTTCATTTCCTTTTTTTCTAATTTATATTTTTTCATTTTTTTTTTCATACGCCCATATGTATGTATCGTCGTCTAGAGCTTCTCGCGTTTTGAATCAGAATTTATCGCTGGCCTTGGTCTCGTCAACTTGACAAGTTGTGAAACGCGATAAAAAATATGAAACGAAACAAAGATGTCACGACTATTTTTTTAAGATAAGTTTCAGTATTCTCGTTATTTCTCAATCAATAAATCAGTCGAAATAAGGTCCGATTTGCAGAGTTTTTTATTTAAAAAATTCATGCTTTAAATTTTGATGCAGGTAACAATTATTTTATGAACAATCCTCAATTTAAAAAATCGTTAAAATGTATTTTGGGGTCTTTATTAATCCTCAGCGGTCGCTCTGTGTCACTGAAGATCGGAGCAAAATTTCACTTGATTTCTTTGCTCAGATAGCTATATTTACAGCGTAAAAAAACATTAACTTTTGGGCTTTATTAAAAATTGATTCACATTCTACAAACATTGAGGAGTAGTCAGGATTTTTTAAAGATTTTTTAAGCATTTCAATCCGTTGGAAATTGTGCGCGGACACAGGCGACCCAGAGCGTCCGCGGAAGCATCGGAATTACAGTGCGACAGTGGAGGGTTAAGGATTTGGAATTTTAAAAGCACTAGCAAAATGTAAATCTCACGAAAATGAATTAAAACACTTATTTTCATTGTATTGCAACGATGCAAACTTAGAGATCATCGCATTTATACAGCTGTCCTATTGAAGCATTCAGTTTTTAGAGCGCCTTGGAATTGGTCGAGCGAAGTTGTTATTCATTGTTTCATTCCGCAATAATTTTCGATTGCCATGAATCACGAATCAGCAAAAGTTAATTCGAAAATATACACCCTTCTATGACCGGATTTCTTTTTTTCCCTTAACTTTATCGAAATTTACATAGATCGTTGTTGAACCGCCCGCCAACAACGAATATATAGTTGAAAAAATGAAATTCCTTCGAGTTTACGGTGATATGATTGAAAAGACGATTTTTTTTACGTCTTTTGAGACTGGCCGAGCTCGCGAGAGGTCGAAAGATCGAGATTTAACGGCGTTACCGTCCATTAAGGTAATGTGAAACATTCCCCCATTCCGTCATACCGCAGTCATTAACTCGTGGGTGAATTCAGTTTTTTTGTATCGGTGTCTTGACTTTTCGAAAAAAAACGCTAATTCTGAGGAAGTGGGTACATAACGCTTATCTGACAGTGATACGTATCCTATTTCTTTCTTCCTCTTCGCACATTTATATATATGTATATAAAAAACAATTAGACCGATTAAAAAATAACAAGTTTTTTGTTTTTAAGTGCGCCACCTATAAAGATTCATGTAGCTTTCCCTTAAGGGGAGGCTAAATACCGACATTATTTCTGAAGCCCTATATATTATCGGCTCAAAATCGCTGGCCAAACTTTTTCCGATACCGGTGGATAAATGTCAATGAAATTTATGAATTAATGATGAACGGATTGCAAAACGTAAGTGCGAGACATAAATTAACGTTTTCGTTCATTGCCACTCGCAGCTCAGACAGTTTGGATAGAAGTCTGATCCGAATAATATTTATATTTCATAAAAATTCCATGGTGCGTGTTGCGCTCTTTCGCATTTATGTGAACTTGATTTCGCCATTTCGTTTTTCGATGAAACAGTAAATTTATCAATATTTATCTCGTGATTTGGATTCGAAACTTACGTGACGGTTTTTTCAAAAAATAATGTTCAAGACGTATCGATATTCGTATTTGGTGTTCGTCATGGCGTCCCACTCTTGGTTTTAGCCGAAATGCAGTAGAAACATTGTAATTGAATATTTTCAATTACAGATTCCTGATGATAATCGGATCTGTAATTTTTTTTTCATTCTTCGAAAAAATTTTAGTGTGGTTCCATTTGTGCCAAAATTTTGATGATACTGTCAAAATTTTATTGATTTCCATCCATTCGTGCCAGAGCAAGTTTGGCATCCATTTTCGCGATGCAAATGTCGGTATTTAGCCTCCCCTTAAGGTTGTTGTGGCGTCTAGTCGTCGGGGGTGAAGTACGAGGGGGGTGCCCTATGCTCATACATGGGACTGCTAGTTTATTACCAACTGTTCATCGTTAAATGATCGTCATATTTAATGTACGTTTTCGAGAGCAAAATTCACAGCGCTTCATAAAACTATGCATTTTTGACTAACGTAAGCGATGATTACAGGAAATGTTTTCATCACTTTGCGGAATTATTTTCTATAATTTTTTATGGCTCAATGAAAGTGAGGTGAATTGGCAACGTCCAACGTCGTAAATCGTGGCATGAAGAGTCGCGGCAGCGACTCGAGACAAGTACATTTCCGACTTTGCCGACATGTCGAGAATCGCACCAAGATTCTCTTACGCCAACAACCTTGCTTATACATGGGAGTATATCTATAGCAAAAAAAATATTTTTCCTAATAACTCATCATACAGAATTTTTGAGAAAATTTGAGATGATACGTTTCTTCCGCAGATTTTTTCTCTTTCGATTGATACCTGAAAGAAAGCTGTAGCTGGTCGCGTATGGGCGATACGTATTTTTATGTGTTAATTTTTCTCAATGAATATTCCATTTTCGTCGCATATTTTTCGTCCACATTCTTCGTCTCACATTTTTCGCACACACCATGAAGTTGGCTACAAAAACGTTACGTCGTGGTATGTTTTCAGATGTTAGAGTGCGAGAGAGATAGTACTATAGGGATAATATGTGAGAGCGAGAAACATGGCGCGTGACGCATTCACCCTACTCACAGGCACGCAGGGTTGGCAACCGTAACATAATGATAGTAGATATCACATAATTTGACCATGTGTACTATGTAACATCCCTAGTGGATGAAGTCACCACTGAATCACGGTGATTTTTTACGGTGACAAAGTGCCCACAAAATCACCGAGATCTTGGTGATTTTGAGGTGATTCCACGGTGATTCTCACGGTGATTGTCACCGTCACAAAATCACCGTGACAATCACCGTGGAATCACGTTGGAATCACCTTAAAGTCACCAAGATCTCGGTGATTTTGTGGGCACTTTGTCACCGTAAAAAATCACCGTGATTCAGTGGTTTTTCAGGGTGAAAACATCGTCACCCAATCCGCTAGGGATAACGCTTGTACTATGTAACATAATGCGTTTATTTGGGTTTCATCCGCAGCAGGTTGCAGTTTATTTGGGTTTATTGAGGTTTCATCCACAGCAGGTTGCAGTTTATTTGGGTTTATTGAGGTTACATCCACAGCAGTTTGCAGTTTATTTGGGTTTATTGAGGTTTCATTCACAGCAGGTTGCAGTTTATTTGGGTTTCATTTGTACTGAGTAACCCAAACGAAAACCAAATCGACTTTTTTTCTATTTTTTCAATAGTTTTAACTAAAAAATGAAAAATACGATAATTTTTTGTATGTACTATAATTTGACGGCCCTGGTGCGATAATTTGATCGCTCGAGGTTGCCAACCCTGCAGGCGCGTAAGCGTTCAAGACGAATGCAGCCTATATGTTTGGTGCCGGTACTACAAGTTATAACCTCAAAAAATTCAAAATTCTCTTGAAAGTATATTTAAAAAATTTAAATAACCAAAAATGACATATGTTCTCAATTGAAATTCAAAAAGAATATTTACAGTTTATGTAGAAAATTTTTTTTGTACTGATTTTTGCTGTCGGAATATGATGACTTTGAATTTATTGTGATCCGTCACAAAAATTTATTTAGAATTTATTGTGATCTGTCAGAAAAATGTAATATAATACAATTCAATTTCATACTTAATATCATTCATATCAATCTTAGTTTTTATAGTATTTTGTTCGCTGCACACTGTTCCATCAAATTCCATCAAAAATGAGGTTTATAATTTTTTTACTCATCGATGGAAGATTTTGTATCCAGAATGTATCCAGAATCGAATTAGTCGTGTTAGTTGAAGAATAAACACTGCACAATGTTCAGAGCGCAATGGACAATAGCATTTTGTTCACTGCGTAATGGACAAGATTCTATTCATATTGAGGCTTATGATTTTTTTATTCATCATTGGTAGATTTTGTATGCAGAATCTAATTTGTGGTATTTATTAAAGAAAAAAAGTTATGAATCTCAGTATTAATAGCATTTTGTTCATTGCACAATGAAGAAAATTCTATCCCCAATGAGATTTATGATTTTTTAACTCATCGATGGAATTTTTTGTGTACAAAATACAATTTGTGGAGTTCGGTATCCTGGAGTTAGATCATGAACCTTCGGATATATACTATAAATAGCATTTTGTTCACTGCACAATAAAGGAAATTTGATCCATATTGAGGTTTATGATTCTTTCTCTCATCGATGGATCATTTGATGTCTAAAATATCATTTGTGCAGTCCATTGGACAAGCAAAATTTTCAATTACATAAAAATAATATCATTACATGAAATTATAAATAATATTAAACTATATAATGAAATGGAATTATGAATTATGTGAAGTTGCAAAATCCGAATGGAAATACTTTGCAAAAAGTGGACAAATCACCCCCTAAAACACCAAAAATGGTGTACAAAAACTGGAGACAAGTACATTTATAAGCGTATCCCTAGTTTAGTCTACCTTGGTCTACCTACAAAAAGTTGTGAAATCAATAGACTTTAAACCTGAATACGTATTGCCAAGTACATGTAGTATCCTAATTCGACTTTTATTTACAAGCATATAATGATTATTACAGTATGCGGAAGCGAAATTTACAAAATATGAAAATATCTTTACATTTAGAAATAAGAAAATAAATCCATTACTAAAAGTGAATAATAAATCGATGAAACAAAATTGATCACGAAAATACAAAGTACTTGGTGATCTTGGCAATACGTATTAGTGATGGGCGATACAGTATCGATATTTGGAATATCGATACTCTTCGACCCAAATATCGATATTTTGTATCGATTCTTGGCGTTACGATATTTTCAAGTATCGATACGCAATACATAAATATCGAAATTTCGATACAACCGATTTTTATTGAGTTTATGTTACCGACTGTGGCAAAAAATTACCGGTTTTGTTACCGACTGAGGTACAAACGACAGTTTTTTGTTACCAACTGAGGTAAGAAACTACAGTTTTTTGTTACCGACTAAGGTATAAACTACTGTTTTTATTTCGAACTGAGGTTTTTTTGCATTTTTATTTGAGTATCGATATCGGTGATATCGATATCGCATTCCCGGCATTACACCTGTATCGATACTCAGACCACCAATACGTATCGATACCAAATATCGATACATTCATCAAATATCGCCATCACTAATACCAACGAATTCAGACGTACATAGAAGCACAGTTCCTATACCTTCGGACGAGCTGGGGTACACTATGCTATTGGGGTATACTTTGTACCCCATTAGCATAGTGTACCCCAGTTCGTCCGAAGGTATAGGAACTGTGCTTCTATGTACGTCTGAATTCGTTGCTAATACGTATTCAGGGTTAAAGTCTATTGATTTCACAACTTTTTGTAGGTAGACCAAGGTAGACTAAAGCCTGGTTTATGCAGCGGCCGTAACTTAACTTAGCCGTAACTTAAGAAGTTGAAAGTATATATTGCCCTTGTGGCGTTTATGCAGCAATTCGTTAGCATTAGCCGTAACCGTAACTGTGCATAAACGCTACAAGGGCAATATATATTTTCAACTTTCTTAAGTTACGGCTAAGTTAGGTTACGGCCGCTGCATAAACCGGCCTTAAACTAGGGATACGCTTATAAATGAACTTGTCTCCAGTTTTTGTACACCATTTTTGGTGTTCTTGGGGGCGTATAATAATGCTCGGGTTGGCAGCAGTGACGTGAAGCTAGAGAGATATACGCGTCCCGTTCCTAACCTCAAAATCAAATTGCGTTTGTGTTTAACTGTTTAAATAATATCCCTCTTTAATTTATGTCTGCATGAAATTCATGGCCCCATGCATAATTACCAAATGTCGGTAATGTGGGAAGCGCTTGTGCCGTTTACGCTGTCGCCATGTTTCCAACCTTTATATTTTGTGTGCTCGATTTGCGACTATAAACATGAATAATTTTGAAACGGTGCAGTGAATGATAGTTTCCAAGGCGCCAAGAGGTAGTCTGATATTCCATCAACCTGTACCTCTTTTTTTAATTCCGTTGCATCATTTGTTTGGCAGATATATGTAATATACTGAAAAATGTAAGGAACATTTCCATAAGCGTAATGCGATAAGCACACTAAACACTCCGACTTTCGGAATTTTCTTCTAAATAACGGTACTGTGGATCGTTTCGAAATTTCACATGCTATTTAGTTAAAGAATTATGAATATCCACAAAAAGTTTCATCTCGGTGACATCATTTCGACCTAACCCCACAACAACCCAAGACAGTACTATTGAAAAGTTTGTATCCCGTGTAAATTTTGTACAAATTCGTCTCACCGTTTAGTTAATCAAGCATAGAATTCAGATCCTCCCACAAGACTACGTTTATAACAGCATAACTGTAACAATAAATATTGCAGTTTCCACACGATTAACCTTTCTAAAAATTTCCACAGGGTTTTATGTCATATTAATCGAGCTCTACATAAATTTTAAAGAAAATCTGTCTCAAAGTGTTTGACGCAACTACTACCTTAAAAATAGATCTTGCACACGCGAAATCCCGTTTTGTTTTTACTACTGCCGCATGAACGTTGAAATTTGGCAAAATTGGCAGTTTTTGGAATTTCAAAATTCAGATATTACAAAAGTCCTTAGTGCGTAAATTATCTGGGACAAGAGAAAAATATTGTCAAACCTGAATCCTATGCGATTCTTTTCAAAGGAACTGTGAGTATGTAAGTTTTTGCAATGTCGACTTTTTTTACATTTTGTGGTGGAATTTCCATTAATTTTCATTCTATTATTTTGTCTCTCTGTGACGACCGATAGCTCGTGCAAAACTTAGAAAATGACCTTAAATATGGAGTACACATTTTTTAGAAAAAAAATTTTGCATTTGGCTTGTAAACAATATAGTAGATGAAATTAAAAAATATATATATAATTGAAAATATAAAACTTGAGATTGCAAAAATGTGCATACCGATATCTTGTTCGAGAAAAATTGCACAAGGATTGACAAATACTTTTGTCTTCAGAAGAATAATGGATAGACCAAAGGATTTCACTGTATCTGAATTTTGGAAATTACAAAAAATACCGTTTTCGCAAAAATTCTATGTTATTTGCGGCAGTGACAAAAAAATCATACAGGTTTCCACTGGTGCAAAATATACTTTCCAGAGGAAGGTTACATTATTCTTAAAGTTTGGCTCGCGCGTTATATTATTTTATTTTAATCCTCAAACTCAGATTAATTACAATTTCTTGCAAAACCTTCTGTTCCGTCGATCGTTTGCAATTTCGTTTGTGGATAATGTTTAGAAATTAAGAGAAACAATAATTAATCGTAGCATAGCATACAAAAGGCCTTTTTTCTCCTTTAGCTTGAAAATCTTAGTATCTAGTAATCAGAGTTTTTTCATGCACAATTTTCAAATGTATTCAAATTATGTGCTTGAAGATTCGATCGTTCTACAAAATGGAAAATCTATAAATTACTCTAACGAGAAATTAAACAACCCGAACAGTACTTTTTAAATATTTGTTTGTATATTCTTGTTCAGCTGAACGTTGTTTCAAGTATATAATTTATCATTATTCTTCGTTCCTTTTCTCGTGGATTATTAAGGGGGCTTGATTAGCAATATAGCAAATATACAGATTAGCATCCACGGGGATAAACTCCTCTGACGTAGTGTCGCATTTGAAGGTCTTGTGTGCACAGGTGAAGGTGGTCAAGTTCAGCTACATGTGGACGATAAACAACTTTAGCTTTTGCCGGGAAGAAATGGGCGAGGTGCTGAAATCGTCAACGTTCTCGGCCGGAGCCAGCGACAAACTGAAATGGCAAGTTAATTAAAAACGATTGGTCAATATGACCCTGTGTGACAGATGTTTTCACATTCCGCCGACTCCATTCGAAAAATAAGATGCATCACATATTTCAATTTCATTCCTCACAGATGTCTCGTGATACATTGTAATTTGTCACGTACATTTTTTGCTCATTGCATTCCGTTGAAAATAATTTTAGGGTTCGGAATCTACAATTGAATTAGATAATTTTGGAATTATGTAAAAATGATTGTCTTTGTGCAGGTGCCTGAGAGTAAATCCGAAGGGACTCGACGAAGAAAGCAAAGATTATTTATCGCTTTACCTGCTTCTCGTATCTTGTAACAAATCCGAAGTCAGAGCGAAGTTTAAATTTTCTATTCTTAATGCCAAAAGGGAAGAAACCAAAGCTATGGGTAAGTTAAAAATTTTCTTCTCCTTTTATATTCAAAATTTTACATTGAAATTTCAAAAGCAAAAACAAATTTTGGCGGCAGATTGCAAGGGTGGAATATAATTGAAAGAATTAAAAAGTAATTGAATTTCTTGATCGAATTAAAATTATCACTAATTCTTCTATGCCAACCAATGTTTTTTTTTATCGAGTATGTAAAATTAAAAATATGAAAATTCGAACCTTTCTTAGCACAACTGTCGAAATACGAAAATTCTATTGACAAACTGTATTGTAATCAAACGTATTTTCTTCAATAAATTTTTCAGAGAGCCAACGAGCCTACAGGTTCGTGCAAGGGAAGGACTGGGGATTCAAGAAATTCATAAGAAGAGATTTTCTACTCGACGAAGCGAACGGACTGTTGCCCGATGACAAACTCACGATATTCTGTGAGGTATATACCTTTGTATGTTATTGTCACAATTGTTTCAACACTATGCCGAACCAGCGGTTCTCGCCGGGCTCTAAAACACTATTTCTTTTTTTCCCTCTTTCTTCCTACGATAATTCAAGGTAAGCGTCGTTGCGGATTGCACCAATCATCCGGGACAGAGTAACACGACGCCGTTCAAAGTTCCGGAGTGTCGGTTACCAGAGGATCTCGGACTTTTGTTCGAGAGTCAAAAATTCAGTGACGTCACACTTGCAGTTTGCGGGAGGGAGTTTTTAGCGCACAAAGCTGTTTTAGCGGGTAAATAAAAAAAATCACAATTTTCAAACTCCAATCGTCTTTTCCAATTGCAGCTTAAAAAATTTAATATAGTGGCTTAGCGTGATTCTTTATTCTTTAACCGGTTGCGGTCACACATCGAAATAATAACTTAATGGTCATACAGGGAAAAAAAGAACTCACGAAATTTAACTATATTTCAAAAAAATTCGTGGAAATTTTAATTTTTGCAATGTCGAAAAAAATCCAACGGGGTTTTACTCGGAAAACAATATATTTTGAAAAAAAAAAGTAGACATTGAATAAAATGAAAAATAGAGAAAAAAAATAGAGAGACACGCCCGCACTAATCCGACTCTGCAGGTCAACTGACACCATGGAGACCTTTGTGACGTGTCGAAACTTGTTGTATAGGGTTCAAACAACAACAGATGGTGCAATAATTCTAATTTCGAAAAGTCCTTCTAATTTAAAATAGCCACAAAGTTGTCTGGGGTCCACTGGACCCCTGTCTGACCGTAACAGGTTAAGGGGACCGAGTCACCGTCAAAACGCCGATTTTTGAACATACAAATAAATGTTCGTTGAATATGTGTAAACCTGATCCTATGACGTCTCATTTTCTTCGTAATATTTTTCCGGAGTGCTTGTACGGCACATTTTTTATCAGGTCCTTATTATAGAGTTACCAGAGAGAGGAGTTAAAATTGATTTATGAGGGACCCGTTGCACCTTAAGGGTTCTAACTGGCGTTAAAAAATTCTTCATTCGATACTTCAAATGATGGACCATTGGTCAGATTTACACGTATTCAACGAACGTTTATATTCATGTTCAAAAAACGGCGTTTTGGCGCTGACTCGGTCCCCTTAAGGAATTAATTGAAAATTCCTTCATCGATCTTTTATAAATCAAGGCACTTTTTATTTCATTCGCCACTCTTCTTTTTGAATTGTGATTACAAATTTTCTGTTCAGTGTTCGTTGATGATTCTTCAGACTTAAAAATAGTGAATGTTGAAATTCTTCGTCGATATTTCGTTGATTGAAGCAACTGTCAATTTTTTTTATTTGATTTCTTTTTGAAAGACCTTTTGAAGGATTTAAAAAATTGTTCACTTTTAGTTCTCCATCCCTTTAAAAAAAAATTGAAGAAAAAATTCTTCATCGATATCTCATCCAGTGAGGAAATGTTCAATATGTGTTTTTGCCCTCAGCGCGCAGTCCCGTATTCTCGGCGATGTTCGAGCACGAAATGGAGGAACGCAAGCAGAATCGTGTCGATATAACCGACGTCGATCACGAAGTGCTGAGAGAAATGTTGAGATTCATTTACACGGGAACAGCTTCGCATCTCGACAAAATGGCGGATGATTTACTTGCAGCGGCCGACAAGTACGCCCTCGAGAGGCTCAAAATAATCTGTGAAGAAGCACTATGCGGGAGTCTGGCGATAGAAAATGCCGCTGACATTTTGATACTTGCCGATCTTCATAGCGCCGATCAACTAAAAGCCCAAGCCATAGATTTTATTAATACGTAAGTTTTGGTAGTTTTATTGAAAAAACATTTTTTTTTCAAATCAATTTTTCACATTATTATTCTCTTTGTATTGCAATGAAGATCCAAACAGAACGAATGCATTCCCAAGAAATGCAGTCCAGAAAAAAGTGTCCTTTCATTATTGGTGACCCGTTTTAATTTTTATAAAAAAATACTTGATATTTTCTTTTTCATAGAGGAAGATTTGTGATGAAAGGTTTGAGTTTTTTGTGTTTAAGTATTTGAACGTGTCTAAAGAGTGGAAAAGGCCAACCGCTATAATTTAAAAATAGTTCAATCGATTGAACTAAAATTATATTATAGACACTGTACATCCTCAACTTTGCTTATTAGTTTCATGAAATTGTCCACTCTTTGAAATTTCATCGATTTTTGTATATTCTCAAAAATATCTTCTTTGGGCCAGACTTTAAGAAGTTTCAAGATGTCATGCTGACTTTTCTTATAGAACGTTTTTTGATGAAGAAGGTTTAGCGTTCAATTTGGGGAAAAAGAATCAAGGGATGTAAATTGTATTAAACTGTAAATTTGTTCAAAAATGCCGATAACATTATAACTCAGGCAATTTTTGAGATATTGCGCTACTTTTCCTAATAAAGACTGATTATTACTAGGGAATGTTTGCTTTTGAATTATATGAAAATTGAACAAAGAGTTCAAACCGCATAAAATGAATTTTCGAAAAATGTCTGTTAAAAGTATAACTTGAAAAATTGTTTTCATGCGGGGGCTACTACATTTACTTTACTACACTATACTTTATTTCCGAGGTTTTTACGAAACTGCATTTTAGCTTCCTCGGTTGAAAAAGAATCACGTAATTTTTTTTTTATATATAAATTATAATCAACCCTCAATTATAATAAAAACCGTACACTTTTTGGAAGCCGTTGTGGCACTTTGTATTTAAAAAAAAACAGAAATATCGGCTACGAATTAAAAAAATTATAAGGAAGAATAGGATCATTATTAACCCTTAAACTCATGATTTTTTTTCTTCAAAAGCATGACTGAGCCCCGAACGCACCCCATTCTTTCCTGATCATCAAATCGGCCTTATTCTGATAAGCGGACTTTCTTGGGCGCCATTCTCTTCCTTTTTTCATAAGGAAGAGAATGGTGTCCGAGAAATCTGATTTTATACAAATTTCGAACTGAATTATGATCCAGACCGGAAGTCGATACTATTGCTCGTTACTTCAGGAGCATAATTCAAAATTCGCGTGGGGTGCGTTTGGACCCCGGTCATGAGTTTAAAGGTTTAAAACAGATATCGGCAATAATCAAACAGTGATTTCTAAAAGTATTTTAACGAGCTACGACCGCAAAGCAGATTCGACCTCTAAATTTTATCAACGAGCCAAAAAGTTTTTGCCGTGGGCAATACAAAATACTTGTGAAAAATATTTAAAAAATCAATTTTCTTAGCCCCGCTAGACTAGAATATTGCCATGATCGAACATTTCGTAACTGAATGATTTTGCATTATTCTCTTGACAGACATGCAACCGACGTTATGGATACAACAGGCTTCAAGTCGATGGTAAATTCGCATCCTCACCTAATAGCCGAGGCTTTTCGGGCACTTGCGACCCAACAAATCCCGCCAATCGGACCGCCCCGGAAACGCGTTAAACAGAGCTGAAAGCAATCACCTCTTATAACGGGCACAACGACATCGTCGTCATCGTCGTCGTCCTCATCGTCGTCTTCGTCGTCGTCGTCCTCATCGTCGCCGCCACATCTGCATCCTTCTTGAACTTTCATGTACAGTGAGATCGATTATAGTGCTAAATAAATGTGTTTCCTAGTGCGCCAATACTTTGTGTGGGTTCACCAGAACGAGCTCGATTGTGCGCCCGAGCGGAGCGGGGAGAGAAAAAAATCTATCACGAAGCGTTTAGAAAGAAAAAAAAACGAAAATGCAAACAAAAAAATCGACCAACAACGGCAAATCGCAGAATTTTACGATCTACCCGGCCAGTAATTCATGGCGAATCCTCCACCCCCCCTCGCCAACCCACACTCCACGCCAGACTTTTGTGTTCAGTGGAGTATCGGTAGTGTATAAAAATAAAAATAAAAAGTAAACGAAAAAAGACCGTGCAACGAATGCCACGAAATATGCGAAATATTTGTGTATATGGATATATGTTTGTAAGCATATGCGTATATCTATATATACATATACATATATATATTCGCGCAACCATACATAGATATGGTGAAGAATGAAGAGTGTAACGAAGATAACTGGAAATCCACCTCGATAGCGCTCACCGTTGACAAAGCGCCCTTCAACCCTCGACCCCACGATCACCGAAACTTTGCGCTCGTCCACCAACGTCCGCAAGATTTTCGCCCTTGGATCATCTTATTCATCGTAGCTTCGTTCTACCTTTACATCCAGATGTGTGTCAGTATGTATCAAAGAAAACAAGGATCATTTCTTCTTTCCTCTTTCTCAACATGAAAAAAAAACCGTAAAGAAACGACGTTGTGAAAGAGCACCGCTGGTTGTTACGATCGTCCGAAACAAAGGGAAGAAAGAGAACAAGGATTGTTGTTTCTTTTCCTTTTTATTTCGCGAAAATCAAAATATCCGCGTTTATCACTTGGCAAATGACGGAAATATGCAGAATCGTATACACATACACAAAAATACGTATACCCACACACAACTTCGATATCCAAGCGTGATGGAGAAACGATGACCCAAAAAAGGGGACCAGAGAGAAGAAAATAGAAAGAGACAGCAAAGAAAAAGCGAGCAGGGCCCGTGGACGTGAAACAAGAACCAAGAGAACTAATCGGAGGACACGCCATGATTGATAACGAGAAACTCTTACACTCACACACACGAGAACACTCACGGATACAAGCGGACACACGGACATGAAAAAAGATAAAAAGTTCTGATAAGACTTCGCTGGAGCTGGAAAACATGCGGGAAGAAAAAAAAATTTCCGTTCTCCCTCAGAATCGAAAGAACGACCGTTATAAAATGAGATACTTTGTTGCTTCCGTCGACTTATCAAACTCATGGACCCTCGCCGAAGGCAAACACTCCTGGAAGATAAATATGAAAAAACGCGATTATGAAGAAAGAAAGAGAATACCAACCGTCGCCAGACTCAAGCCGAATGAAGGAAACGAAGAGGGGGGGAACTTAGAAACTTTGTTTTGTTAAATCGATAGTGATTTTTTTCTTTTTTATAATTGTAACGAGAACCGCGTCAAACAACGCTTCCAGATAAAAACGGGGAATGAAAAAAAAAAAAAAAGAAAAACATAATGATTCTAGTTAGTGTTTTTTATGATCTCTTTTCTTCTTAAAATACGATGATACGATTATTACTATTGATTACGATATAAAAATGCTAAACGATTTTGTGACCCTTCCTCTTTCCATTCCTAGATCCAATTTCCTTTGCCAACCCCACTTCCGCTCCCGTATGCAGTATTTTTTTTGTCCGTAAATGCACGTACCCGCGCGAAGTCAAGACCCCCCGACGTGTGTTTGGTACAATGATGATTTCGTATATCGCTGCTTTCGTGTCGAAAATAATGAACAACGAGTATATTCATCGACGATTGCGGCGAGATTTTTTTTGCCAAATATCGCAATGGGTTTTTCGTGTTTTTTGTTTCTTTTTCACGTCACGAAAGTCACGAGAATTATCATTGCGCATTACGGATATGAGGGATTGTCCATAATTTTTCAATTTTTTTTTTCTTAACGTCATCACGAGGTGATAACAAGAGATAAATGTCTATTGTAATCGTGTTTACGTTAATCGCATGCATTGAAAATTTCACGAGATTTTTTTCGGCATTTGAAAAGAAAGAAAATCGATGATGCGTCGTTACGGGGCGGGGAGAAGGGGTTTAATGATTTGATGATCGATGAGATAATGAAAGAGAGAGAGATAAAAAATTTAACGAATTGTATAAATAAACGTTAGTCAATTATAGTATGAAAAAAAAATATTAATCGTTTTTGTGTAACTAATTATTGAATCGCAGTGATGAAGAGGGCAGAAACAGGAAAAGGAAAATTCGTGTGGTGAATGAAGTCTGAATTATGGGCAACCGAGAAGGCAAACGAAAAATCAGCTGGAAATGGAAAAGGAAAAAAAACAAACGAGGAAAAAAATTATGAAGAAAACAATAATCTGTCGTTTAGTACTGTACTGGCTTCCCGAACCTACGACCTAGTTTTACCGAAAGATTTAAATGTTTAATACTTTTACCATTTACATTAATGATGACGAAGATTAATGCCATACATGTTCTGTGATAAGTCCAATGTAATTATTGCAACTGTATCTCTGATTCCCATCGATTATCCTTTAAAGAGGAAGAAGAAAAAAAAGAACAAAACCACCTTCTAACGATCCCGTAGCCAGTGAAGTTATTCATTAAGAAGAACCGATTATTGACCGATCGGTCCCAAAGCTCCGATGAACATTTCCAAAACGTTATTAAAGCTTTTCACTGTACATATCTTCGATTTTGTAAGAACACGGCAAAAGAAACACGACCGTGGAAAATTCGTGGAAAATTCTGCAAACGGTTCGCGTTTTTTTCCCCGTGTTCCTTTGCGGATGAAAGAAAATTTAATAAAGAGAAAATCTTTTCGATGATGCCAGATTTATATTGTTCAAAGCGATCGACGATGCTTTTTGAGAACACAATGTGATAATACAAATTAATACCACTTAGGTAACCTAACGTAATCTTGATCGTCGCATTATATTATTATATAGCATACCGACGAGTTTTTACCGATCATATCGAAGCAAAGTTTTCTCGATCGATTTCTCGTTTAGATAGGACTTTTTCCACATTTTTGTACACGACCTCCCTCCGGGCCATAGCATTATAACGACAAAACATAAAAATGAATTTGAAAAAATTCTTAAGCAAATTAATCGTTCGTGTTTCAACATGCAATCTGGCATCAATGAATTGTGAAATTTGGATTTGATTAAAACGATTTAATTATTGGAAAATAAAAAATAAAATATATATAAATATTGTTGAAAGAGAAAAACACAGACTTGGGACCGTCGGACTACTAAACCGTAATTAAATTTGTAACATCGGACTTTTTTCCTAATGGCTAATATTAACAGAATGAGAGTTTTGTGAGCATACATTCAGGATTTAAGAAGAAGCGAAAAAAGGAAAATGGTTTAAATCACAGCAAGAATATGTGAACGCATGACTGGGTAATTTGATAAAATAAGTACAAGTAAGACAAGTGTTACCTCATCATAATGAAACTGAAAAAAAAAAACGAAGTAAACGAAAAAGATATCCGTACGTTTGTGTTAAGGACCATCACTCTGCGCCGCGATCCGGTACACTTCCATTGTATGTTGCATTTAAGAAGAAAAAAAGGAAAGTAAGCACGGAAAACCCTACATTTTTTTAATATATATTTTTTTTATTTTGTTTTTCTTCGTAACGAACGAATGTCGAGTAGTGGTAGTTGCTGGTGCAGAGTGCTGCTCATCGATCCCAGCTCGTATACAAACGTTCATTTCATTTATTTTAAGTCATTGCACCACATCAAATAAATTACATTTTCATTACATAATCTTGAAAGAAAGAAAAAACAGAAACGAATGGTTTTCACTATCCCTCGTTACATGTATATAAGTATTATACTTACAATGGTTATGTTTCGAAGTCTCAGTCTGATGAAATTTTTCAAAAAATATTCCCAATCTTTGTACGCGAATATTTTTGGCCTAAAAAAAGTATCTTCATGCTGACCTACTACGTGGATTATTGTTAAAAGAAGTTGAGCATAATTTATCAGATTGGAGCTTCGAAATTTAATTCCTGCGAATTGATCTCATGTTTTTGTTCATGTCCGGCAATGATTCTTTATTCAGAGTTCAATGAATCAAAAAACTTGTACTATTAATCGGTGAATGCTACGGTAAGTTCAACTAATTTATTTTCAAATGGACATTTTTGTAAAACCTTTTGTGGGTGAAAAATATACCAGTAAATGCAGTCAATTTATCAGTTCCATTTACAAATAGGTGTCGATTTTGGAATAGTGAGAAATGAAAGTTGGTCCCAATCAGAGTTGTGAAAATATTAATGTGTAATAGATGCGTGTTCCATTACAAATAAAAAAAAGTAATGTGCAATGTATGAATGTTCCATTACAAATAATAAAAGTAATTTGTAATGGATGCATGTGCCATTACAAATTTAAAAAAATAACGTGTAATGAATGAGTGCCCCATTACAAATTACAATTGAAAAAAGGATAATTTGTACTGGGGAATATTCCATTACAAATGAGTGTGTTCCTACCACAATTTGGAGCAGGTGCTATTTCGCTCAAAGCTAAGTCTATTAATTTTTCAATTAAAATAATTTGTGTGTGTCAAGTTTTTGTTAGATTTACTGTCGTCGTCGTAAATGTAAAAATTGCAACTCAAGAATGGAGTAAAAATGACTCCAAAAAATCATTGTTCATACATTTACCACTACGATAGTAAAGTTAAAAAAAACTTGATACACACAAATTATTTTCATTGAAAAATTAATACTTACCTTTGAGCAAAATAGTACCTGCTCCAAATTGTAGAAATACACTAATGCACACGGACAATCGGAAAACCGTGGGGATAGTACCCACGTGAGTCGAACCTATCCTCAAACAATATTACAGTGAGACCCCACTTGCTTTTCTTCCATCTCAATTTGTTTCGAGTGAAATAAAATAATGAAACAGCAATGTGGAAGTTTCTAATGCGAGCACAGCAATTTTTCTATCTATCAATTTGTAATGGAATATTCTCCACTACAAATTACTTTTTTTTCTATTGTAATTTGTGATGAAGCATTCATCCATTACATATTACTTTTTTTAAATTTGTAATAGCGCATGTTTTCATTATAAATTACTTTTTTTATTTGTAATGGAACACGCATTCATTACACATTACTTTTGTATTATGTAATGGTACACTTGTCCATTTCACATTATGCAGTTTAATGGTTAATGAATACCATAATGCATTATCAAAATAATACATTATTTACAACTCTGGTCCCGATGTCGAGTGACCTGATTCTGGGAAAAATTAATCTTTAAAAAAAATCATTTGTAAAACTTTTGAAGGGTTGGTCTTCTTACAACTCGTAGATGTGGGATGTTCCGATTGACGATTAAACGAATGTTGGACGAATGGAGAAAATTATCAGGATTGAACAATAATTTTTATGTTGGTGTAATGATCTATTGTTAATAAATATGCACATCTTGATCTTATTTACCTAAGCATCATCTTCAATAGTTTACAATGATATTTGGAAATTCGTTTATGAAATTTTCTTTAATCGTCTTTCGTCGGACAGTCTGTTCAATTTGTAAGAGTTATGAGAGCTTCTACAATATCACCTCTGTGTTCTCTAAGAGTTCTCTCCGCAAGATTTCGATTAATTTCCATCTCCTTCATCTGAAAGAAAAATTATCATAAAGTATATTCAGCAATACACAATCCTCTTTCAAAATGTGAAAAACCAATCTTACAATGAGATCGACATCTTCTTTCTTGATTGATACTTTCAAAAGTTCCTTTTCTTTCGCTTTCTTTTCCGCGGCTTCTTTGTTTCGACGATCGCCAATTATACTCAGCGCCTGGATGGAATCAAATTTTTCTTACCATAAGTTTATAATAAAGATAAGACAATAAAATGGACAAATCTAAGATAATAAAAAAGAAATAAGCATTAAAAATAGATCAATATCTTGAATGGTAAAAATATATATACACGAAATTGTATAGGTTACATTGACTCATAAATGTTGAATAAATGATCTATTTTTTACAAATATTGTTCCGGCCAAAGCGTAAGAATCATTTATAAATGCAAAATAAGACGGTGTAGTTTAAATAATAATTGAGCAAAGCGGAAATCGGATTCCTGTCAAAATATCGTGAATCGTCAAGAACAGAAATATTTTTGAGGTTATGTTAGAATATAATACAGTCTTCTAAAATTGTCGTATTCGCTGATAATATTGACGCGGAACTTATCGAAAAAAATGATGATACTGGTAAAGTCCGAATATTCAATATAAAAATATTCGATAATCAAAGTGAGGTATCGTTTTTCAAACGTTTGATATATTCCACGTGCGTGTCAAAAAATGTTACTTACACTGGAGAAACCATCGGATGACGTTATTTCTTTTTCCTCAGCGTAATCCGTGACTTTTTCCAAATCCGCCGCACCGCTGTCATATTTGGCAGCTTTTTTCTGAGATTTTTCTTGCTGCACTTCATCCGAATCACCGTTTACATCCTCATCCGCCATTTTCGTTTGAAATTACATATAGGCAACCAGTGTTGCCAACTCAACATCACGGTGTGTCACCAAAAGACCATTCAAAAAGACACCTTTTTAGAGTCAAAGTCACCAGAATTTTGAAATTTGTTTATTCTATCGAAAAACGTTATGTTCAGAAAAGCGTGTAGTTGCCAGAGCTCCCGCGAGAGACCCTCAGTGAACGGTCAAGCTCTCGCTGGACTCTGCATTACCCGTGACTCTCGCGACTCTATCCCCTCCAAACGGCGGCTCTCTCGCGGTGATCGATGATCGCCTCGTCACTTCGTTTTGGCGAGCCCTTCGATTATCATCGATTTTCGGCCATTTTTCACTCCGCGGTTTTCATTCTTTCTTTTCAAGAGCTCTTGGACGATTTACGACCGGCCAAGAGCGCTAACGGTTCGGCTTCCTTCGATAATTTCATGGAAAGTATTTCCTTAGATTCGGTGCGGTTCACTTCGATAATTCGTGAGAAAGGTTATTCGCGCGACACGTGGCGTCGAACGATCCGACCGCCATTTTCCGGCCTTGCTTCGATTTCGCGTGATCAACGCTACTGCGAAAAGACCGACTTCTTTGAATATTATAATCATTATTTTTGACCTTTAACCCTTTATTAATAAAAACCGAAATATTGTTTGCACGCGAGTGAGTTTTTTCTTCGTCCGCATCGAACTTCCGGCCACTTCGTTCCCTTCAATCTTCCACCGTTTTCTCCCAATTTCCCAACCAGATCAATTCAGGCACTTTTCCGAACATGGTCCTTCGAGCCGGATAGGGAAATTTGTGAAAATTGCGGAAGTGCTTCGGTTTGCGTAAGAGAAAAGTGCGCGAGAGAACGGGCGTTCCATTGTTCGACAACGTGCTCGTCACGCTTCGTTATCTCGGTCTCTCTCGCTCACGTTCAGTGCGCCATAAGTCTCTCTCTCTCACTTTCGCGCGAGAGGAGAGCCCGGACGCTTCGAGAAATTTCTTCGTTGAGCGCGCGGGAATATCATCGCGCTCTCGCGCGCGCCAAGAAAACTATCGCTTCGTCCGCTTTGTGCGGATCTTCGTTCCTCGCTGGACATTCTTCGTCGTGAGTGCGCGCTACATGGGGTTTCTCGGGCTCTTCGCTGTGTGCGCGTATCACCCGATTCCTTTCGCGCGCTTCTCGGTTTCTCTGCGCTTTGAATTCTTCTTTTTCGTGACATATACCACGTGTTTTTCCGCGCATTGGGTCTCTTCGTCACATCGATTTACGCGTAATTCAAACCCTTTAGTGAACTTTCCGGACCCTTCGAGTGTGCGCGCATCACAGACATTCTCGATATTCGAGTGTGTGTGCGCGTCACGTGATTCTTTGTGCGCTTCGGGACTTTCTTCGCATTCAATTACGCAGTTTTTGGATATTTTCGGCGCATTTAGTATTTCTTTGGATTCCTTCGCTACGCATCGCGTGACAAACTTCGTGAATCGAGTTTGCCCTACCAGGACGAACGACAGTAACCAACGTCGTTTGTCTTAAATTCCGACGGTTGAGTGATGAATTCCGACGGTTGGACCGCCGGGAACTGTCGGAATTTAAGACAAACGACTGTCGGTTACTGTCGTTCGTCCTGGTAGGGTGTTCGCGTAGCTACTCGTTTTTTTTGGTTCGTCGTGCGCGTTACACGAACATTCTCGTCACCGAGTGTGTGCGCGTACTTCGTTTTCTTCGGTTTTTGGTTTTTTTCAAGTGCGTCACACGAACATTCTCGTCACCGAGTGTGTGCGTGTACTTTGTTTTCTTCGGCTTTTGGTTTTTTTTCAAGTGCGTCACACGAACATTCTCGTCGCCGAGTGTGTGCGCGTACTTCGTTTTCTTCGGTTTTTGGTTTTTTTCAAGTGCGTCACACGAACATTCTCGTCACCGAGTGTGTGCGCGTACTTCGTTTTCTTCGGTTTTTTGGTTTTTGGGTTTTTTTTCGTGCGCATTACACAAACATTCTCGTCGCCGAGTGTGTGCGCGTACTTCGTTTTTCTTCGGTTTTTGGTTTTTTTTCAAGTGCGCCACACGAACATTCTCGTCGCCGAGTGTGTGCGCGTACTTCGTTCCTTTCGGGTTTTTTGGGTTTTTGTGCGCGTTATACAAACATTCTCGTCGCCGAGTGTGTGCGCGTACTTCGTTTTTTTTCGGGCTTCTCGTTTTTTGTGTGCGTTACACGAACATTCTCGTGGCCGAGTTAGTGCGCGTACTTCGTTTTTCTTCGGGTTTTTGTTTTTTTTTCAAGTGCGTCACGCGAACATTCTCGTCGCCGAGTGTGTGCGCGTACTTCGTTGTGTTTTCGGTTTTCTGGTTTCTGATTTTTTCGAGCGCGTTACACAAACATTCTCGCAACATCGAGTGTGTGCGCGTTTTTCGCAGTTACCAACCTTGTGAGCATACGCTCGCCACAGACGGTCTCGGTTTTCGAGCGTGTATGCGTGTCACGTGACTCTTCGCGTGGTTGTGATTTCTTTCGCGCGCTTGTGCTTCGTCGCCATCCTCGCGCTCTCTGACACGCGTTAGCAGGAGAGAGACAGTGACTTCGCGCGCTCGTGAATTCTTCACGGGTTTGGATTTTCTTCGCTTCAAGTGCGCGTTACACGAACTTTCGCTTCGATATCTTCGCCGAGTTGCGTGTTCGTGGGTTTTCGTTTCCGTGCTACGCATCGATATTTTTCATTGCTTCGCGCGTGGCCCTTCTTCAACGAGAAAAAAGGTAACCGATTTACGCCCGGTTATTCTTCAATCTCGCTGTCTCCTCGTGCTTCACTTCATCGGAGATATTAAAGATTAAATTCAGTGCGATTTTCTTTGATGACTTCAGTCACTTCAGTTTCTCGAGTCCTACCATTCACTCCGAGTGAACGGAAATTCATCATTCATTCGCGGTCTTCTTTCCTGAGAAAGATGTTGAACGATTTACGACCGGTCAATATTCGATCTCGTGGTTGTCTTCGGGATTAGTTTCAGTGAAATTCTCCGATACCATTCAGCAACCGTCAATGCGACGCTTCGTCTGGCTCGCTGGATACACCGGTACAACTTCTGATTTCGGCCACTTCCGATTTTTTCAATTCTACGGTAACTTCGAAGAGTGCTTCTACCAATCTGGATATTCGGCCTTCAGTTTTGCTGGCAACGAGCCAGGCAACTCTGACCTCTTCTTCTGGCAGTTCACATCGAGTTCGGTTCTCAATCGATCCCATTGCTGAACTTGCGTTTATTTCGGAACGTACGATTCAACTTCTTCGATTGGAAAGAATGGCCGCCTGAATTAATATCTTGGAATTGGGAGTCAGTCAGCTAGCCGCACGCGGGGAGCTACCACCGTCACCCACTCTTTAATGTCTGATTCTACTTCAAGCTCGGTTCGTATTCAGCACACTTCAATTGATAATGAGTTCGCTTCCTTGCTTTAGAAATTTCTGGGAACAGGAGAAAATTCCGTCGGACTCAGCCTCTATATCTGAGCCCGAGGATTCCTCCTGTGAACAACACTTCAAGGACACGCATTCGCGAGACGAAGACGGGCGATCTACAGTTCGCCTTCCTCTCAACACTTCACCATCGTCTCTCGGGGATTCCTTCATGGCAGCGTGGCGCTCCCTTCTTCAACTTCAAAAGCGGCTCTCGCGTAATTCAACTTATCGAGAGTTGTATCACGGTTTTCTTCAGGAGTACGAGACGTTGTATCACATGGTGCGAGCTTCTACTGGGCCAGCTTCAACTCCCGTGCATTATTTGCCCCATCACGGTGTTGTTCGGGCTCACGGTACCACCACCAAGCTTCGAGTGGTCTTCAACGGGTCGTGCAAGACGAGCAGTGGTGTCTCGCTTAACGACCTCCTCTACACGGGCGCCAAACTTCAACAGGACACTTCTGACGTACTTCTTTGGATCCGACGGCATCGCTTCATCTTCGCGACGGACATCACAAAGATGTACCGTCAAATCAACCTTCATTTGGATGATTGGAACCTTCAACGGATCCTGTGGGTTGATGAGCAGGAGCACATCTTCCCCTTCTGCCTCACCACCGTCAAGTACGGCCTCAGTTGCGCCCCGTTCTTGGCAATTCGAGTCATGCTGCAACTTGTCGAGGACGAAGGGCACAACTTTCCATTGGCGGTACTTCCGTTGACGAAGGGCAGGTACGTCGATGATATCTTCGGAGGTGCCGATTCAACGGCGGAACTTCAAGCATCCTCACGTCAACTTCAGGAGATCTGCAACCAAGGGTGCTTTCCACTTCAAAAATGGTCGTCAAACTCCACGGAACTTCTTCAAAGGGTGAGCCATCCCACTTCAGAATCACACGCAGTCGTGATTCAACCAGAGGACTCCAGCGTCAAACTTCTTGGGCTCGTTTGGAACCCCCAAACCGACCACTTCAAGTTCACGCTTCAGCCGAACTTCAGTCAATCTGTGACAAAACGGACAATCCTCTCGGAAACGGCGCAACTATTTGATCCGTTGGGCTTCATTTCGCCAATCATCATCACGGCAAAGATGTTTCTTCAAGAGCTCTGGTTGGCAAAACTTCACTGGGACGACCCTCTTCCGGTTTCGCTTCAACAACGGTGGCTTCACTTCCGAGAGAACTTGGCGGATCTCTCGCTCATTTCTCTCCCTCGGTGGCTTCAACTAAAACCCTCGGCAACGGTTCAGCTTCACGGTTTTTCGGACGCCTCGCAATTGGCCATGTCAGCCGTGGTTTACCTTCGTTCAACTTCAGATGATGGCTCTTCAACCATCACGCTTGTCGCTTCAAAGACGAAGGTTGCACCTCTCAAGCGACTGACAATTCCGCGGCTTGAGCTCACCGCCGCATTACTTCTTTCACGGCTGGTTTCGTACGTCCAGAAGACACTCGAACTTGGAACTGTTCCAGTGTTCCTTTGGACCGACTCGTCGGTAACCTTAACTTGGATCACGTCGCCTTCGGCTCGTTGGAAGGACTTTGTCCGAAATCGAGTTATTTCAATCCAAGAAATCACTTCGCAAGCGACGTGGCGCTTCATTTCAGGCAAGGAAAATCCCGCAGACTGTGCGTCTCGCAGAATGACACCTCGGCAACTTTCTCGGCATCCCCTCTGGTAAAATGGACCAACCTGGCTTTCGCAGCCTTGCACCAGTTGGCCCACTTCGTCGTTCGAGGTCGTAACCGACTGCGACCTCGAACAGCGTCCAGGTCTCGCCTTCACTTCAACTTCAGGGGCTCTTCTACCGGTTTGGGACCTTCTGGAGCGATATTCGTCCCTAAATCGGCTACTTCGAATCACGGCCATTTGCAAAAGAGCTCTTGGCCGCTTCAGGCGAGTTCCACATACTTCAATGACCAACCCGATATCACCGGGAGACCTGGAAGACGCAACAATTTTCTGGATACGCCTCATCCAACAGTCGTACTTCACTGCTGAGCTACGGATAATTTCAAGCGGAGCGACACTTCAACGGAGCAATGCAATGGCCGCCCTCACACCTTTCATCGACCAACTCGGAGTCCTTCGTGTGGGTGGACGCCTCCAGCATTCGATCCTTCACTCCGAGGCGAAACATCCACCTGTCTTGCCTCGGAATTCACGGCTAACTACATTGATAATTTCAAATGCCCATCTCCGGACCCTTCACGGCGGCACACAAGCAACACTGGCCTATCTCCGCAGATCGTACTGGATTTTGGGTGGTCGAGCGCCAGTACGATCATACATTCTTCGCTGCACCACTTGCGCACGGTTTCGAGGCCTCAGAGCTCAGCAGTTGATGGGGCAACTTCCCTCGCCACGAGTCACACCTTCACGTGCCTTCCTTCATTCGGGCTTAGATTATGCTGGACCCTTCACGGTTAAGACTTGGCGAGGAAGAGCAGCAAAAACATACAAGGGTTATCTCGCAGTTTTTGTCTGTTTCTCTACTTCAGCGGTGCACCTCGAATTGGTAACGGACTACACTTCAGAAGCCTTCATCGCAGCATATCGGCGGTTCTCTGGTCGACGGGGCATTTGTCACACGCTGTATAGTGACTGTGGAACGAACTTCAGCGGTGCAGATGCCACTCTTCAGGCTCTCTTCAAGGCTGGCTCAATGGAATTGAGTCACACCATTTCCGCATTAACCAGCCTTGGCACAAAGTGGTCCTTCAATCCCCCGGCAGCCCCTCACATGGGTGGAAAATGGGAGGCTGCCGTGAAATCGGCCAAATATCATCTTCGGCGGGTCATCGGTGAGACTGCACTTACGTATGAAGAATTTACGACTCTTCTCACGCAAGTCGAGGCAGTGCTCAATTCAAGGCCGCTTTGTGCTCTCTCGGACGACCCGGAGGACTTGTCATCCTTAACTCCGGGTCACTTCATCGTCGGTGAGGCACTTACTACAGTGCCTGAGCCATCTCTGACTTCAACGGCGGAATCTCGGTTGTCTCGGTGGCAACTTCTTCAGGCACGGCTTCAGCACTTCTGGCAGAGATGGTCAAGAGAGTACCTCCATCAAAGTCTCTCTACTTCAAAATGGCATCATCCTTCGAATGAGATACGAGTGGGGTCACTCGTTCTCATAACCGACGAAAGACTTCCTCCGACGCGGTAGCCACTCGCGCGGATCCTCGAACTTCACCCTGGCGAAGACGGCCTCACTCGAGTCGTCACACTTCGAACGGCAACTTCCACCTTCAAGCGGCCGGTCGCAAAATTATGCGTTCTGCCGACGGACTCTTCGTCAACGGAGTTTGCCGAAGGCGGGGAGTGTGTTCAGAAAAGCGTGTAGTTGCCAGAGCTCCCGCGAGAGACCCTCAGTGAACGGTCAAGCTCTCGCTGGACTCTGCATTACCCGTGACTCTCGCGACTCTATCCCCTCCAAACGGCGGCTCTCTCGCGGTGATCGATGATCGCCTCGTCACTTCGTTTTGGCGAGCCCTTCGATTATCATCGATTTTCGGCCATTTTTCACTCCGCGGTTTTCATTCTTTCTTTTCAAGAGCTCTTGGACGATTTACGACCGGCCAAGAGCGCTAACGGTTCGGCTTCCTTCGATAATTTCATGGAAAGTATTTCCTTAGATTCGGTGCGGTTCACTTCGATAATTCGTGAGAAAGGTTATTCGCGCGACACGTGGCGTCGAACGATCCGACCGCCATTTTCCGGCCTTGCTTCGATTTCGCGTGATCAACGCCACTGCGAAAAGACCGACTTCTTTGAATATTATAATCATTATTTTTGACCTTTAACCCTTTATTAATAAAAACCGAAATATTGTTTGCACGCGAGTGAGTTTTTTCTTCGTCCGCATCGAACTTCCGGCCACTTCGTTCCCTTCAATCTTCCACCGTTTTCTCCCAATTTCCCAACCAGATCAATTCAGGCACTTTTCCGAACACGTTACTTTAATAATGCAATCGACGTTACACGTCGATTTAGCTTTGGTAAATGAATATTAGCAATTGGCAATTTAAAAAATTATAATCAATAATTATTATTATTATTGATAATTGTGGTTTATAGCATGCCAAAAGTTGCTGAATTGTTTTAGATTTTTATTGTATCACGAAGTACGGAAATTTCAATCAGATACAATTTTTCGTAGGGACGCACAGTGGGGGATTTCGGCTGAAGTGTGTACAAAAATCGCAAAAGTGATTTTTTTTTAAGTTTATGACCGGTGGGGATTTACTCAGGAATATCCCCTCTATTCAAAACCGTTATCCCGCCCCCCGACGACAGTGTTGTTCCTATCGGCACTAAAGTATAAATCTAGTACTTTTTTGATTTTTTTAGTACTATAGTACCACCATGACGAATCTAGTACCACTCGCTTAGTCCCTTGTACCACCACTCACCAGTACTATTTAGCACACTTTTTGGACTTCGGAAGTTTTCGAGCAGATTTTAGCTAATATTTTTATCGACTGATGGTATAGAATAACGCTACTATTTTGTCTTCTAGTACAGTGAACTGTCACCTATTTTACATGGTTGAGCTTGAGACTGGTGCTCGCCACTTATATTACGGCGTGAGGGGTTCCCCACCACTGATGTAGAGATCCTAGTCGGTCTCGTACGTTAAGCGCGTTGCGCGTTTGAGTTGAAGCGTACATGAACGTATGTTCGTTGGTCCAGTTCTCGTAAGTCGGTCAGGAAGGAAGGAGGTTGGTAAAGAGGATCCCTCTAGATATTCTTCAACGAAAAATATAGAGGAGGATCCTCTTAGCGTTTCGTCTCGGGTACAGTGCAGACTCATCAGTAGGGCTATGCAACTGTACCCTGCCCCAGACGCGCCGGTGGTGGTAGAGTCTGGAAGCTTGGAACTGTTATATATACGAAACGCTGGGTGACCAGTCGTTTACGAGAAAGGACCAGGTACAATTGCGGATGCGCGCGCCACACTGATAAAAATGGTGGCGACATCTCACGGCAAGGCGCGACATCACGACGGTTAACACCCCAGTTTGGCCTGGAGTGTCACTCCCCTGGTATATACCGGGCAACGAATTCAGACGTACATACAAGCACAGTTCCTATACCTTCGGAAGAACTGGGGTACACTATGCTAATGGGGTACAAAGTATACCCCAATAGCATAGTGTACCCCAGTTCGTCCGAAGGTATAGGAACTGTGCTTCTATGTACGTCTGAATTCGTTGATACCGGGTGAGCGTGCAATGTGCTCGTTGTCCGCCATTGTGTGGTACCGCGGACACGAGGCCCGTATATGAGACACGACGCTATCGTGTGCTCCTGTGCATTCGGAGTAGTAACTTCGTCGTTATAGGACAGTGTGTAGTCCGCAGTGTATATTTATGTATATGTATGTTTATCCACGTATATTTAATTATGTCAGGCTTTCAGCCATCTTCTACGTAAATTATTCGTGCGTCAACAGATATAATAAAAATACCGGCACTTTTCTTTATATCTACGCAACGTGTTGTTCTTTATATTCCTGCAATCCTGAGGAAAATTAGTGTGCTCACGGGAGAGAGCGTTTTTCGCGAGTAAAACCCTAGCGGATTGGGTGACGATGTTTTCACCCTGAAAAACCACTGAATCACGGTGATTTTTTACGGTGACAAAGTGCCCACAAAATCACCGAGATCTTGGTGATTTTAAGGTGATTCCAACGTGATTCCACGGTGATTGTCACGGTGATTTTGTGACGGTGACAATCACCGTGAGAATCACCGTGGAATCACCTTAAAATCACCAAGATCTCGGTGATTTTATGGGCACTTTGTCACCGTAAAAAATCACCGTGATTCAGTGGTGACTTCATCCACTAGGGAAGAAAAACGCTTTAACACATATGTACGCATTTTTCAAAATTACAATTAAATAATATAAATAATAACAAAAATCAGGTGGGCATTCGTTAGCTGAGATTCCACGCTTTCCAACAATACCAATACTTTTTACCCTGAGACAATTTTAAATAAAGATTTTCCTCTGCTAATGGCCAGCAAAGCTTAGGTCCCCAGTATTTGGTACACTTACCTTATATATGTTGTGTAGCACTTTTATACTGTATCTTTTTTTTAACGAAATCTTTGAAAATGAGTCGGCTTATTTGTCATTGTGTATGTTCTTATTTTCAAAAATTTACCATCATCACCTTCATCAACAGAAAAAACATCGTTATCCATGGACAAAAAATATCCATGATATTATATTTATATTGTTATGAAAATGCACGCTTGAAATTTTGTAGGTTATGCCCAGCACAGCTTCGGGGCTTTAGTTTCTACAATTCATTGCAGGAGGCGCAAAAATCAATATCTGGTAGATATCTGGTACTTCGGGTGCCGGATAACTTTATCCACCGGATAACGACTTACCAGAGGTGAAGAAAACGAATTCTGCTAGATATCTGTCAGATAAAGTTATCCGGAACTTATCCAGAGGTGAAGAAATCGGGCATAAGCTTAACTGGAACTCAAATAAATGAGTGCAAGAGGACAAATACACGCGTGCAAGAGCAGTTTCCCTTAGAAATGTTTATTTTTCGTGTCATCATTGATTGTCGATAATTTTACGACATTCATGGATTAGTCATTCTCCAGCCTCGCTGACAACCCAGCTACAAATATTCATATAGCTGCGAGATTGGGATTCATTATTGCCAAGCATTATGCTATGAATATGAATAAAAATAAAATAAAAAGTCAAACGGTATGTACCAACGGTATGCTGAACTAAAAGTTTCATAATTCCGTCAAACAGAAGAAAATTGAATTTGAAAAAAACGCTTCTTTGGCCTTTTTTCGACCATCGCGAATTGGGCGCGCAGCTTGAGGACATTTGTTTTTGTCTTTTTTTTATCTACGATAAATTTGACAGGGTTATTAAACGCTCCATTTTCGTTTGTTTAAAATTTTCGTACGATTTTTTCTCGTAAAGCGATTTCATTTTTGGCAAAAAAAGACAACCCAGTAAACACAGTTCGGTAGCGGCAATGTAACGGCAATGTAACTGAGTGTAACCGAATGTAACAAGTAATGTTGACTAGATGTTACATGTAAGTTCCACGTTAGTTCTGATTTCCCACTCATAAGTACTACAGGTTATGTAACGTCGAATGCAACCGTTATATCGCAGTTATGTGTTGCTGTCCGAAACATAGTCCTGTACAAGCAATGTAACGGCAATGTAACCGAATCTAACACAACCCAAGCGGATTGGGTGACGATGTTTTCACCCTGAAAAACCACTGAATCACGGTGATTTTTTACGGTGACAAAGTGCCCACAAAATCACCGAGATCTTGGTGATTTTAAGGTGATTCCAACGTGATTCCACGGTGATTGTCACGGTGATTTTGTGACGGTGACAATCACCGTGCGAATCACCGTGGAATCACCTTAAAATCACCAAGATCTCGGTGATTTTGTGGGCACTTTGTCACCGTAAAAAATCACCGTGATTCAGTGGTGACTTCATCCACTAGGGAAGTAATGTTGACCAGATGTTACATGTAAGTTCCACGTTAGTTATGATTTCCCACTCATAAGTACTACAGGTTATGTAACGTGGAATGCAACCGTTATATTGCAGTTATGTGTTGCTATCCGAAACACAGGCCTGTGCCGGCAATGGTACGACAATGTTACAGGTTGTAACAGGTAATAATACCTAGATGTTACATTTAATTTACAATTCCTTACTCACAATCAGTAATTTATATTATATTGCAGTTATATAACTGCAATATTGCAGTTATATTAATGCAATATTGCAGTGATTGCGTCACCGAAGTGACATATTTTAACCAGCTCACTATTTGTGAGCTGGTCAAAATATGTAGTCTTTAGTCTATAGCAACCTACAGGACTGCGTGACCACCGGACGCGGGTAATGTTCCAACGATTGTATGTTAATCGAGGACGCCGACAGCGATAATACACCGGACTTTATCGGTTCCCGATGGCCGTTTCGCTGGCGCGATAGCTCGGCGACGGATCTCGCCACCTGGCGGATCTCGGACGAAGTACCGTTTCATAACATTTACATTACCTGCCTGTTACAAATGTTATGCGTACATTGTTATAGCCATCCCTAGTGGATGAAGTCACCACTGAATCACGGTGATTTTTTACGGTGACAAAGTGCCCACAAAATCACCGAGATCTTGGTGATTTTAAGGTGATTCCACGGTGATTCTCACGGTGATTGTCACCGTCACAAAATCACCGTGACAATCACCGTGGAATCACGTTGGGATCACCTTAAAATCACCAAGATCTCGGTGATTTTGTGGGCACTTTGTCACCGTAAAAAATCACCGTGATTCAGTGGTTTTTCAGGGTGAAAACATAGTCACCCAATCCGCTAGGGATGTTACATGAGGGTTACACGTTTTGGTAACGTTACTGTAACGTCACTACGGTTCATGGCAGATATACAATGTGAAGATAACAAATGTGACTAATATGTTAATTTCATGTTACATAGTGGTTATATGTAACATAAATGTAACATAGGTTACGTCACTTGTAACTTCCTGGTAATGAAACGTGTGTACTGCAAATTATATATCTGCAATACTTAACGTTGCATAACATTTGTATAACATGCACATAACTATTGTTACGTAAATTTCGCTACATGCATGTTATGTAATCGTTACAAATGCTACCCTAGCGGATTGGGTGACGATGTTTTCACCCTGAAAAACCACTGAATCACGGTGATTTTTTACAGTGAAAAATAGCGTTTTCTGTTCGTTGCACTGAGTGTGCACTGAGTGCGCACTCGTTTGGTGAGCGTGTTCTGTTGGTAATTCCGGTGCAAGAATCTTGCACTGAGTGCATAAAATATTGCCCTGAAACGGCGAGTCAGTGTCACTCCAGTGCACGACATTTGTCGGTATCCGATAACCAATCGCAAGCTGGGCATTCCCCAGAATCTTTCGTACGATTGGCTGCCGGGTGCCGGCAGATGTCGCTACAGGTGATAACGAATTTGGGCATTCCCCAGAATCTTTTGTACGACTGGCTGTCGGGTAACGACAGATGTCGCTAAAGGTCATAAAGATAGGCGTGTTCCATTGGGGCTTTTCTGCACTGACGCGGGGCAACATGCACGCACTGACTACCACCAGTGCGCACTCAGTGCAAGCCAGTGCACCCAAAAGAAAACGCTAAAAGTGCCCACAAAATCACCGAGATCTTGGTGATTTTAAGGTGATTCCAACGTGATTCCACGGTGATTGTCACGGTGATTTTGTGACGGTGACAATCACCGTGAGAATCACCGTGGAATCACCTTAAAATCACCAAGATCTCGGTGATTTTGTGGGCACTTTGTCACCGTAAAAAATCACCGTGATTCAGTGGTTTTTCAGGGTGAAAACATCGTCACCCAATCCGCTAGGGTAGCATTTGTAACGATTACATAACATGCATGTAGCGAAATTTACGTAACAATAGTTATGTGCAAGTTATACAAATGTTATGCAACGTTAAGTATTGCAGATACATAATTTGCAGTACACACGTTTCATTACCAGGAAGTTACAAGTGACGTAACCTATGTTACATTTATGTTACATATAACTACTATGTAACATGAAATTAACATATTCGTCACATTTGTTATCTTCACATTGTCTATCTGCCATGAACCGTAGTGACGTTACAGTAACGTTACCAAAACGTGTAACCGTCATGTAACATCCCTAGCGGATTGGGTGACTATGTTTTCACCCTGCAAAACCACTGAATCACAGTGATTTTTTACGGTGACAAAGTGCCCACAAAATCACCGAAATCTTGGTGATTTTAAGGTGATCCCAACGTGATTCCACGGTGATTGTCACGGTGATTTTGTGACGGTGACAATCACCGTGTAATCACCTTAAAATCACCAAGATCTCGGTGATTTTGTGGGCACTTTGTCACCGTAAAAAATCACCGTGATTCAGTGGTGACTTCATCCACTAGGGATGGCTATAACAATGTACGCATAACATTTGTAACAGGCAGGTAATGTAAATGTTATGAAACGGTACTTCGTCCGAGATCCGCCAGGTGGCGAGATCCGTCGCCGAGCTATCGCGCCAGCGAAACGACCATCGGGAACCGATAAAGTCCGGTGTATTATCGCTGTCGGCGTCCTCGATTAACATACAATCGTTGGAACATTACCCGCGTCCGGTGGTCACGCAGTCCTATAGGTTGCTATAGACTAAAGACTACATATTTTGACCAGCTCACAAATAGTGAGCTGGTTAAAATATGTCACTTCGGTGACGCAATCACTGCAATATTGCAGTAATATAACTGCAATATTGCAGTTATATAACTGCAATATAATATAAATTACTGATTGTGAGTAAGGAATTGTAAATTACATGTAACATCTAGGTATTATTACCTGTTACAACCTGTAACATTGTCGTACCATTGCCGGCACAGGCCTGTGTTTCGGATAGCAACACATAACTGCAATATAACGGTTGCATTCGACGTTACATAACCTGTAGTACTTATGAGTGGGAAATCATAACTAACGTGGAACTTACATGTAACATCTGGTCAACATTACTTCCCTAGTGGATGAAGTCACCACTGAATCACGGTGATTTTTTACGGTGACAAAGTGCCCACAAAATCACCGAGATCTTGGTGATTTTAAGGTGATTCCACGGTGATTCTCACGGTGATTGTCACCGTCACAAAATCACCGTGACAATCACCGTGGAATCACGTTGGAATCACCTTAAAATCACCAAGATCTCGGTGATTTTGTGGGCACTTTGTCACCGTAAAAAATCACCGTGATTCAGTGGTGACTGCATCCACTAGGGTAGCTATGGAACTGAGATATAATAAAGTTTCATAACATTTACATTACCTGCCTGTTTCCAATGTTATACGAACATTGTTATAGCCATGTTACATAACGGTTACACGTTTCGGCAATGCGATTGTAACGTCACATTGCATCGGTACATAGCACGTATATAACGTGAAGATAAAAAATATGACGAATATGTTACTTTCATCTTACATAGTGGTTATGTAATTTAAATGTAACGTCGGTTACGTCACTTGCCACTTCTTGGTTACATAGCTGTAATAAAACGTGTGTATTGCGAATTATGTATCTGCAATATTTAACGTTGCATAACATTTGTATAACCTACACATAACTATTGTTACGTACATTATGCTACATGCATGTTACGTAATCGTTACAAATGCTAGTTATGGAACTGCAATGTAGCAATGTTCGATAACATTTACATTACCAGCCTGTTTCCAATGTTATACGCACATTGTTATAGCCATGTTACATGGCGGTTACACGTTTCGGTAATGTGACTGTAACGTCACATCGGTACATAGCACGTACATAACGTGAAGATAACAATTGTGACATAAACATGTTACTTCCATGCTACATAGCGGTTACCTAACATAAGTGTAACATCGGTTATGTCACTTGTAACTTCCTGGTTACATCGCTGTAATGAAACGTGTTTACTGGGAAATTTTGAAACATGAAACGTAACTCAAAAACTATAGAGTTTGAGAAAATGTCAAGTATGAAAAAACTAGCGTACGATATACACGAAAACGCCTGGTATATTATTTCAGAATTTTCCTATAAATTTTTTTTTTTTTTCACTATTTTCGTTCCATGTTTACTTCCCACAGTGGGGGATTTCGACCGAGTCGTGTCCATAAATCAGGGAAAGATTAGGATTGTACCAAATTTAGTATTCCGTAGTTTTTTGGGTCGCTGATTACGAATTTGGTATCGAAATTTTCAAAAACAAAATGGCCGCGGAGGTATCGTTGTTCGGTCTTAGAAATACTGGTTCGAAATGACTGAAAGTTGGCTAAGATATGTTTTTGGGGTCGCTGATTACGAATTTGGTATTGAAATTTTCAAAAACAAAATGGCGGCCGAGATATCGTTGTTTGATCTTAGAAATACTGATTGGAAATGGCTGAAAGTTTGCTACGATACGTTTTAGGGATCGCTGATTACGAATTTGGTATCGAAATTTTCAAAAACAAAATGGCGGCCGAGATATCATCGTTCGATCTTAGAAATACTGATTGGAAATGACTGAAAGTTGGCTAAAAAACGTTTTTGGGGTTGCTGATTACGAAATTGGTATCGAAATCTTCAAGAACAAAATGGCAGCTGACATATTGTCGTTTGATCTTAGAAATACTGGATGGAAATCGCTGAAAAATACTGGAGGAGTTTTTGGGTCGACTATAACAAAATTCGAGACATTTTGGTGACGATTAATTATGATAATCACTTTTATTCAAAAAAATTGTAATAAAACTCAATCGGACCCTAGTAACTTGTCCAACCACTCATTCTAACCGGTTATCTAACCGGAAATCTAACCAGTTTGAATTTGTGAAAATTCTACCGTCTTTCTAACCGGACTTCTAACGCTACGCGTAATTTTACCCAAGTTAGAATGGTGGTTAGAAACGCGGGTAGAATTTCAAATTCCATCTGCTACCAAAATCCAACCATGCCTAGCCCACTTTCTAACCGCTCTTTCTAACTACTACGCATAATTTACTCAAGTTAGAATAAGGGTTAGAAAAGAGGTTAGAAATTCAAATTGCAACAAGCTGTCAAAACCTAATCCCCCCTTACCGGCTTTCTAACGACCACGCGTAACCACCAGACGGTTAGAAATTCGAAATAAAATCTGAGCAGTGATTTTACGTACCTGGAACGGTGGTCACCAATTAAAGATGCATGTTTTATGTATTATATTTTTTTTTGTTGCGTAACATTCACGCAATACCAATGTTCACGCAATACAATATTCTTTTTCTTACCACAATATGTTTTATTATCAAATCTAGCGAATATAATACCGAAAATTGAGTCTTGGTATGATAATTTTTCCGCGGTTTCTTCATATACGGTCTATGATTATAAATATTTTTCATGTTTTTTTTAAAGTTGAATTAAGATTAATATAATATTAAGATTAAGATATATGACACCACTGTGATGAGCGTTGCTTTTATAATCTCAAGCTGGCAAGACACTGGGTACACTGCAGGCGAATAAACATTTTAAGACGAGTCCTGAATGCGCACTGACGCGGACCACGATCGTTCGAGCGCCACGAAAGTAGTTTATTTTGTCGTCCAATAACTTCGCGAAGACATTCCACAACGACGCATAAAATATCTTTATTTGTTAATAATATATATCTGTTAACAGAAATGTGCTTTCTTATTAAAGAACATTCGCGATACGCCATCATGCCTCGTCCTTGCTAGTCTCCCGTAGTGGCGTCTCCGGGAGTCTAGCCCTTTTCCATTCATTCATAGAAATAGGCTAGACTCCCGGGGACGCCACTACGGGAGACTAGCCAAGCCCACAGCACCCTGAAGAACGAAGGCAAGATGGCGAATCGCGAATGTCCTTTAATAAGAAAGCACGTTTCTGTTAACAGATATATATTAATAACAAATAAATATCTTTTATGCGTCGTTGTGGAATGTCTTCGCGAAGTTATTGGACGACAAAATAAACTACTTTCGTGGCGCTCGAACGATCGTGGTGCGCATCAGTGCGCGTTCAGGACTCGTCTTAAAATGTTTATTCGCCTGCAGTGTAGTATCTTGCCAGCTTGAGATTATAAAAGCAACGCTCATCACAGTGGTGTCATATATCTTAATCTTAATATTATATTAATCTTAATTTAACTTTAAAAAAAAACATGAAAAATATTTATAATCGTAGACCGTATATGAAGAAACCGCGGAAAAATGATCATAGGAAGACTCGATTTTCGGTATTATATTCGCTACATTTGATAATAAAACATATTGTGGTAAAAAAAAAGAATATTGTATTGCGGAAATGTTACGCAACAAAAAAAAAAATAATGCATAAAATTACGATTTTACGATACTGTGTATCGCACCATCGACTTTGTAACATCCACATCAAAATGCCAATTACAGGTACACGCATCTTTAATCGGCGACCACCGTTCCAGGTACGTAAAATCACTGCTCAGATTTTATTTTGAATTTCTAACCACCTGGTGGTTACGCGTGGTGGTTAGAAAGCCGGTAAGAGGGGGTTAGGTTTTGACAGCTTGTTGCAATTTGAATTTCTAACCTCTTTTCTAACCCCTATTCTAACTTGAGTAAATTATATGCGTAGTAGTTAGAAAGAGTGGTTAGAAAGTGGGTTAGGCATGGTTGGATTTTGGTAGCAGATGGAATTTGAAATTCTAACCGCCTTTCCAACCACTATTCTAACTTCGGTAAAATTACGCGTAGCGGTTAGAAATCCGGTGTAGAATTTTCACAAATTCTAACGGCAAGCAATTCTAACCGTTAGAATGGCGGTTAGACAAGTCAGTAGGGGAGTCATACTCTTCGCTCTCGGACGTGGACAGTTCCCTGGTTGAATCATCTTCTGCGTCGCTACAGGATATCAGCCGCAGAGCATCAGTCGATAGTTTTTTGTGCTTCTTCGCTGGAAGTTCTTTTAAACTTGAGATATATGGATCTGAGGATACCAGCAACCAGTTGAGGACATCTTGCATCGTCCTTTCTCGGAAGCACTTGCGAGAAAATCCCTCTCGATATTTTTTTATATCTTTATTTCGGGCAATTAGCGATCAAGTTGTGGATGTCACAGCGTTGCACACCTTACCATCTATCATCGCGAACAGCATTTTGTAATTCATCGTGATTACAGAGCCATCTGCAACCATTATGAATGGTTCCAGCAAAGCTATTTGTTCATCGATGTATTTTTTTTTCATATACAGTCACTTCAGTAGTTTCACGAACGAACTGCAGTCTAATTGGTCGGCAGAATCGAGGTGATGAGGGCCTTGGATTTTCCCATATGACTTCGGTGGTGCTTTCGTCAGATTCGCTATTACCCTAGTGGATGAAGTCACCACTGAATCACGGTGATTTTTTACGGTGACAAAGTGCCCACGAAATCACCGAGATCTTGGTGATTTTAAGGTGATTCCACGGTGATTCTCACGGTGATTGTCACCGTCACAAAATCACCGTGACAATCACCGTGGAATCACGTTGGAATCACCTTAAAATCACCAAGATCTCGGTGATTTTGTGGGCACTTTGTCACCGTAAAAAATCACCGTGATTCAGTGGTTTTTCAGGGTGAAAACATCGTCACCCAATCCGCTAGGGTAGAGTAGGCGAGTCCAAGAGGAACGAACGACGTGAGAAATATATGTGCATCCGAAGCAGAATCATCGCTGAATGATTGCTTATATTCACTCTGGCCTGAACTTCCGTCGCATCCCCACTTACATGTCAATTTAGCTGTGATACGCCGGGTATTGAGTGATTTCAAAAAATCTCTCCTCGAGAGCAAGAGACGTTCGCTAGTGTGATCTAGTAAGCCTTGTAATTTTACGTCCGCCCTAGTTTCGGTGACGGTGATGCTGGATGGAGGCGGATAACAGAGCTTCTTGGCTATTTGCACGGAGTCGTAGCTCGGATAAACTTTGCAATTCACTGTCCTCAATCTCTTTCTGATGACGTTGTACTGATGTCTTGTCAGCTTTCCTTCAACTATATCGGACATTGCTTCATCCGCAGAAATCGTTTGCCATGCATCAGATGTTTTCGCAAACGCTGCTCTGTACCGTGTCGCTCTCATTGGTGAAGCAGCAACATCTTGTATAATCTTTGCTGAATCCAAGCTTCCAGAAGACCGGAAATTCATCGTTGTTGCTTGCTATAATTGTGCAGGCGTATATTTTTTGCGTAGCTCGTCCGATTTTCGACGCTTTGAACGATCGCTTGATGTAGCGAAGTCCAACGATGGCCGACCACGCCGGCGACCAGGTGTGGTTTGCGATTCTTTTGAAGTTGAATTTTCTGCTCCGTAATCTTCTGATTGCTTTATTGTGCGAAGAGAGAATGAAAAATCAGTGTTTAACCAATTTTCGTTTTTTCCGTCAAAAAATCTTTCATTGCTTCTCGCCTCCTGCCACTTCCCTAGTGGATGAAGTCACCACTGAATCACGGTGATTTTTTACGGTGACAAAGTGCCCACAAAATCACCGAGATCTTGGTGATTTTAAGGTGATTCCACGGTGATTCTCACGGTGATTGTCACCGTCACAAAATCACCGTGACAATCACCGTGGAATCACGTTGGAATCACCTTAAAATCACCAAGATCTCAGTGATTTTGTGGGCACTTTGTCACCGTAAAAAATCACCGTGATTCAGTGGTTTTTCAGGGTGAAAACATCGTCACCCAATCCGCTAGGGTTCGTTCGCATTTTAAATAACAAGTTCGTTAACTGCGATCTTGCGGTCAACTGTATTTGCACAGGACAATCAGCTTCTCTCGACAGTTCATGCTCCAAAATTTTCAATTGAGAATTCAAGTCGGATTTCATGCAGTTACGCAGTTTCGCGAATATTTTTTTCCGCGTCCAAACGACGACCTGATCCTGGGATCCTTTAAAAAAACGGATACATATATAATTACAGTTATTTGCGATGTTAGAATAACATGTATTCTGGTGCTCTGCTTGCACACCACATCATATATAGTTTTTTAATCAAGATTTGATTAAAGATGAAAATAAGGTGTATAAAATATTCTTTATATTTTAATGTTTTTGAATTTTCGAACGTGCCTTTGCGAGAAAATTTCACATAAACACATTTTGGAAAAAAGTACAGTCTTTCGTTATTCAAATGCCAAAATTATACAAACTGTCCCTCACCCCCCAGTTATCCGTTCCGAGAAGAGACACAATGTATGACCTGCAGCTGCGCGCCCGAACACGTAGGCAGCGAGCGGGCGCCAGCGCGGCGCCCGAGCCAGAGACCTTTGTTGAGCGCACACGCCGATCTAATAAAATACGTTACATCTAACCCGGTCAAAAGTGGAGGCTGGCTCGTTCAGAATCATGTACTAACAGTTTATACTTCAAATTAATCGAAGAATGAGCGCGGAATTCCGTGGAATTTGATACTTTTCATCTGTGTATCATCAGTTTTCTTTCAAATAAATTATCACTTTTTCGATGTACCTTATATGTAATAAGCAAACAGAGCGACAGTTTTTTAGAAAAAGTGAAATGCCTATAATATTCTACATACCCTAGTGGATGAAGTCACCCTAGCGGATTGGGTGACGATGTTTTCACCCTGAAAAACCACTGAATCACGGTGATTTTTTACGGTGACAAAGTGCCCACAAAATCACCGAGATCTTGGTGATTTTAAGGTGATTCCAACGTGATTCCACGGTGATTGTCACGGTGATTTTGTGACGGTGACAATCACCGTGAGAATCACCGTGGAATCACCTTAAAATCACCAAGATCTTGGTGATTTTGTGGGCACTTTGTCACCGTAAAAAATCACCGTGATTCAGTGGTGACTTCATCCACTAGGGCACCACTGAATCACGGTGATTTTTTACGGTGACAAAGTGCCCACAAAATCACCGAGATCTTGGTAATTTTAAGGTGATTCCACGGTGATTCTCACGGTGATTGTCACCGTCACAAAATCACCGTGACAATCACCGTGGAATCACGTTGGAATCACCTTAAAATCACCAAGATTCGGTGATTTTGTGGGCACTTTGTCACCGTAAAAAATCACCGTGATTCAGTGGTTTTTCAGGGTGAAAACATCGTCACCCAATCCGCTAGGGTACCTTCAAGAACCTCAGCCATATTTTTAATATTTTTTTGCGATTTCAACTTCGCGTAAATATTACTTTGAACTTTGTGATTAATTTCGTGGACGCGTGCGTCGAGCATGTGCCGTTGCAGAAGGTCAGCTTTACACTGAAGTATCTCGGCAACCACAGGTCGTCGGGCAGTGTTGTTTCACGAGTGAAGAGAGGGGTACTAGAAACGCCAGACGGTTGTACTAGAATAGTGCTAGCGGGAAAAAGTGGTACTAAATCGTATTGACTGAAGATACGGCGGGAAAATTTAAATATTCCATGTCACAAACGCCCTTCTCCACCTTTCCGCTCTCTTGAGTGCGAGAGAGATAGAGCTAAAACTTTTAACACATCTTTCTCAGAGATGACTGGATGGAATAAAAAAATAATAGTCGGACCACATTAATTACGCAGGTGTGCCCACTCTTTTTTCTTATTCCATTAAGCCATCTCCGAGAAAAATGTGTTGAACAAGTTTTGAGGTTATGTTGACCTTTAAACTACTCTTAAATTGAATAAAATGTCATGCGGTAATTGCATCTCGTATTGAAAAACATGCTCATATTTTTTTATCGTTATTAAGATTAGGGCAAACCGTAAGTGAAACCAGGGGGGTGACATCAGACCGCTGGAATAGGCACATAAATCCCGGTACTTTTTTAACACCAAATTTCGTCCCTCGTGGCGCTAGTAGGCACCCGCTGCAGCTGTCAGTGGCAGAGTGGGGGGTCAGTGCCTCTCCTCGTTCTCCTCCGCGCGCTCGAAATGCATTGAAAGGATTGAAAGCAATTGAAAGCATTCGAATATTATATATAACCTATATAACCTATGAGGTCAACGAAAAAAAATAAAAATATGCAGAGAAATATTTGTTTTTATCGTTTTTATTCAAGTTTTACAAAATTGAGAGACTTTTTTTTTCCTGATTTTCTTTTTTTTTCGGCATTTATACGTGCACAATATCGTTGCATACGCAGTGTCAAAAAACATTGGAGGATTTCACAAAAAATATCGTGAGCATGAGTTTCACAAGGAAATGACAATCCTTTATAATCGTAGAAGTCTTCCAAAACGTTCTCGAATATATTGGAAGACTCACAATGTTTTTGAAAACAGGTTCCCAGAAAAATAACGAAATTATACAATTTTGTGTTCGGATGGATCAAGCCACCACGTTGTTGCCAGTTATATAATAAAGCTTCTGGAAGAATGACACCGCTTGCCTCAGCACGAGGCGTATAAACACAAAAATTTTTCGTAAACCTCCGTAACCTCAAAGCTGCCAATTGTCAACAAACGCTCCCCTCCTAGAGCTCCGTGGGCTCCCGGATCTCCCTCTCTGTGCTCCCGCGTGAAAACTAGCGCCACGTAGAGGAACGAGAGGAACTAAGAACCCATTGCCAAAAGTGGACCACTTTTGCATTACAGGGATAGATAGCGATGTCACCCCCCTGAATGAAACAAAAGAAGATAATTTAGTACAGTCAACTCTCATCTATCTTACCACCAGCTATTCTACAAAATCACGACCGGCTATTTTACCGAGGTATCCTTCCCCTATCTCCCACTCTATTCTCCTCTCTGTGTTCTTATTTGACACGATTTCCATTGGTTAAAGTATAAAACTACTGCCAACCTCAGGGCATGAAACTCGAACTGCGGTATGCGGTGCTAATGGTGGTAGCATTGCTGAATTTTCGTCGGCCGAGTAGAGAACTATCTTATCAATAATCGATTTTTTATATACGCTACCCATACTTTAAATTCGGATTTATTAATTTCATAATTTTGAAATAACATATTATATAACATGATTGATGAAATAAGGTCGCAGCTACACAATAAACATTTGTGCGTATTCTGTATTTATTTTTTATATGGAAATACAAATTGAAGATCTAATTCTATCACACTTCCCCTACTGCACATAACATTGCTGCAACGTTGCAGCAATGTTGTCATATTGCATGTGCAATGAAATATTGCAGATATGTTGTTGCAACATTGCGTACGCAACATTGCACTGAAACTTCTCTGCAATGTTTCGGGAATGTTCCTAAGCAACATTTCTACAATGTTTTGTTGAAACGTTGCTGCAATGTTGCAGCAATGTTGTCATATTGCACGTGCGATGATATATTGCAGATATGTTGCGGTAGCATTGCTACGCAACATTGCACTAAAACTTCTCAGCAATGTTCCGGGAATGTTCCTAAGCAACATTTCTGCAATATTTTATTGAAACGTTGCTGCAATGTTGCAGCAATGTTGTCATATTGCATGTGCAATGATATTTTGTTGAAACGTTGCGAGTAAATTGCAGCGATATTAATGAGATAGAACTTCAAATTTTACAACTACACAAGCGTAATAAATATGAAATAGATCTATTGAAAAAGATCTATTCATTTATTCCTCATAAAACATCAATAACGATTAATTTCACGTCATTTTCTTTTTCTTTTTTCATATTTCTTTTTAAAATTTTGTTGTGCTTTTGACATTAATAAGACATGTGATATTGCAGCGATATAATATAATTAAGACATTGTGATATTCGTTCCGAATGATTCTTATTCGCAAAATATGACTATATAATGTAACGAGATGACCTCGGGCCTGCGACGATCTCGGCACTTCGCCTGAGATCCGTTAGGTGGCGGCGGTTGGTGCGCGCTCTCGCGCTGGCGAGAGCGCCACCGAGCACCGATAAAGGTCCGGTATCAGGGTCTTAATTAACAATTAATTGTTGGAACATTTACCCGCGCCCTGTGATAGCGCAGTTCGATGGGATGAAGACTACATATTTTTATTTTATGCAATAATTCAAATGATAAAGTTTCCATTGCACGTTTCCATTCCTGCAATATTGCATATCCAATAAGAGTGATATTGCTGGAATATTGCATATTGATTGCATGCAATATTTCTGCAATATTGCATATTGATTGCATGCAATATTTCTGCAATATTGCGGAATAATGCAGCAATAATTCAATCGGTGGACATAGCAACATTGCAGTAAGGTTGCTGCAATGTTACATGCAATATTGCAATTTTGCCCTAGCGGATTGGGTGACGATGTTTCCACCCTGAAAAACCACTGAATCACGGTGATTTTTTACGGTGACAAAGTGCCCACAAAATCACCGAGATCTTGGTGATTTTAAGGTGATTCCAACGTGATTCCACGGTGATTGTCACGGTGATTTTGTGACGGTGACAATCACCGTGAGAATCACCGTGCAATCACCTTAAAATCACCAAGATCTCGGTGATTTTGTGGGCACTTTGTCACCGTAAAAAATCACCGTGATTCAGTGGTGACTTCATCCACTAGGGTGTCGGCAACATTTCAGCAACATTGCTGCAATCTTGTGTGCCGCAGGGGTTTGCGCAGTGAGAAATTATACGGAATAATAAATACCACTTGAACATTTCACTGAAATAGTCGAATGTCATCAATTCTTATTCCGAGTAAAACTGTTCTCCAGTTTAATATTTCATACTAACTACCCTAGTGGATGAAGTCACCACTGAATCACGGTGATTTTTTACGGTGACAAAGTGCCCACAAAATCACCGAGATCTTGGTGATTTTAAGGTGATTCCACGGTGATTCTCACGGTGATTGTCACCGTCACAAAATCACCGTGACAATCACCGTGGAATCACGTTGGAATCACCTTAAAATCACCAAGATCTCGGTGATTTTGTGGGCACTTTGTCACCGTAAAAAATCACCGTGATTCAGTGGTTTTTCAGGGTGAAAACATCGTCACCCAATCCGCTAGGGTATATACGCTCTTTAGACAAAAAATTTGACTGCTCTTTTAAAAATGAACATATTTCAATTGAACAAGCGCCGTCTCAAAGGGGAAACCTATTCATTTCGCTCTTACCGAATAATCTTTTTGATTTTTTTCGAACCCGGTATGTCCTTTTAAAACATGGTTGTTTTTTGGCGTTGAAATTTTGGTGCACACCCTAGCGGATCGGTGCAACCATGAGTAACCTAAGAAGAACTTTATAACCTCACGTCCTAAAAGGAACCAAAAAAGAACCGCTGTAGCAACCAAATGATCGTTCGTAAAAGGTTGCAGTTTTGTCAAAACAACCGAAAAACAACCACACTATCATTGACATGCCCAAAAATAATGACCATGAAACTGTCAAAAAGCAACGACAACAGAACTTGGAAAGAACCGAAAAAGAACCAAAACAGAACTCGAAGCGACCGTTAAGGAACTGAAACAGAACTCGAAACGAACCGGAAAAGGACCCGAAAAGAAACGTTATTGAACGATCTTCAATGGTTACATACGGTTCGCGGACGGTTGCTTTTCAGTTGGTTCCGCAACCCATTTGCAACTCTCATAGAACCGATTACAGTCCATTGGTTCGGTTCCAATATGGTCGTTCCACGGTTGCTTTTTCTTTCAAACGGATTATCCTTTTATGGTGATTTCTCGGTTGTTGTAGGGTTTCTTTTAAAAAAAAAAACAATAAACAACCAATACACAACCAGTCACCGAATTGCAACCGTGATGCGACGGTTGCGCCGATCCGCTAGGGCAGCCCATGAACATTTTTTTCAACTGTTTTTCGCATGAAAATCTCGTGGCGGGGGGTATTAGCTTCAATTTAATTTTTTTAAACGTTTTGTACGATTTGTTTTCGCACAAATATTCAGATTTTCGCAAAAAAAAACCATATTTATATAATGGAGCATAACTCTGAAACTACTGGGTTTTAGTAAACTTAGTAAGAGGGTAAAAATCGTACGAAGCTTTTTAAAAAACGAAATTAAAGTTTATACTCCCCTCCACAAGTTTTTCATGTGAAAGAGCGCAAATAAAAAATTTCTTGGGTTGTGCGCCAAAATTTTAACGCCAAAACAAAGCCGAAAAATGATCATGTTTCAAAGGGCGTACAGGGGTAAAAAAAACATCTAAAAAAATTTCTGGAAAAAGCGGAATGAAGCTAAATATGTTCCCTTTGAAACGCCACTTGTTGAATTGGAATATTTCCATTTTCAAAAAAGCAGTGAAACTTGTTGTGCAGCGCGCAATCGGGGCGAGTGTTCCCAAGTTTTCGGACCGCAATGTATACAAAATTTTTCGCTCATCGTAATTTTTCAATGTATATTCATCTGGTGATTGAGAACAAAACATATTGGAGAATAGTTGTTGAGATAACCTGTTAATATACAACTTGCAATTTAATATACAGTAAGATGCAAACACTTATTGCGGAGTCTCATAACCTCAAAACTTCGAACATAACCTCAAGACTTTTTCAACACATTTTTCTCGGAGATTGCTTGATGGAATAAAAAAAGAAGAGTGGGACCGCCTGCGTAATTAATGTGTACAGGTGGCCCCATTATTATTTTCTTATTCTATTAAACCATCACTTTGTTTTTTTTTTTAATATTCTTCAACATTAACGAGAAACCCCTGTTCGAATTTTGTCGGTAAGACAGACCATTCACATTTTCTCAAGTGAAATTCATCCGCCGCCCGACAGATACCGTTACTGTAGTGCAGTGCTACCGCCATCACCACCGACATTATATATTTTTTCCTAAGGTTGCAGCTGCGCTTATACTTTTCTGGATGTGGCCAAATAAGAAAGCTCTGTTTAGCCTGGATCGAGTGTCACTTCCCTGGTATATACGACGCATTTCGCGTCTGCGACTTACTTCTTCGATCGCTCGCTATCGACTCTCAATCTCAACTGCCGCGGATCTCGCTCGATCCTTATCACGTACTTTCTCACGATGATGCTTCGTCATCATCGAACGACTTTCGCTAGCCAATCATCGATCAATCGGTCGATCACGCCACATATCACGCGATCCACCGTATGCGCAATACGCTACGCGCTAATGACGAGGCACTTTCTTTATACGTGGCGCCACCAACACGACATTGCCATCAGCGCCAATCATTTTGCGCGGGTTATTTAAACGACAACAAAGTGACTTTAACATATGCAAATGTACCGAATACTGTTCTACACTTTTGACAGATGTTCCTATTACTGGCGTATTCATGGCATATATGTAATACTCCTATATTGCTAGCGCTGGCCGATACGTGTCGAAAACAGTACGGTGCAGACAATATCGTTCTCTCGCTTGTGGCTCACTAGAATGGCTTGTAATGCGCAAGCGCGAAGGAAAGCGGGAGTGCACCAGCCAATAACATTTATATATTTTATCTACTTAGTGGGTCGCGCGTGCGCAGAATGATCAAATCTGTTCCGCTCTGTCTCGCTTTATCGATGTCCCCACCACTTATAGGGAAACATAGGCCGCTAGCAGTATAGGAGTATTACATAGAGTGGAACCTCAGATAACTCAATTCGTCGGGACCGGAAACCTCGCATAATTTGAATTTTCCCTTTATTCTCCCACTTACATTCTTAAAAGCTCATGCGTACTGTTTTTTACCTACCAGCGAAGTTTTTCTCACATTATTTATACGTTTTAGGCACATTCATTACTCAGTAAAATTCATATTTTCCCGAGAATTCATATTTTCGCGAGAAAATTTGACAGGTTGAGGTTATGTTACCCTGTGTAACACACAGTCAAGGTTTGAAGTGGGGAGAAACGGCGATAGGGGAATTTGAGAAATCCGAGGTTGTTGCCAGTTGAGAAATGCGAGGTTTTGAGTTATGCGGGGTTGAGTTATCTGAGGTTCTACGGTATATGATTCATGGTCCGAATACTGTTGTACACTTTAACATGCATTTGACATTCGTTTGTCATGCGTTTGACAAACGTCTCTATTACTGGCGTATGCATGTCCCGAATATTGTTGTACTCGTTTGACGTCCACAGAGAAGTTATACATGGGCCACAGTATTCGGTGCACACGATTCTTACTGTGTACCGAATTATGGGGTATGTATTTTCGGCCAAATATTCAACTTGCTCGACTATTTTCGCACTCAACTGCTTCAATGAGTCCTTTATAATGCATTGAAACTCATTTCAACTAATTCAATGCTTTTTTAATTATAGACCACTTCCTTAACCTAATCGAAAAGGAAACGAGCGTTTTTTACCCATATATGTAATACCAACGAATTCAGACGTACATAGAAGCACAGTTCCTATACCTTCTGACGAACTGGGGTACACTATACTAATGGGGTATAAAGTATACCCCAATAGCATAGCGTACCCCAGTTCGTCCGAAGGTATAGGAACTGTGCTTCTATGTACGTCTGAATTCGTTGGTAATACCAACGAAGATTGAGTCCCATAGAAGAACACTCCTTACGGGCGGATTGAAGCCAATTTTCGCACGCTTCATTCCGCCGTGGGATGGCGCTGATCTTGACCTACTGTGACGACTGTCGGTAAAACAAACGATGCTCCGCCTATGAATCTCGTGTTCGCGGTAGCTTGCGTGTAGTGGGGGTACTACACTACTCCCCCTCCTTTCCCCTATTATTACAATTTAATTCCATTCTATTTATTCAACATGCTTCATTTAATAAATTTTATTTTTTATCATTATAGTCTACTGTCAAACTATAGTCAAGAATAATGAATGTGTATGGATGCGGGGGAAGTAAAAGATAGGAGTAATCGTGTACTAGTGAGAGCCCCCCCACTCAGCGTCGATTCTCGGTCTGGTGCGAGAGAGAGCGCGATATTGTGCTGAGCGGGAGCAAGTGAGAAAGCATCATCACCCCAACTAGTAGGCTCCACCCCGTAAGTTGGGGTGATCACAGACGAATACGTACACATGTGCGTACTGTATGTGAGCGCACACAAGCACAGTGCGACGCTAGCGACATCTTACCACTGGGGTGATAGCTCATCCGAGCACCCCAACTTTTATGGCTTCAAACTCCCTACAGGCTTTACGCTTCTAGGGGACTCTATCTTCGTTGGTAATACTCCTATATTGCTAGCGCTGGCCGAAACTGTGTGAAGACTACGGTGCAGACCACGGTCGTACATACAGGTCTGGAAACTCCCGTGGTGGGGATACCTTGCTTATTGATGCCAGATGTGTAGTTCATAAATTTGTCACTGTGATCGCTGCGATCTAAATTCTCTCTGGCGCAAGCACGGATGATGATAGGTGGGGGAAGTGAGAAAGAGACAGCGCTATAGCCACGGCTATAGCCTAGCTTTTCAATCACTTGTTTTTAATATTATTATAGGCTATTATAACACGCACTAAAACGCAAATGCTTATTTTCAAAAACCTCTGACTCCAAGCGGGTCTGAAAATGAGAGATTTCCAGTTAATTTAACAACATGTCGACTATCGAGCGCAAAACATTATCATTTGGCACCCGGAAAACCGACACCTTCGCATTTATCGGCTTTGCGGCCGGTATTGCAATAAGGAACAGCGCACCGTCTTGGCATTTTTGCTAAATTTTAAAAAATCTTTTCTTTTTATTAAACATAATTTGAATCACAACTGCAGCAAAACACAACGTATGAGAGCATAATATCTGACACGGGGATTTTGAGGTTAAGCAGAAAGCGCATAGATCGCAGAGACGAGTAGTGACGAAATTCCGAACTATTCTCGTGCTTCGATAAGCAAGGTACCCTCACCCTCGAAATTTTGCCGAGTTTCCAGACCCATATGTACGACCGTGGTGCAGACAATATCGTTCTCTCTCTCTCTCTCTAGCTCTTGCAATGCGCAAGCGCGAATGAAAGCGGGAGTGCCCCAGCCAGTAACATTTATATATTATACCTCCGTAGTGGGTCGCGCGTGCGCTGTATGACTCAGTTCAAGTGTTCTGTCTTTCTTTTTTTTTCACCTACCACTTATAGGGAAGCATAGGCCGCTAGTAATATAGGAGTATTACATTTATGTTTTTACCTCGCTCGGTAGCTGCCATGAATTACGGGAAAATACGAGTTAAAAATACAATTCACTCATACTCGATATTTATTTTAAGTGAAAATATGTTAACTATAAAGATTATTTTTAAAAAACATTACATTTATTAAACGTAAATTGAATTCGTTCTAATAAGAAATGGACTGGACGAACAGTATTCGCTCCGTGCACACCTATACACACACTCCCAAAGTGAAAATGTCTAGTCGTGTATATTAGGGTGGCGCAAAAAAACCGACTATTTTTTTTGAGTCTCTTGTGATGATATGTTAGTTTTTTATGTTTTAAAAACCCTCATCAAAAATGAGCTAAAAAAATAATTTTTTTAAGGGTCACTCAAGATTTTTAAAAATTTCAAAAATCGTCAAAAATCGAATTTTTATTATTATTTTTTTTGCTCATTAGGGTAGAATTTTATAGACGAAAAAAAATACGTTTCTCAAACTTTTAGCTTAAAATATTCATTTTTAAAGGTCGCTCATAATTTTTTTATATTTCCAAGTGCATTGCATTAGATGTTTTCGAGTCACCTTTAAATATTCATATTAAGGTTCGATACATTTTTTTCTTTTAATTAGTAATTACCTTCGTCTGCGGAACTATTAATTAACACATGACCGATCACGTCCTCTTTTGGAACTTTTAACATGACATAAAATCTGTACAGCTTAATTAAGCGATTTTTGCAAACTTTAATACCACCCTGGTGGGTCTTTCTGTTCACATTTTGTCAGAATCGAACATATTTGTTCAGATTTTTTTCAAGATTTGAACAGAAATTGATCAATGTTGTCAAAAAAGTGTAAGAAATTAACAAAAATTACCCAGTTATGTACCTAGATGACCAGGAATGGGGACCACAAGCCATATTTCCTCAGTAAATGTCAAATAATTAATAATCATTTTTTGGAATTTTATATCAAATAATGACGATTATGTTCGTCAGTTTTTGATAAATTATGAAATTTTTTGTTACCCTGGTGGAACCTTCTGATAGTTAGATTTTGTGAGAATTAAACATATTTGTTCAGATTATATTTTAATTATTTATTTACTCTTTATTCCATACATTTATTAGTAGTCACAATAAGAATCGATTTTTTTATTCATCGTTGATAGTTTCTAAAGATCAAGTAAAATTAAAAAACAAAATTTGAAGAAAAAAAAATTTGTCGCCACCTGGATTTGGACCCCCGACCCTATGTTTCAACCGGATTCGAATACTTACACGCTAACCACTACACCACCGACTACTTGCATTATTTTCATCTATATATCATATTTTTGTGACAGAGGCCTGAAAAATGTACTTTGAAACCTAAGTCAGTACGGACCGTAAACACAAGTTTCGAGGGTTTACATAAGTTATAAGTTGGGTATTCTGGAATCAAGTGTTATAATATATGCATTAGACTGTTTCATTTTTCGTTTTTTTTTTAATTTTTCGTCTTACGCATCAAAAGTTTAGGGATTTAAGCGTTATATGATGTTTTGCGCAAGAAACACACTGGCAAAAAATATTTAGAGGTGTCTCAATCGGGTTTAAGGTCACATTGATGAGTCACCTCTTAGGGTTGACTGACCGGCTGCTCCTTCCTCGAAATTATATAGTATGTAAAATAAAAAGGTTAAGCAGGGTGTATTATATGAAACAAGTTTGAAAAAAAATGTTTCAATAAGAAGAATGGCGAAATTTTTTTTATTTTTTTTCAATACATTTTCATCCTGTAACTACTTAATTTTATGTTACGATGCACCATGCGAAAGCTGGACTCTGACAGTCAACTTGAAGAGGTGACTCAATCGACCTCAAGATCATATTTTGCACGATTTTTTTTTAATAACTTAATTTTTTTAAACAATTAAAAAGTGAAAGAATCGTTCTCAATGCTTTGAAAACGATTTTTTCACTTGTTCATTGCTTAAAAAAATTTCGTCATTTAAAAAAAAACTTTCGTGCAAAATATGATCTTGAGGTCGATTGAGTCACCTCTTCAAGTTGACTGTCAGAGTCCACCTTTCGCGTGGTGCATTGTAACATGAAATTAAGAAGTTACAGCATGAAAAAGTATTTTAAAAAAATTAAAAAAAATTGTCCATTCTTCTCATTTGAATATTTTTTTTGAACTTGTTTCATGCAATACACCCTGTTTAACCTTTTTATTTTACATAATATATAATCTCGAGGAAGGAGCAGCCGGTCAGTCAACCCTAAGAGATGACTCATCAATGTGACCTTAAATCCCTAAACTTTTGATGCGTAAGACGGAAAATTAAAAAAAAGCCGAAAAATGAAACAGTCTAATATGCATATGTATATATATGATTCATATATAATTGCATATAATTATATTTAATTACAATTATATGTAATTATATACAATTATGTATAATTATATATGATTATATAAAATCTTTTTTCCCCGGGAGATTTGAACGAAAATTGATCAATTTTGTAAAAAATGTGTAAGAAATTAACAAAAATTACCCAGTTATGTAGCTAGATGACCAGGAATTGGAACCAAAAGTCATCCCACACAGCAATATGACGTCTGAAAGAATCGCTGTAGACTTCTTATGTAAGATTTGGACATCCGAATACATTTTCCGAAAGACATCTTAATGAGTTCCGAAAGTAGTCGAATGTGCCACTTTGAGAGATGATTTTGATATCTGTGGAAAGTTGTCTTGAAGATAACTTTTTCAGACTTCCCAAAAAAGATATCGTAAAGACTACTATTTCGAGATTTCTTCACAAGACATCGTCAAGATAACTTTTTGAGGGTTCCTTTAAAATTATCAAAAATTAATGTTTTTCTTATTTCTATCGTTTGCAAAATTTTTTAATACGTATTTTTATTTATTTACATAGTTACTGGACCGACTGTATTAAAAAAAAATTAGAAAAAAACTCGATTTCATCAATTCAATTTCATCTGCCTCCACGGGGATTCGAACCTGCGACCTGCCTATCTATCCTACTTGCGCACCTATCACGCTACCTATTACGCTACCGACTACTTATGAATTCTCTTCACTTACATGATATCCCTACCCGGGAAAAAAATCATATATGATCATATATAATCATATATGACTTTGTCATGCATGATCCTGAACGAAATTTGTCTCTATATGATCATATAATATAATCGTATATGATCGTATATAATCATATATGATCGTACATGATCGTATATGATCATATAGAGACAAATTTCGTTCAGGATCATGCATGACCAAGTCATATATGATTATATATAATTTTTTTTCCCGGGAAATGTACAAATACTTCGTTTATAATATAATACAAGTGTAAAATATTATTATTGTAATTATACGTAGAAGTACAGTGCTGGCCACTAATGCCTGCAAATCTTTGAAAGAATCTTGAAAAGAATCTTTCAAAGATTTGCAGGCATTAATGGCGAGCACTGCACAATATATGCTGGTAAATGAATATAATATTCAAAAAAATGTATATGATGATTATTTTGTGAATAATTACGATTACATATATGATTATATATGATTATATATGATCATTCATGATGTCATGTTAAGGCATATATAATTATATATGTTCATATATGATAATATCCCAGTGGACACAGTAATGTTGCAGCAATGTAACGGCAATGTTACCGTTTGTAACATGTAACATTACATGGACGTTACATGTAAGTTACATGTAAGTTACAATTTCCTACTCAGCAATGTAACATTGTTACATAACAGTTATGTAACGTTATGTAACAGTTACGTAACAGTTATGTAATTGTGTTACGTTACTGTAACTAGAATTAATTGTTGTTAAACATGTTATAAAAAATATATAGCTCTCGCAAAATAATTTAATATGCATAGTTTACCGGCCTGAAAGAGATTCATAGAAAAAAAAAATCTGCACGAATTGTCTGATCTAATTTTTCTCAGAGACTGGGAATCGAACCCTCGACCCTACCTACCATCCTACCTATCTACCTAACACGCTACCGATTACGCTACCGACTACTTATGAATTCTCTCTACTTGTATAATATATGAATGTTGGAGTGCCGAACAAATAATAGTAGTATAATAATGGTAGTAAAATAATAATAATAATAATAATAATAATAATAATAATAATAATAATAGTATATGCATTTGAATGAGCAATAAACCATGAAAGTTCGTTTTTTTATTTGCGAATTCCAATCCCCTGATCCCTCATAAGTTATGTAAACTTTATTCCAGAATACCTGAACCCTCATAACTTACGTTACCCTTCATAACTTAATTTCAGAGCTTCTAACCTCTCATAAATTATGTAAGCCCTCAAAACATGTTTGAAAGAGCTGTGACCTCTCATAAGTTAAGTGACCTCTCATAACTTAATTTGGGGGCCTCCGACCCCTCATAACTTACGCCATCCCTCATAACTTAATTTCGCGACCTCTGACCGCTCGTAGTAAAAATGTTCACAGTGTGTAACTTCTATGGTATATTGCCGCAATATAACATATGTTACATTGCTGTAATGTAACAAAGTTATATTGCAGTTATGTAACCTACATGTAACAAATGTTACATAACATTGTTACTTGCATGTTATATAACAGCAACGTTACATAGGGATAACATTGTAACATTACATGTAACTTCCATGTTACATTGCGGCAACATAACGTGTTCACTGGGATATAACCATTGTTTCCCGAGATATATGATCATGCATGGGCATATACGATCATTCATGATGTCATGTTAACGCATACATGATTATATATGATTATATATGACCATTTTTTCCCGGCATACACGATCATCCATGGGCATATACGATCATTCATGATGTCACATCAAGGCATATATAATCATATATGATTATATATGATCATATATGATTTTTTTTCTCGGGTAGCGGATTTGATGACCCTATTTTTTGAGTCGTAAAACTCATGGTCGTAAAAAGTAATTTTGCGGCCCTAAATTTTCGGTCGTTTTTTTTCGCTCGGTCTGGGTCTTTACGCCCCACAATGTGGAGTCTTAACGACTCCTACTGAGTCCGGTCGTAAATCGTTACGACCCAGAATCTTCAGTCGAATATTTTTTCCAGCCCCGCGGCCCGGTCGTTACGACCAAAAATCTTTAGTCGAATTCTTTTTCCCAGCCCCGCGGCCCGGTCGTTACGACCAAAAATCTTTAGTCGAATTCTTTTTCCCAGGCCCGCGTTCCGGTCGTTACGACCAAAAATCTTTAGTCGAATTTTTCTTCTCAGCCCCGCGGCCTGGTCGTTACGACCAAAAATCTTTAGTCGAATTCTTTTTCCCAGCCCCGCGTTCCGGTCGTTATGACCAAAAATCTTTAGTCGAATTGTTTTTCTCAGCCCCGCGGCCCGGTCGTTACGACCAAAAATCTTTAGTCGAATTTTTTTCCCAGCCCCGCGTTCCGGTCGTTACGACCAAAAATCTTTAGTCGATTTTTTTTTCTCAACCCCGCGGCCCGGTCGTTACGACCAAAAATTTTTAGTCGAATTCTTTTTCCCAGCCCCGCGTTCCGGTCGTTACGACCAAAAATCTTTAGTTGAATTCTTTTTCCCAGCCCCGCGCCCCGGTCGTTACGACAAAAAATCTTTAGTCGAATTTTTTTTCTCAGCCCCGCGTCCCGGTCGTTACGACCAAAAATCTTTAGTCGAATTTTTTTTCTCAGCCCCGCGTTCCGGTCGTTACGACCAAAAATCTTTAGTCGAATTTTTTTTTCTCAGCCCCGCGGCCTGGTCGTTACGACCAAAAATCTTTAGTCGAATTCTTTTACCCAGCCCCGCGTTCCGGTCGTTACGACCAAAAATCTTTAGTCGAATTTTTTTTCTCAGCCCCGCGTTCCGGTCGTTACGACCAAAAATCTGTAGTCGAATTTTTTTTCTCAGCCCCGCAGCCCGGTCGTTACGACCAAAAATCTTTAGTCGAATTCTTTTTCCCAGCCCCGCGTTCCGGTCGTTACGACCAAAAATCTTTAGTCGAATTCTTTTTCCCAGCCCCGCGCCCCGGTTATTGCGATTAAAAATCTCCAATCCAATTACATTTTCCAGTCCCGCTATAGGAGGTTCTTTCAACAAGTGAACAGTTTTATAAAAAATGAAGGAAAGGAAATTTTAACAAAAAATGATGAGCTTCTGGAAGAGGATTCTTTGGTTGCCAGAAGTGTGGGAGGGAGTTATAATATTCTATTTATTTACATCTGCACATCGAGATCATTTTCAACATTTCTCGTCTCAAACATATAAACTACAGCATATATGTTATACGTTATAATAAATCATTTAGTGTATTGCGTTTCATATTCTGCAACGACTGTCTTTTTACTATTTATTCGATGAATATTAATGAACGGACCAAGTCTCGTAGCGGATCGAAGAATACCTCAATAATCATTTATTTTCAACAGACTAAGTCATGGTCGTTTTGTTTTCAAATTTTGAATATTCAGGGTGTTGCGCAGTTTAAAAAGAAACGAAAATGCCCTTGTACGTTATGTCAAGAGCTATGAAGGCAAAATTTGCTGCCAAATGTTTGCCAAAAACCATTTCGGGAGGCTTACAAGAATCTTTCAATTTAATACAAAATTAAACATCCTCCACTTTTCCGTTGCAAATATAATTGTGATTTACTGAAAAGGATTCAATTTTTTTTGGCTCTCCAAGACCTCTCAATTTCTTGTCTTGCGCATAATAATTCATATAAACGGTATTTTCATCTCTTACTCATACGAATATAATTATTTTCATTCCATATTTTTCATGAGCGGTCCATCTTCCATCGATATAAAACTTTAAGCGTTCATGATAACAAAGAAAACAAAAAATGACAATCGCTTTACCCTCATTCATTCGTAAATAGCCTTTGGCTGATCCGTCATACTGGCAATAAATAGTTCATTTTTGTTTTGTTTTTTCATAACTTCATAGCATATCTTTCGGTACGGAAAATAATTAAGCATTTACATTATAGAGACCAAAAGAAATGAAGCCATGTGAAGAAATGAAATGATATTGGCAGGATCCGTGACATTTTCTTTGGCATTTCCAAACCTATCAAGTCCCTTTTTTAAATTAGGGATTTTTCAGATTTCCCTGACCGCTGGACACCCTGAGATTATACCGGTAAATTCTATGAACATCCAATCTTATCGAATAAAAATTAGTCTTTTACGATGAATGACCGTTGTGATCGTCATTGTCGTCGACGCTGCTATCGGCGATGACGCCCTTATCGTCGTCGTCGCCGTCGTCGCCGTCGTCGCCGTCGTCGCCGTCGTCGCCGTCGTCGTTGTCGCCATCTCTGTTGATGTAACTAAATCTTAGACGTGCAGCTGCTGTAGTCTGCTGTCGCATTTTCACAGCACTTCCCGTCACGCGTAAGCTGTTGTACCGCTCGCATTTCTTTCATATCATGCCATCAAAACTGTCGAGGTTCTCCACATCATTTACAGGTAGTACTTTGATGGCTTGCAGCGCAATGTACGCACCTGAATAGTAAAATATTTGAATATTAGTGGAGACTTTTTTGCCGTTGAAAAGTCAGCGTACCTGTACAAGGTTCTTTAAGAAAAGTGTAATGAAAAATATCTTGTAATGTATCATTACAAGATATTTTTCATTTCGATGTTATTAAGATACTTAGCTTCGGTACGATTCTCTATCATGATAAAATTACAATTACTTTTTTAAGAACACAATAAAGAAAAGAAGCTGAAACTTTCTTTTCGTCACGAAATCGGTTTGGTCGTAACGACCGGAAAGCGGGGCTGGGAAAAAGAATTCGACTAAAGATTTTTGGTCGTAACGACCGGGCTGCGGGGCTGAGAAAAAAAATTCGACTAAAGATTTTTGGTCGTAACGACCGGAACGCGGGGCTGGGAAAAAGAATTCGACTAAAGATTTTTGGTCGTAACGACCGGGCCGCGGGGCTGAGAAAAAAAATGCGACTAAAGATTTCTGGTCGTAACGACCGGGGCGCGGGGCTGGGAAAAAGAATTCGACTAAAGATTTTTGGTCGTAACGACTGGGCCGCGGGACTGGGAAAAAAAATTCGACTAAAGATTTTTGGCCGTAACGACCGGGGGGCGGAGATGAGAAAAAATCATAAAGACCCAACATTTCGGGTCTTAACGACCGGGGGGCGGAGCTGGGCGTAAAGTAATATGACTCAACATTTGTAGACGTAACGACCGGGCAGTGAAGCTGGAAAAAGAATACGACTCAAGATTTCAAGGTCTTAACGACCGGAACACGAGTCTCGTGAATAAGTCGTTTAGACTCACCATTTTCGGTCGAAAAGACTGAAATAAAACGACCCTAAATTTTCGGCCGCAAAATTACTGTTTACGACCGAACCAGGGTCGACAAATCCGCTAGGGATATCAGTGGTGAAATCCCAGAATTTAAACGGTTCCGATATTTATCCGAACAAATATTATCACGTAGTTCATCTGAATATGCGATTTCTAATAACTTTTTAATATTCATTCCGAAGATCTCTTAAGGGGAGGTTCAACCCCCTCCCCCGCCTTTCCGCTCTCGTGAGTGCGATAGAGATAGAGCTAAAACGTTTAACACATTTTTCGCGGAGATGACTTGATGGAATAAAAAAAGAATATAGTGGGGCCATGACCTGTACACATTAATTACGCAGGCGACCCCACTAATCTTTTTTCATTTCATCAAGCCATCTCCGAGAAAAATGCGTCGAGAAATTTTTGAGGTTATGTTGACCTTTTTACACTCTTCTTAAGTAATTCTTATTTCAGACTTCTTCGGACTAACGTCTGCGAGATATCATACGTGTTGCTCTAGAAGTAGTCTTGAAAAAGAATTCGCGAGGAAGTATTTCTGGCTTTGTATTGGATGTCTTTTACGGAATATCTTGAAGATATCTTCTAAGGATATCTGACAGTTGATTTCATTCCGAAGATCTCTTAAGTTATTCTTATTTCAGACTTCTTCAGACTAACGTCTGCGAGATATCATACGTGTTGCTCTAGAAGTAGTCTTAAAAAAGAGTTCGTGAGGAAGTATTTCTGACTTTTGTGCTGTGTGGGATATTTCCTCATTGTCAGTAAATGTCAAATAAATAATCATTTTTTAGAATTTTATATAAAATACTGAAGATTATGTTCGTCAGTTCAAATTGATTCATAATAAATATGTGAAAAAATACTACAAATTAAATGTGTTTTATTTGTAATTTTGCAAGCACCTAGTGAATATTCAAACATTCCCATAAAAAGTGGAATTACTTAATAACAATAAAATAACAGTGATATACTGGCGTTAGAACACAAAATGCGTGATTACTTTGCAAATATATATGTGATAATGCATAATTTTAAATTACTTACCAGAATCTCATATTTAATTTCAATCCATATCATTACTGATTATTACAATGTCAGTATCATAAAAAATTAGAAATATATTTCTCAAATTATGACATTTTCTTATACTATTTATTTTGTTATATCAATAACAAGACGCGTTTTATGAAAGACAGCTATTCCCAAAATATATACTAAAATGTAATAATATGTTCGATGATATTTGAGGTTGTATTGCATTTTTTGACGTTGTCTGCGAGATTATATTATACTATGTAATTTTGTTCAGCACAGAATTGATCCAAATATGACAATTTCTCATAAAAATGTTTGGCATTTTTTAAGAATTATTGACACTTTTCATACTAATTCTGATAAAATAATACAGTATCTGTTCATTTATATCATTTATTTCTTGATCTATAGTAATAATTTTTGTTAAAAATTGTCAATCTTTTTTTATCCAAAGGTGCAATAATCTGTACGAATTTATCATATTTGATATATTCTTCCATTGTTTATGAATTTTCAACAAAAAGTTCCACCAGGGCAAACAACTTTTTTACTAAATTATTTCTGTAAGAATTTGAGCTCGACAGAAAGACATGCATAAGCTAGAGAAATTACGTGCTTTTTGCAAACAATTCGAAATGTTATAATATTGAAACCCTGTAAGCGATATTTGCGAAATTTGACATCGACAATCTTTAGCATTCAGACTATCAGTATACATTGTGTAAGTTCATTTCGTAAAATTTGCGGATGCTGGATCAACTACGACCTTTTGTTGGAAATTTCAAAGTTGCATGAAATTTTCACACCTCATTGCACACCTGTGCTTCAATGTGACCTTGATATTTAGATGTTTGATATTTTCGAGGTGGACACACTCATATGGACATTTTTGTTTTAAATATTATTTTTAGACGTTTCCGACATTTCGAACATACTGCTATGAAAATCTCGAAAAATAATTCACGCAAACAAAGCTTTCTTTATGAAAAAACAAAATAGAAAATTTTTCGAAAACTTTAAGGTACTATAGTTTACATTAGAATAAGGCCAAAAAAAGCACATGTTCGAGATATTTTTTTTCTCAGCTCCTTTATCAGATATGACTATAAACCTATTATTACAGCATTGTTTCATCCTTCCACAGTACAAAACAAAAATTTATTTTTTATTTTCATTGTTTGAATAATTTATAGAATCCCTAACAAACCAAGCCACTTAAAAGCGATCATGAAAAAACGGGTCTTTTTGCGGTCGCTTTACCCCGCAGAAATTGAGAATTTGACCGGTCGCTTTGTGGTCGCTTCGTGGTCGCACCACGGTTTTCGTGGTCGCACCACGGTCGCTTGGTAGTCGCACCACGGTCGCTTCGTGGTCACACCACGGTCGCTGTTCTAGATGGCGTTACCATCGAGAGCGACCATGCGGTCGCTTATCCCCGCTGAAATTGAGAATTTGACCAGAAAGCGACCGCAACCGAGTGAACCGAGCGGTCGCTTGGTTTGGTAGGGATGTGCCAAAGTTGAAAATGTGTTGTCCCATGGCCGACAGTTTATCTCAGGATAATGTGACGACCCTAGCGGATTGGGTGACGATGTTTTCACCCTGAAAAACCACTGAATCACGGTGATTTTTTACGCTGACAAAGTGCCCACAAAATCACCGAGATCTTGGTGATTTTAAGGTGATTCCAACGTGATTCCACGGTGATTGTCACGGTGATTTTGTGACGGTGACAATCACCGTGAGAATCACCGTGGAATCACCTTAAAATCACCAAGATCTCGGTGATTTCGTGGGCACTTTGTCACCGTAAAAAATCACCGTGATTCAGTGGTGACTTCATCCACTAGGGGACAAAAGAGTTAGCTTAAAAGCAAAAAATTTCGGTTTCAATGATTTCATTTTCTTGTATAATTCAACCATGTTGTTTGTACAAACTCTCTTGAAAAATTATAATTATGTACATGCACCGTACCTATTAAACAGATCAGTTTCAAGAATTCTTATACATTCCACATATCTAAATATATATTCCCACTGCTTTAAATGCTATGTTTATTCTTATAATTAATTTTCTTAGAACGAGAATGCGTAAAAATTATCTTAGGGATTCGATCTCTTAGTCATGTGCACGTATATGCCATCGACAGGTCTGAGAATTATTTCACTGTACTTCTTGATGGTCGAATGATTTTCAACGCTTTTAACACTGAATTTTCGCAATATTTGAGCGAGCATAAGTTTTGCCTCGAGCATCGCGTACTTTTGTCCAATACAATTTCTCGGTCCCGCACTGAATGGTATGTACGCATATGGATGTCTCCCTCTGATGTTCTCCGGTAGAAATCGATCAGGATCGAAGCGTAGTGGATTCGGCCATAAAGACGGATCCCTGTGCATCTGATACATTTGAATTGTCAATGTCGTGCCCTTTGGAACATTGTAGTTACCTTAAAGTAAAAGTCACATTTTTTGTAGCCGATTGAAAATGATAGTTTTTTTTAATCTTTGAATTTTGCCCTAACATATAATATTAAAGACGGTATTCTGGTCTAGAGACATACATTTTGAGCGTTTTTTGAGCTCGATAAAAAAAACATATTTTTACCATTTTATTTTTACAACTTATTTGTTAATATTTTGACAATATATAAACAAAGTTTCAAGAAAAAAAATGAAAATTCAATAAGTTATAAGCTGGTAAAGTTGGGGGTAAAAAAGTGGTGTGTTAGGTGACACGATTGCAACCTTTCTAGTAATTGGATCTAAGATTAAAAAGAAGATTCTTAATCAGTAAGAATGCCGTTTAGTCCGTATCTCAGAGAAAACGAAAAAAAAATTTCGCAAAATGGCAACTGTCTGAACAAAAAAAGCGTTTTTCAACCCTTTTTTCATAGTTTTTAGTTTGTTTACAATAGTGAAAACAACAATTTTGACACAATCGTGGTACGGGCGATAGAGAGTTACATATTGAAGATTGGTGAAAAATTCCAAGTAAATCGGTTGAGTAGAACTTAGGATTCATGTCAGCTGTGTTGAGAAATGTATAGTTTTGAGAAAAACCTCTATTTTTCGATTTGCTACGAACGTGACGGGCGAAGTTGCTGCGTCACTAAAATAGCTTTAACTCCATAAATTATTGGAATTTAAAAATTTTCTTCGAGGATATATTCTTAACGGTCTAAGCTTTAAGAATATGAAAAAAAAACAAAATTGATTTTTTCAAAATTCTAGACCAGAATCCCGTCTTAAGGAGTGCAGTTGGAAACGCGTGTAGTTTTACCTATTCGCAAATCTCCCATCAACTTTCGGCTAATGGAAGTTACACTCGGATAGAGCCGCAGCACTTCCTTAATGACTCTTTCGAGATATTTAAGATTAGGCAGTTGTTTCAACGTATTCTGATCGTCTGCGTCACCGAGTATCTCGTCGAGTTCCTCGTGTACCTTTTTCTGCACATCCTGGTCGTTTCCAAGACAAAAGAGCGTCCAACTCACCAGAGCACCAGTCGTATCGTGGCCCTGATTATGATTTATACTTGAATTAAAACAATCAAATAACAGTTATAAAACTAATTTAATATTACAGTCGAACCTCGGTAACTCAAATCTCAGGGGCAGAGCTAATTTCTTCGAGTAAGAGAGGTTTCGACTTATCGAAGTTTTCGAGTTATATAGAGGGTGACCAAAACAATATTCGACTTATAGAGGCTTGTAAAAATTCGCCAAATATAGTGGAAATATTCTTTATTTTGGGACGTATATACAAGTTATGCAAAATGTAACATATTTTAGTACATATGTACATGATAGACAATGGTTGTTCATTCACTATCATTTACAGGGTTTTGGAAAAAATCTGTTATTTACTCTGTTTTAACTTATGCTGGCAGTCAATTGCTTTTTTGACCGCGAACAGAGTTGCGAGTTGCATTTTCAACAGCAAACAGAGCTACGAATACGTTATCATCAATGTTAATATAGATTTTTCTATGAAAGTTCGAACTTCGTTCGAAGTTCGTCTTTTTTACGCCAAATTTCGTCACTCGTGGCGCTAGTAGTCTTCTGCACGCCGTAAAGCGTATTTAAGAGATAACTAGTGCCACGTACAGAGTAAAATAGGAACTAAAAAATGCGGACAGAATGCGTAGCGTTTTACGTCATTGCATAAAGCGCTTCGAGTTGTAGAGGTCAGGGTATATTTAAATTCGAGTTACAGAGGCGAAATAATGGTCCTTGATACGTTTGAAAAACTTTAAGTTATTCTCTGTTTTTTTTTTCGAATTACAGAGGTTTTCGCAAGGGAACAGACTGAGTCTCAGACTTATCGAGGTTTTCGAGTTATAGAGGTTCGAGTTAGCGAGGTTCGACTGATATAAAATAATAAAACTAATGTAGGGGAGCGTGGGGCTAGTTGTAACAGCGGTACGTTGTAACACTCAATTTTGACCGGGAATTTAAAACATGTTAATTTAAATTTTTTGCTGAATGTGCTTCTAATAACTCGAGACATAACATAAACACCGCTAGTGCCCCGCCAGACATCAAAATGAGAGGATATGCACACGATCTCTATTTTGGCCAGGTATATCGTAGAAAAATACTTACGAAAATTTTTATTTCGACTATTAAAATTAAATTAATTGATCATTGTTTTTTCATTGTTACAATGTAAATTTAACTGGCTTTCATTTGCTTTTTTAAAATTCTTCTAAAGTTGTAGTTTTTTAGACATTTCATTAAGTAGACATAACGAGCCCATGGGGCAAGTTGTAACACAAAGCAGGGGCAAGTTGCAACATGTTACAACTTGCCGCATGCGCGTGTATTTTTTTCTGTTCTCTAATAAGTGTGCATGTATTTGTATATATAATATTATTACAACTCGTAGTAGTGATTACATAGTATTACCAATTATTTGTCGCTTTTTGTGCATTCTTTTATTCTTTTTTACCCTAACTGCATTTTTTTTAGCATAAGAGACTACAAGAGAAAAATTGAGGGAGGATTAAGAACCCAGGTTGTCTTTAACTCGGCGGCAAATGAGATTTTGGAAGAACCATTTGCGTTCGCAAAGCAGCTAAAAAATTTCGACTTGTGCCATGTCACATGCCCAGATAGAAAAACGTGCCGTCAAATCGGAGAGCAACAGCACGGTGGTGACACGGTGGCGGTGCGCTCCGGCCCACCGTGTCGCCACCGTGTCACCATGTACGTCCGCATGTGAAGCCGAAGTGGCGGTTCGTCGTACCGTGGTGGCTGGTGGCGGCACCGTAGCAACACGGACACAACACGACGTGCTCCTATCGACCACCACTGTAGCGACACGGTGATGGCACTATGAAGTAGTTCGACTAGCCGTCGGAAGGTGTCGCAGACCCTCTCCTATCCTTCTCACATGCGATTAAGCGTCACGAAGAGCATATATGAAAAGCACTCGAGACTCTACCGGGTCTCATGATGATGTCAATATAAATCTTAAGAGCACACCCAGCAAACACACTTGGATGATTTACGAAACATTTACGTATAATTGAAATGTAATAACTACGTCATATAATGTTCATCACAAATTTGTAACTTTTTCATAACGCACGTAAACGAGATGTATATAATACGTCCTGACGATATGTAGTAAGGATGTCAATGAAAGATGTAGGAATTACGAAAAAATATAGACATCACAAATACGTAACATTGATACGTCAAAATCTCGTCACTCTTATATGAGATATTTACATGTACTGTAAACTTGTCAAACTGTTACGAGTCGATGCTGTAATAATTATAGAACATTGGTGATATTATAATCTCGTAGTATAGGCTACGTAGCAAATATGTATAATGTGTGACATTAATGTCACAAGTCATTTCTTGTAACAAATCCGGAACATATACGTATCATATATTACGAGAAATGTCTTCAATCATTTTAAGGTTATGTCGATTAAGGAACGTAAACAATATGTGAGTGTAAAGTACAAGGAGGTGATATCAAATAATCCAGCGTAATACAGAATAAACCAGAATAATATAGCATGCATTGCAAGAGGTAAGTTTAATGTAATCCCTTTATTTAAAAGAAAAAAATAAGTTATATGGGTATTTGCCGTGATGGAAAAACACCCAGGAATTTCCCTTACTCGGTTTATAACCTTATTCGCGTTGCACGTTCGCTTAATTTCTCTTTGCCCTTTATTTCTGTGTTGCATGCCTGTTTTCAAATTGATAGCCTATTTTCAATTTTCCAGGCATTGTCCTGGTCACAATTTTGACTTTAATCAAAATTTGCCGCGCTCATCCCATAATAAAAAGTGTTACGAAGGAAATGTGACGTCGTAGAACAAAATCTATCCAGCAATTCTTTCTGAATCATGCGCAGAGTGTAAGAACCCAGTTTTGAGTTTTTACACTCTGTGTAAAAACCTAGCTTTGAGTTTTTACACTCTGCCGCTGATTCAGAAAGAATTGACAGACAGATTTTGTTCTACGACGTCTCATTTCCTTTGTAACTCATTTTCCCATGGGATGAGCATGACACATGTTTTTTGCTCTTTATTTCAGAGTTGCAGGCCTGCTTTGAAATTGTTAGCCTATTTTGAACTTTCCAGGCATTGTCCTGGTCGAAATTTTGACTTTAATCAAAATGTGCCACGCTCATCCCATAGGAAAAAGTGTTACGAAGGAAATGAGACGTCGTAGAACAAAATCTATCTAGCAATTCTTTCGGAATCATGCGCAGAGTGTAAGAACCCAGTTTTGAGTTTTTACACTCTGTGTAAAAACCTAGCTTTGAGTTTTTACACTCTGCGCATGATTCAGAAAGAATTTATAGACAGATTTTGTTCTACGACGTCTCATTTCGTTCGTAACTCGTTTTCCCATGAGATGAGCACGGCATATGTGTATGCTCTTTATTTCAGAGTTGCAGGCCTGCTTTAAAATTGTTAGCCTATTTTGAACTTTCCAGACATTGTCCTGGTCACAATTTTGACTTTAATCAAAATGTGCCGCGCTCATCCCATAGGAAAAAGTGTTACGAAGGAAATGAGACGTCGTAGAACAAAATCTATCTAGCAATTCTTTCGGCATCATGCACAGAGTGTAAGAACCCAGTTTTGAGTTTTTACACTCTGTGTAAAAACCTAGCTTTGAGTTTTTATACTCTGCGCATGATTCAGAAAGAATTGATAGACAGATTTTGTTCTACGACGTCTCATTTCCTTCGTAACTCATTTTTCCATGAGATGAGCATGACACATGTTTTCTGCTCTTTATTTCAGAGTTGCAGGCCTGCTTTGAAATTGTTAGCCTATTTTGAACTTTCCAGGCATTGTCCTGGTCACAATTTGGACTTTCATCAAAATGTGCCACGCTCATCCCGTGGGAAAAAGTTTACAAAGGAAATGAGACGTCGCCAGCAGTTTATTAGCGTAGAGTATAAAAACTCAAAACTAGGCTTTTCAGGACACCGGTGCACCTTGAGGGTTCTAACTAGTCCCAAAAAATTGTTCATTTGGCACCTCAAATGGTGGACGATACATCATATTTGTAGGTATTCTACAAAAATTATAAATTATAATTAAAATGTACTTTTCAAATGTTAAAATAAAAATAAAACTCCAACCTAATATGTAGGTTGGAAATACATAAATTTCTTGTAATTTGTTCATAAAATATGTATATACGTAAATTACCTGTAACCACGAAATCACATTGACATCATTGTTACGAGTATTATGCGTTACCAGGGTTACGCTTCGTTTCGTAGGAGTTACATCAATGAGCTGAGTTTGTTACAACTATGATCTGAGTTTGTTACATCTATTATCTGAATTTGTTATGGCTATGTGATGAGTTTGTTACATCTATGAGCTGAATATGTTACATCTTGGGTATGAGTTTATTTCATTATTATTTCTCGTAGATGTTTCGTATCTGTGACTTGCTTATAGGATGATATATTTGAGAACAAACTCTGCTTCATTCACGGAGTTTGTGACATAAATGTTATGTCCAATGTAACACACGTTACGTAACATTTTCGTAACTATTTCGGAACTGTGTTTGCTGGGCAGTATGATGCAAATAGATTTTGCGCTGCACAGCGGGCCTCTGTGCTGCTACGGTGGCATTACCGAGAGGATCGCAGCTGCACAGCGGGCCGCCTCTGTGCCGCTACGGTGGCATTACCGAGAGGATCGCAGCTGCACAGCAGGCCACCTCTGTGCCGCCTCCGTGCAGGATTACGGAGAGGATCGACGCTGCACAGTGTGTCGCGTCCGTGCCATTACGGTGGCGTTACGCGCTAACGCGAGCAGCACGGCGTGCAGTTACTGTGTCGTTACAGTGTCACCAGCGCAGGAAAGAAATTTCAGCACGCCGTGCACTTACTGTGCAGCCACGGAGTCGCCCCAACATGCCAGTACACTGTACTGCCACCGTGCCATCACATGAAGGACGTACATGGCGGCACGGTGGCGACACGGCGTACCGGCACCTACGCCACTGTGTCGTCCCTGTGCTATCACATTTCTATCTGGGTGCCTTGCATGTGGGGGGGGGGGGGGGGCCTTACAGTAAATCCAAGGGAAAATGGATCGAATGCATAAAATGCAAACTATAGGCCCACATGACATGTGCTAAGAGAAAAAAAAATTCGTTTGTGTGCCTAAACTGCAACTCAGATGAAGTCTGATTAAGCTGAGAGACAAGTCAAAAGTGCGATGTTCATTTTTTTAAGTAAAACGTTGTGATAAAAATAAATGTTTATGATAAGTATCCTGTTGATTATTTATAGTAAAAGATTATAATCATCATAAGAATGAATCACGATCAATAATGCAAGATTGTGAACCAATAAAAACGTGTCCTTTCTTATAAATGTTGCCAGTCTTTTCATTGTTACTACTTGCCCCGAGCCTCCCATTTTTTTAAAGAGCGTCCGGTGTAAAAGATGGGTAAAGATTTTAAATTATTTTTTAATTGGAATTAGTGCTCAGATGTATACTTCACAAACCATCTTAATCACACTCATAAAAGCATTCATATTTTAGACAATACAGGCCTTTTTCCAAAAACTGTTACAACTAACGCCACGCTCCCCTAAGGATAAACAAAAAATCGTGCTAATTTCATTTGATACCCTTATCCACGTCAGAAATATTCGGCGATGTAAGTATTATGTATCTTGACACTTTAATGTGTTTGCGTAAAAATTCGAAGCCCGATATCTCGAAATTTGTGTAAGCTAGCGCAAACAAGCAATTTTTCAAATAATTCCAAATTTTTTAAAATCTAAACCTTTTGAGCAGTTTCGGCGAAAATCAATACCGCAACTCTTTATCTCACAAACAATCTATGTACATTTTTATCCTACTAGTATCACCGCGCGCGCAAGCGCGCGCTTGTCTTTAATTGTTTTATAACTTTTTTAATCTGACACGATCGCGTCTCCAAATAAATTTATCTAACACGATCGCGATCGAATGGGTTGCAATTGTTTCCTCCTCTTTTCTGCGATCGGAAATACGCACATCGACAACCAAACAAAATACGTCTATAGCAGCTTCAGAAATAACTCGCACTTCAAGATTTCGTGACAATTCTTTTTTTATGAGAGGAATATCGTGAAATTTTCGGAAGTGATAGCAATCAGATCCTTTCTTGAAAAATTTCAAAAGTGGCATAGAATCTGCCTACCTTAAGGGGTTATATATCTACGTATGTTGGTTGAAAAAAATGAGATTTCGTAAAGTATATCCTCTGAGGAATGTTCCCTCAAATTTCATAAGCATCTGAGCACTATGCTTAAAGTTACGGATATTTCGAGCTTTAGTTGGGAATTGTGTGTTTGGAATTGTTGTTTTAAAAGTGCATGCCGTTGTGGTGTGGAATATTTCTCGAAAATAATTTTACCGATCGATACGAAACTTTCATGGGCTTGTTTTTAGATGCAGTGGCCAACTTGTGAAGGAAGAGATACTAATTTTGATCAACATTTCTTTTTTTTGTGACAAAGGAACCGAATTTATTGAAATTTCGATGATTTCTTGAAATTCGAATTTCTTGATTAAGAAAAGAAACGAATCTCGTTAAACTCTGCGTTCACGACCTCTGCATAGAAATGTGTCAATGTGATTTTTGAGTACTCTTGATTTCATACCGTTTCACAGTTACCCAGATAGACAAACGTGTTGTAGAAAATCGCATGACGGCACAGTAACGCAATTCTGACGGCATAGCATGTCACAATTAAGTAGCTTTCTACGTCCGAATTAAGCAGCATATTGACGCCACGCGCCGTCAGATTTGCGTTATAACTATGTTAAGATCTAACGTTAGAATGCAGCAAAATAACAGCACGCTGTGCTGCGTATTTGCGTCTTAATTGCAGCACGTCGTGGCTGCGTATTTGCGTCTTAATTGCAGCACGTCGTGGCTGTGTATTTGCGTCTTAATTGCAGCATGCTGTTTATGTTATAGGTCAGCTAGCCGTCACAACGTGCTGCACACCCCTCGCTATTGTTCTCACATGCGATGAAGCCACGCCAAAGGCATTTAAGTAAAGTCCGATTAATATCTAAAAAAATAAGCTTGATGCAATATGACGCGGCACGTTTGTGCCACGACGTGCTGCGAAAACGCTGCTAATACGCAGCCCAACGTGACGCCAATATAACGTCAAAACAAGGTTTAAGGCACGGTGAACTGTGAATATGCTGCAAATGTGCAGCACGCCATGCTCCAAATACGCTGCGAATACGCCGTATTGCCAATATGCTACAAATGTGCAACTGCATATTTGCAGCATTATTACAAAATTATTACGTAATGTCGTGTCGTTAGAATGGAGCTTAATGCGGACGTAGAAAGCTGTTTACTGACGCCACGGCTTGCTCTCGAGTGACGTGCTGTTGCCGACAATATGACGCAAAATGTCTATCTGGGTATTATGCTCACCGCAACTGCAGATGACACACACACACATTTTGAATATACTGACAAGATAATATCGATTTTTCTTTCTCAAAACAGAGCATCCTTTATGAGAAATCAATAATAAGCAGAATAATAATAATAATAATAATAATAATAATAATAATAATAATAATAATAATAATAATAAGCATAATTGGTGATTATTCCTTTGATTGTGGTAATTTCATACAACATCGGCTGATTATGCACTTCAATTTATTTTTGAAGAATTACGCTTGTAAATGGAAGAAAAGAAAATTACCGCGAACATGAATGTGTTTGCTTGATCTCTGATCTCTTCGATCGTGAGAGGATTCTCTTCTTTCTCATTAGCTTCCAGTAAAATGTCCAAAAAAGCTTTTCTTTTGTTTGTTCCTGTTACAAATAAATCCACAAATATGAAAATATGTCTACGTTTCATGTAAAATGCATTCCCTTTAGTTTAAGTATGAGTTTATCATTTTTATAGACTTTATTACACGAAATTCGAAAAATTAACCTGTTATCTCGTCTACTGCTGGCTTATCGTTGAGCCCCATTTTTCGTTCTTCCTGCTTTTCCTTGATGACCTGGAGAATTTGAGATAAGACACATGGTTAATTGGAAAATATTTTTTGTTAATGGGGATCGAGTTGCATGACGCTTTTTAATTGCGATTTCAATATCCATACGCGGGTACATAGATCGTGGGCTGTGTGGACAGCTTTGTTGAATGCTTTTCCTTGGACCGTCATGTCGAAGAACCATCTCAATTTCAGCCATGGACGAAATAATCGATAAACCACACTTCCGGAAATTCTGAAATGTGCAGGCAACAGAAAAGCAGTGAAATAAGTATGAACGCATAATTATACCATGTGCACGAAATATTTTTTTCTTTTAATAATAGCACGTCCACTCACGTGTGCACTGCTTCGATGTATTCACTCTGTATTGTCTCTTGTGCATGTACATCGACCCCCATTGCGGTTTCTTAACTCGCATAAAGTGAATCCAATCATGTTTATTTTATTTAAGGCATTTCGACGCGTTATGTAAAATTTAATGCACAACCACATTTATTTACCACATATGATGTCCAGGGCGGCTTTAACAGTTAGTTCGAAGATATCGAATGGTTTGTCACCGTGAATCTTGATCTCGCGGTCAATGCAATTTGTAAAAATCGCTGCCTTGTCGATCATCACATGGGCGAAATTTTCCAATATACTGAAATGAAATGCCGGAGTTATCAGCTTACGACTGTGAAACCATTGAGATCCTGAAAGAGAAACATTGATATTGATATAAAAAATTATAAAGGAAACATACTTGATTCGAAGAGAAGTTATAATCATCTATATAGTCGATATAAATTGTCTAGAGTTCCAAAGTTCAAAATTAGTTACAGTGATTTATTGAGTTTGACAGTTTTGTGATGTATAAGAAACTAATATTTTTAATATTTATATTAATTACCTTTCCATGAAATGTGTGAAAGGAAAAGCAAGAAAATTATTTTTTCACTAATAGCAATGACGAATTTTTTTCGAACACACGAAAAATTCGGCAGTGTTGAGGACCTGTTAAGATTGTCCTTGAGGTACAATCAAATTAACCGCGCACCAAGATTTCTAAAGTTTTTGTAGACATTTCGAAAAAATAAGTTGCGGCAACTAAGAGATCTGGATTAAACAATTCCTACGTAATGTAGAAAAAAATAGATAACTATGATTTTACAGCAAATTTTCCTGAAAAATTAATAGACCGACATATTTTAAGGCTCCAGACTACGGTGAAAAAAAAATTTCTCCATTTTTTACATTTTCTGAAAAATGCATTCGTTATGAATGGCCTCACCAAATTTTGTAAAGAAATTCGTAAAATTGGCGGAGATACAGCATTTTATGTGAAACCGTGAAATACCGAGCACGAAGTCGAAAAAAACACACATGAGGGTCGTCTGCGTGCAAAACACGGAAAAAATGGTAAGTTTCTGGATGCTAAGGAGCTGTTCTATATATGGTCCAGGAATAGCTGACTGATGGTGAGAAACAAAAAAACTCAGATATAAAATTTAGTTTGTATGTCGAATTATCCTTCAGCAATACTTTGAACGCGTTTTTCTCGAAACTATGTTTTTGAAACTGGTTTACAGCTTATTGAAAAAACTATTCATCCGATTTGCACGTATCAAGTCTTAAAATGTTCGAAAATCCAGTCTCTAATCTCTATGGCACCACACGTAGGGATTTTTTTTATAAAGGGCCCCCTTCAATTTTTTTTCATAAACGATGAACATTTTCTGTAAAAATGGAAAGAAAAATTCTAAATTTTTTTTTTTGTATTTTTCAGATGAACCGTATAGTTTGATTGCTGTCAACTACTAAGCAGCAACTTCGTCGGAGTGGCTTTTTGGAAGCGGCGTACACCACAAACTATTCTTATGATTCCAATCAAAAAATTTGTGTAGTGTCTTCGATATGTATACATTCAATATTAGTAGCAATAAAAAAAAAACAATTCATCGTTTGATCGAAAAAAATTATTAAAAATACATCCTCGTACCGCGTGCGCAACGCGGTCAGGGGCCTTAACGCAGTTTTTTTGTGAATTCAAACTTCTAATTTCAGTTTGATCTGAATTTGGCAGCCTGTGGGCCTATTGTATTTCTCGATAGATATTCACCAAAAGATGTTTATGATTATGTTTATATTTTATAAATCAGAGACATTTGTTTATGGAAAAAAACTTCGACGATAACTACATTTTTCTTCCGTTTGAGATTCTAAACAAAGAAAGTAACTCTCTTAATATGTAACGTATCTCTCTATGAACGGAAAGAGCTCTCATTTATCGAGATCCAACTAAAATTACTCTAGACTTCCGGTTTACTTCCTCCCGGTTTAACGCGGCAATCTTGCGGCCTTGGCTTGATGCGGTGCGTTCCAAGAAAAAACTTAAGAGTGTACGCGTATATAGTGTAGTATATCTGGTGCATTATACAGGGTGTCACAAAAGCAACGGGACGGTTGAATATTTCCTCATCTAAGATATTTTTCACAAACATCAAGGCTATTCTTGTAGTAACTTTTAACCAGGGATTTAATGGTGACCTTAATTTTTACCTTAACGATTACCTTCAAGGTTATTTCAAGGTCAACTTTTGTTTCAAATGGAAACCCTCTTTTTTAATGTGTAAACATCTTAGCGCTTGGTCCACGGTAGGGGCTAGCTTACCACGAGCATCAGATGACGTCAGCATAATATGATTTGGTGAGTGCGTTTAGTGTGCGAGAGATCAATACACGGAAGGGGCTAACTGATACTTCTATGTATAAGACCGTATAATTAAATTATAAATGTAATTTAATTACAAATTTAATTCAATTATAAATGTAATTGAATTAATTGAGTCATTTTCAATAAAAAATGCTTCAAATAATTTGTAATTATCTTTGTGCCATGGTGGCACTCTGAGAGTGGATGATTTTGTTTATGCGCACAACCCTACCCAACCAAGCGACCGCTCGGTTCACTCGGTTGCGGTCGCTTTATGGTCAAATTCTCAATTTCAGCGGGGATAAGCGACCGCATGGTCGCTCTCGATGGTGGCGCCATCTAGAACAGCGACCGTGGTGCGACCGCGAAGCGACCGTGGTGCGACCACGCAAACCGTGGTGCGACCACGAAGCGACCACAAAGCGACCGGTCAAATTCTCAATTTGAGCGGGGTAAAGCGACCGCAAAAAGACCCGTTTTTTCATGGTCGCTTTTAAGTGGCTTGGTTTGTTAGGGAAGCAATTAAACCTCAACCTTTTGGGTCACACATTTTTCCTTTAGTCCAATCGGCTTGAAATTTATTACTCGGGGGTTTTTGAGGTCACTGATGACGAATCTGACATGAGCTCCGAATTTCAAAATTCAAAATGACGGATCCAATATAGCGGATGAAAATTCGCGAAACGGTGCAAATATGATGAAAATGTATATACTTGGATTTTTGGGGTCGCTGATGACGAATCTGAGCTCCGAATTTCAAAATTCAAAATGGCGGATCCAAAAATCCAAGAATATACATTTTCATCATATTGGCACCGTTTCGCGAATTTTTATCCGCCATATTGGATCCGCAATTTTGAATTTTGAAATTTGAAGCTCAGATTCGTCATCAGCGACCCCAAAAATCCAAGAATATACATTTTCATCATATTATTTGCACCGTTTCGCGAATTTTTATCTGTCATATTGGATCCACCATTTTTTATTTTGAAATTCGGATCTCAGAATTGTCAATAGCGACCCCAAAAACTCCCGAGTAATGAATTTCAAGCCGATTGGACTAAAGGAAAAATGTGTGACACAAAGGGTTAAATAGGTCTCCATTACAAAATGCCGAAATAATTTATAATTGAATGGATCATAATTAAAACTGCTTAATTCAATGCTATAAAATTACAAATGCTTCAAATAATTAGTAATTTAACGTGTTATTTAATTATAAAAGTAATTGGTACCACCCATCTCTGGTTGGGACAGCTGACGGTACGGGCTTAGCTCCCGGTAGGTGCTAACTGAGATTTCGAGTATCAGACGAGTCACGGCAAAGTCCATTACCAAATAAATTTTGATCGAAACCAGTGCACGGCCTCAATTTTCCCAAACCGAACTGATACGAGCTCACATGTTTACACATCAATTCTCGTGAGTACCTTGGCACTCACACTGATTTTACTTAGGTCATAGGTACATGTTGACCTTGAAGGTCCTCTAAAGTCAATTAAACTTAAACAAGGTGTGAATATCTCTGAGAATTAAAGCTTTTCACGTTATATTGTACGGACCAAAGACATTAATTTTAACGAGCGCATTTAGTAGTGACCTTGACGATGACCTTCAAGGTGATTTCAAGGTCAATTTTTTTTAAAATGAAAACTTCTTTTTTTGGCGTATGAAATTAATAGAACGTACAGTTTTATAGTTACGTTAGAGAACTCGGAAAAAATCAATCTATTTTTTCGGAATAAGTTTGATTTTAGAACTTAATAATACAGGTTTCAATAAAAAAAAGTTGACCATGAAATAACTCTGAAGGTCATCGTCAAGGTCACTACTAAATGCGCCTTATTACAATTAATAACTTTGGCCCTTACAAAAGAATGTGAAAAGTTTCAATTCCCAGAGATATCCACACCTTTTTCTAAGCTTAATTCACTTTCGAGGATCTTCAAGGTCAAAATGTAGGTACCTATGACTGAAAGGCAGGGTAAGGCTTTAAAAGCGAAAAAAGGCACATTGTCATGATTTTTTGCGCCGATATGAGTAATATTGTTTTATTGACCCTGACCATTTTTAATTTGTTCTATTTTTTCTTATAAAATAGTATACTATGCAAGGAGTATTTTGACCAATTTTTAAATTTTTATCGCATGTATTTCAGAAGTTACAATTTTTTGAAAAATCTGGGGTTCAGAAATTTCGGAAACGGTCTAACGCCGATATCTCTTAAATTAATCGATATATCAAAAAATGTTTGGAGATCGATTTTTTTCATAGTAGTTCACACTTTCATAAGAAAAAGGGAACAAATTTTTTAATCATCGTTATCATCATTTTTTCAGCGTGTAAAGTGAAAATTATATTTTTTCAAGATGATTGCCATTTTTAATTTTTTTCAAAAACTTCTCTAAAATGATATGATGAATTATATGAATTTCAACGCTATAGTCCCATCGTGGGCTCATTTTTCCTTCTATTTTTTAAAAAATAAATTCAATTTTGTTTCACGAAAATTTTGAATGTTTAATATGAATTACTATAATAATTTTGATTACTAATAATACACGTAAGTAATAATTATTGTACTTATTTACAATTATTAATTGTAAATATGATCGAATACGATCGAGTACGATCTAATATGTTGAAGAATTATTTTTCCATTACTTTCCTATAGAAAAAACGTATAATGCATTATAGGAAAATATATGAATGAAACACTTGCATATTTTTTTATCTTGAGAGGGTTATAGATATTTATTCTCTCACTCGTTTAAAAAGTTTACACAATTGAGACTGACCAGATTTTGAAAAATCTTTTACTCTTAAGGCACCATCATTATCAGGCACAACACAGTGCAAATTTTGGGTACCCGTTATGGTTCTCACCCGTTTATACCGGTCGCTTAGTTTTTGTGCTATACATTTTGACATCTGATCAGTCTCGATTGTGTAAACTTTTTAAATGAGTGAGAAAATAAATATCTATAACTCTCTCAAGATAAAAAATATGTAAGCAGTTCATTCATATATTCTCCTATAATGCATACATTTCTTCTATAGGAAAGTAATGGAAAAATAATCTTCAACATATTAGATGGGGCTACTAATTGTAAAATTATCACTTATAATACCACAAGAGCTTCAAAATTATCGGGTATTTCCCGATAGGTTCTTGCAAACAAATGAAGGAGTCAAGTTTTTCCTGAAAAACTTGACGACTTTATTTGTTTGCAGGGAACCTTGAGGGAAATGCCAGATAATTTTGAAGCTCGTGTGGTATTCGGGGGATTATTTTTCCGTCCCAAATGTCGGCCAATAGAATTGCACCATGAGATGAAATGAACAGTTAACAGTAGTAAATTGGTTCCAAACTGTTTTTTTTGCCTTCTCCGTATTAATGGGAACATTTCCTTTGACTTTTTTATCAATGGTGGACAGAGAACAAACTCCAAATCGACTCATTTTCATGCAAAATCTCCAATTTTCACAATTGAATTCAACCTGTCAGTTTGACGTGTGGTTAATTTGACTGGATCATGTTTTGTTTTTTATATATAGCAACTACCAGAGAAAATAATCAAAAAATTATCAGTATAATACCATGTAGGTTGTACCACGTGACGTCGAATGGTGCAATTCTATTGGCCGACATTTGGGTCGGAAAAATAATCACTATAATTACTAATTCTAAATAAGTACAATAATTATTACTTACGAGTATTAATAATAATAAAAATTATCACAGTAATTCACACGACACAAAATTTTCGTGAAAAAAATTGAATTTATTTTTCTTCAAATAGAAGGAAAAATGGGCCCACGATGGGACTAGCGTTAAAATTCATATAATTCATTATATTATTTTAGAGAATTTTTTGAAAAAAGTAAAAAATGGCAATCATCTTTTAAAAAAATAATTTCCACTTTACACGCTGAAAAATTGTTGACAACGATGATTTAAAATTTTTTTCCTTTTTTTTTTTGAAAGTTTGAACTAATATGAAAAAAATCGATCTCCAAACATTTTTCGATGTATCGATTAATTTAAGAGATATCAGCGTTAGAACGGTTCCGAAATTTCTCAAATCCAGATTTTTCGAAAAATTATAACTTCTGAAATACATGCGATGAAAATTTAAAAATTGGTCAAAATACTTCTTGCATAGTATACTATTTTATTTGAAAAAATGAAAAAAAAAATTAAAATGGTCAGGGTCACGGCCGAGCGAAATGGCGTGGATTACCTCATATATATATATTATAGTATAACTTCTGAAGCATATTAGACAAAAATTTTAATAAAAAATATTGATAAATATGCCCGTGACAGCGAATTTTTGATGGCGCCTTGAAAAAAAGTTGTTTTGCGGTGAACATGATAACTCGTTACCGGATCATCTGAAACGAATAAATCGATATGCGTTATAAAGGTGATATGTTTCCCCAGGTAATCAGGGCGAGTTTTTTTAAATTATTTTTTTCTATTTTTTAATAACAAATTCACCGTGATTTTTTTAGCTAAAATCGCGTCTTTCACTTCTAAATGCTGCAAAAAATAAATTTAAAAAAAACTCCCCCGGATTACCTGGGGAAACATATTACCTTTAAAACGCATATCAATTTTTTTGTCAGATGACCCGGAACGAGTGATCATGTTCACCGCAAAGCAACTTTTTTTCATGGCGCCTCCGGAGATTCGCTGTCACGGGCATATTTATCAATATTTTTTATTGAGATTTTTTTCTAATATACTTCAGAAGTTATACCATAATATATATATAAAAAATGAATAATACAATATTACTCATATCGGCGCAAAAAAATCATGAAAATGTAACTTTTTTCGCTTTTAAAACCTTACTCTGCCCTTAAACATATATTTGAACGTGAAATTTCCCACGCTTTCGATTGCTGATGAGAAAAAGAAAAAAGAAAAAGTTTTCATTTGACAAAAAAGTTGACCCTGAAATAATCTTGAAGGTAATCGTTAAGGTCCCCATTGAATTCCTCGTCAAATGTTACTACAAGAATGACCTTGACCTTTTGAAAAAATATCTTAGCTGAGGAAATATTCGTCGCGTTACTTCTGTGGCACCCTGTATGTGTGGTGTTTACATTATCACTGTTCCAAGTGTGTCGAGTTCATAGCACTATATCTATATATGCCTCCCGGTTTAACGCGGAAATCCCCATCATTCGCGTTAAACCGGGAGTACAGTGTACGAATAGGATTTTCGGAAAACCGCGTAAAAGTATGTCGGTTGATTGATTGCCCATAACTGAGTTTTTTGTTATCGAGTCATTTTTACACATTTATCTTATATTGAACAGGAACTCTGCAACCAAGATCCACCGTTGGTCACGCTAATATCTCCTCCAAAAATTTTCGACAATTTTCGAAATTCAATGCATGGATTCGACTGTACCGCAAAGACCATCTTGAGTGAATCATAATACTACTCCTTATAAGCCACTGAGAAAACCATTTATATTTCTATGTATCAGGATTTGTCAACTGTTAACAAATGTAAAGTTGGATGTGGCGAAATAAATATTTTTTAACGGTTAATAAATTATTTTGACACGAATAAAATGTTGTCATCAGAACACAAATATTTCTTAACGACTAACAAATTTTGTAACAGTTAAGGAATATTTAAATGAAAGTGTCAACTAAATATATTTTTTTACTATAAATAAAACGTTTTTTCAGTGAGTGTTAATTTTACCATTTTTATTCATGAAAGTTTTTGGAAGCATTTTTTTCTTCTACAAATATGGAACTCGTAGATTTGCACGGATACATATACATATATGTGAACACGACGAACGTACCAGTTGATGTTAAGAGGCCCCGTCCTAACCACGGCATCAAGTAATCGTATACCGGGGATTTTGTGATTTCCGTGTTACTGCGACATATTATCTAAACCGATGAATTCATTGTTCAGGATAACAATACTTATGCTCATTACCCAGTGAACACGTTATATTGCAACAATATAACATGGAAGTTACATGTAATGTTACAATGTTATTCTTGTAATACATAACTGGTATATAACGTAGACGTAACATGTTATGTACCATTTGTTATATGCAGGTTACATAACTGGTGAATAACGTTTTTACATTATAATATTGTAAAAAAAATTTGTAGCCGTTACGTAACATAATGCTTGTAACGATGTGAGTGTAACTTTGGTTATATTCATGTAAGATTAATGGGGTAAAACGAAGTAATAGTTATATAACAGTTATATAACAGTTACAGAACTGTTACATAACTGTTATATAACAGTTACAGAACTGTTATATAACTGTTATATAGCAGTTAGATAGCTGTTATGATTTGTTACATTATCTTGCAATATAACTGTTATATACCGGGTATATAACATGTTATATAACAATGTTATATTGTTGAGTAGGAAATCGTAACTTACATGTAACGTCTATGTAATATTACATGTTACAATCGGTAACATTTCCGTTACATTGCTGCAACATTACCGTGTCCACTGGGTGATTTTCGTTTTTCACAAATTAGCAAACAACGACCTTTATATCATAGAAAGAAAAACAACTAGTCCTTGGGAATAATCATTTCTTGAAATCATTTTATCCTTCCTACGTCGGAATGACTTCATCATTTTTTGTTGCGATATTCAATATTTCCGCTTAACTAATTGTAAGCACGACGAAAATATCTTCATTAGCTTATTGGAATTGTTTACCTCGATATGTTCGGGTTTACGAATATGCGCACTTCCCTGGGTGCCTATCCAAGTTCTAAAATAACCATCTTCGTACTGTTCAGACATACGTGCGAACCAATCGAGACGATCTGAAAATAAATCCCACATTCTTTAATTAAAAGTAGGCTGGAGAAACCTCATTCAGAAATAAATCATAGGCTGTGCCAAATTGCAAAGTTATTATTAAGGCGGATACCTCGACGGCGTTCATTTTTGTACGGTAAAATTGTACAACATGGCTAAGATCTGTTATATATCTGTAATAAATCATTTACTTCGACCTTAGTCCGCGCAAACACGCGTTTACCGAAAATACATCAAGCATTGTACATTCAATACATACATATATATTTAGTACATTAGACTGATTAAAAAAACGACTATTTTTTTTATCCCCTGGCAAATAATACTTCCGGGGAGGTGAAAAAATGTGCCTTTCAAAAGCAGAGCTCTTAATATTAATATTTAGAATTTATATTTTCCATTTAAATAACACGGGATACTATTTTGTTAAACTTTGAAATTTTATACCTCAGCTTCAAGTCAATGTACCGAAATGTGCGATACATATTCTTGTAGGGAATTGAACGCTCTACAAAAAAGGTCTCTCATGATGTTTCAATACACTCACTCCTTTAAAAGTTGTTCAAGGTTACCCTAGTGGATAAAGTCACCACTGAATGACGGTGATTTTTTACGGTGACAAAGTGCCCACAAAATCACCGAGATCTCGGTGATTTTAAGGTGATTCCACGGTGATTCTCACGGTGATTGTCACCGTCACAAAATCACCGTGACAATCACCGTGGAATCACGTTGGAATCACCTTAAAATCACCAAGATCTCGGTGATTTTGTGGGCACTTTGTCACCGTAAAAAATCACCGTGATTCAGTGGTTTTTCAGGGTGAAAACATCGTCACCCAATCCGCTAGGGTAAAGTTGAATTTTGAGTAAATTTCACTTTTTTTCTAGTTTCCGGCAAAATGTTAAAACTTATTACTAAATATCGTAAAATCTTTTTCGAAAATTCTATAATTTGTGATTTTCGATGAGGAAAGGAGTCAGTTAACAATCTTCGATTCGTAAAGCTTAACAGTTTCACATTCGACATGTCCATTTTTTGTAAAAAGAACTGTATTTTCATACAATGAAATCCCAAGTCAATAAAAAGATGTAAATTCTAAAAGAAATACCGTTTAATATTCACGGAGTTAGAAAAATTAGATCTTACATATACATTTCTTTTAACATTATGTACGTTTTAAAAATACATTCCTCATTCAAAGTGCAAAAGTTGTTATAGAAGAAACTGATGACAATTTCGAGGTTTTTATGACTTGTAGAAGAAGTAGAAGTTAGGAAAAAAAACTTAGCAGCAATCACCCACAGCACACAATATTCCTGCAATATTGCTGAAATCTTGCACGACAACATTGTAATATTGCATGTAACATTACAGTTATCTTGCTGTAATGTTGCTATGTCCGACGAGTGAATTATTGCTGCAATATTCTGCAATATTCCAGAAATATTGCACCCAATCAATATGCAATATTCCAGCAATATCACTCGTATTGGATATTTAATTTTTCAGGAATATTACGTGCAATCAATATGCAATATTCCAGCAATATCTCTCGTATTAGATATTCAATATTTCAGGAATAGTACGTGCAACGGAAACTTTATCATTTGAATTATCGCATTTTCGTTCGTGCGCGCAATCTTCATCCGCAAAAAATGACTAAAGGTAGGTAGTCAAGTTATTATAAGCTCAAGTTATTCTCAAATTATTCTTAACTAAAGTTAGTTATTTTTTGCGGATGAAAAATGCACCCACGCACAAAAATGCAATTATTCAAATAATTGAGTTTCCATTGTACGTAATATTCGTAAAACATGACTATGTATATATATGAGGGCGATTTTTTTCGACTTTTTTTTATTTCTTTGACTTCCCACCTGAAATTTGGTTGCACATGTCGGAAAGAAAATTCCCTGAAAAATACAACCCTTAATATTAATATTAAGTACTTTCCCTTCGCGTAATAAGTTTTTCAATCTAAAATACACGGAAATCGAAAAAAAAAATTCTTCAAAATTTTACCACTCCGCGGTTTTTTATGCTATCGCGATGATTTTTGTCGCAATTTACGTAGAATTGAACGATCTTTGAAAGTGTCTTCAACAGCGTAAGTGTAACTTACACTGGTGACATCAGTGGCGTATCTACACTTTTAGCGCCCTGGAGCAAAATTCTTCAAGCGCCCTCCCTCATTTTTTGATCGATCGATTGTAACATTGTAACATTGTAACTTTTCGTGCAATGTCTGTTTATGCTTCGTAACCACTAAATTGAAAATTCGTTTCGAGGCACTGGAGGAGATCTTGAAGACGTTCAGCTGTATATCACCGCGTAATTTGCTCGAAACATCGCACGGAGATATAATCGCCAGTGCAAAAAATGCCTATCCAGAAGATATCTCTCTAAACGTCGAAGCACAGTTGTTGCGTCTAAAGACATGCTTTTCTAACCAGTTCGAAAAGATCAGGTCAATCCAAGAACTCACACAGTTCCTTCTTGTTGAGTACGTCTTTCGGACATCGCGTCAATTGACTCAATTGTCCCGTGATGGTAATGGGATGGTCCCATAGGATTCCCATGGGCTCTGAAATGTTTGCAGTGATTACCGCAATAGGATGGTCCCAATGCCGTCCTGGGATGTCTTTGGGAGGTCTTCGGGACGTCTCTTGGACTGCCAACACAGCAGTGGATAATTATTTTTATTTCGATTTAATATTAATTAATTTCAATTAATTAATTAAAGTGTGTAGCCGGATAAGAATGGTGAATCGGCCCCCTGCGAATTTTGGGTTTCCGATTTTTTCCAAAGTTCCTAACTTAAAAAAACAATTTTGTGCAAAATTACAGTTTTCTACATCGATGCCGAGGGGTTTTCCTGCAAAAAAAGTTTTTTTTTTCAATTTTTGCATATTTTAAATACAAACGGGCGACCAAAAAATCTTAAAAAATTCTTAAAAATCAAAAACATGTCAAAGTTGATGAAATTTTTTTTTCTTTTTTTTAAATGCTAAATTCTATTTTTAATCATCAAATCTTTTTTTAAAAATATTATTTTGTAGCCAAAAGATTTTTCTACTATTATGACAAAAATGGACATGATTTGACTTTTCATTCCCTACATTTAAAAAAAAAAATTCCCAAAATTCGACCTGCAACACATTGAAAAAAAATAAAAACGACAAAATTTCTCATTTTTCATTGGAAACCCTAGCGGATTGGGTGACGATGTTTTCACCCTGAAAAACCACTGAATCACCGTGATTTTTTACGGTGAAAAAGTGCCCACAAAAACACCGAGATCTTGGTGATTTTAAGGTGATTCCAACGTGATTCCACGGTGATTGTCACGGTGATTTTGTGACGGTGACAATCACCGTGGAATCACGTTGGAATCACCTTAAAATCACCAAGATCTCGGTGATTTTGTGGGCACTTTGTCACCGTAAAAAATCACCGTTATTCAGTGGTGACTTCATCCACTAGGGTTGCTACACATTAGTCTTCATCGCTATCCCTGTTGATCATGGCAATGACCTCTTCAACATCGAGGAGTTCTGTTTCCTATTCTCCAGCCATGAGCACCAATTAATTCAACCGAAAGCATGATTTATTTATGGATTTCCAATGAAAAATGAGAAAGGGTTTAGCCGGATAAGAATGGTGAATCCGCCCCCATTACATTTTGTGGTGCCGATTTTTTCCAAAGCTCCTAACTTAGAAAAACAATTTTGTGCAAAATAACAGCTTTCTATATCAATGCCGACGGATCTTCCTGCTAAAAAAGCGTGTTTTTTTAATTTTTGCTTTTTTTAAATACTAAGAGAAGACCGAAAATTTTTAATAAATTCTGTAAAATTACAAACATGTCAATGTTAAGAGGGGAAAAAATTCTTTCTTTTAAATGTTAACCTTTATTTTTAATCATCGAATTTTCGTTTAAAAACGTTATTTTGTAGTGAAGCGATGTTTCTATTATTATGACAAATATTGACATGATTTTACTCTTATTCCCTACTCTAGAAAAATTCCCAAAATTCGACTTGTAACACATTGAAAAATAAATAAAAAAGACAAAATTTCTCATTTTTCATTGGAAATCAATAAATAAATCATTCTTTCGGTTTAATTAATTGGTGCTCATCGCTGGAAAATAGAAAACAGAACTCTTCGATGTTGAAGAGGTGAATGCCATGATCAACAGGGATACCCTAGTGGATGAAGTCACCACTGAATGACGGTGATTTTTTACGGTGACAAAGTGCCCACAAAATCACCGAGATCTTGGTGATTTTAAGGTGATTCCACGGTGATTCTCACGGTGATTGTCACCGTCACAAAATCACCGTGACAATCACCGTGGAATCACGTTGGAATCACCTTAAAATCACCAAGATATCGGTGATTTTGTGGGCACTTTGTCACCGTAAAAAATCACCGTGATTCAGTGGTTTTTCAGGGTGAAAACATCGTCACCCAATCCGCTAGGGTAGCGATGAAGACTAATATGTAGCAATATAGATAGTAGGGGTGAATAAACTAAAATTATAATTTCACGAAAAAAAACTTTCTGTGAAAGTAACAAACTTTCGGCTTATGTGACTAGTTGTAATACTCAGCGGCAATAATAGCAATAAAATCTGATTGTTTACATCTATTTGTTATGTCTCACAACTACTCCAGCCATGATCACCCATTCATTGAACCTAAATAATGATTTTTGTATGGATTTCCAATGAAGAAAGAGAAATTTGGTCGTTTTTATTTTTTTTCAATGTGTTGCAGGTCGAATTTTGGATTTTTTTTTTTTTGAAATGTAGGGAATGAAAAGTCAAATCATGTCAATTTTTGTCATAATAGTAGAAAAATCTCTTGGCTACAAAAAAATGTTTTTAAAGAAAGATTCGATGATTAAAAATAGAATTGAGCATTTAAAAAAAAAGAAAAAAATTTCCATCAACGTTCACATGTTTTTGATTCTTCAAATTTTTTTACGATTTTTCGATCGCCCTTTGGGATTTAAAATATGCAAAAATCGAAAAAACACTTTTTTCAGCGGGAAGACCCCTCGGCATCGATGTAGAAAGCTGTAATTTTTCACAAAATTGTTTTTTTAGGTTACGAAATTTGGAAAAAATCGGCGACCCAAAATTCGCTGGGGGCCGATTCACCATTCTTATCCAGCTACACCCTTTCAATAAAATGTGTACAGTACAGAGGGAGGCAACAAGTACTCCTTGTAATATGGCCTCTTTTGAGGTCTGACTCCTTTCGGTGTTCAATGTCCGTGTTCACGCCCGGCTTTATAAGCATTCTATTTGCATGATTCGTACGTGAGAGCCTTCGCCATCTCGCGGCGAGTCTGGAACTAACGCCGTGGAATGGCTGACCTCCTATAGACATCTCTAAGAGAGTCCGCTGGGATCGTCTACACACTGTTACGGCAGGATATCTTCAAGACATCCCATATTAATCTCGCGTAGAACAATGTCTTACCGGTACCTCCCAGAGACATCTCTAAGAAGGTGCGATGGGATCGTCAAAACACGGTTACGACAGGATATCCTAAAGACATCCTATATTAATCTCGCGTAGAACAATGTCTTACCGGTACCTCCCAGAGACATCTCTAAGAGAATACGCTGGGATCGTCAAAACATGGTTACGATAGGATATCCTCAAGACATCCTATATTAATCTCCAGTAGACCAATGTCCCACTAGTACCTCCCACAGACATCTACAAGACAGTGCAGAACGATCGTTTACACACGGTGACGGCAGGATATCCTCAAGACATCCTATATTAATCTCGGGTAGAACAATGCCCTACCAGTATCTCCTACAGACGTCTATAAGAGAGTGCGTTGGGATCGTCCAATTACGTTTGCCACAGGATATCCTCAAGACATCCTATATTAATCTTGGGTAGAACGGAATCCTACCGGTACCTCTCAGAGACATCTCTAAGATGCGCTGGGATCGTCCAAACACGGTTGCAACAGGATATCCTGAAGACATCCTATATTAATCTCCAGTAGACCAATGTCCTACTAGTACCTCCCACAGACATCTACAAGACAGTGCGGTACGATCGTCTACACACGGTGACGGTAGGATATCCACAAGACATCCCATATTAATCTCGGGTAGAACAATGTCCTACCGATACCTGCCAGAGACATCTATAAGAGAGTGCACTGGGATCGTCTAAACACGGTTGCGACAGGATATCCTTAAGACATCCTATATTCATCTCGAGTGGACCAATGTCTTACTAGTACCTCCCACAGACATCTACAAGAGAGTGCGGTACGATCGTCTACACACGGTGATAGCAGGATATCCTCAAGACATCATATATTAATTTTAGGTAGAACAATGTCCTTCCACTACCTCCCATAGACGTCTATAGGAGAGTGCGTTGGGATCGTCCAATTACGGTTGCGACAGGATATCCTCACGACATCCAATATTAATCCCGGGTAGAACAATATCTTACTGGTTCTTCCCATAGACGTTCATAAGACGTACTATCTTGGCAGGACACGAATAGGACTATCTCGGGATGGTCCCGGGATCAATTTTGCTGTGTGGGAATTCTTGTTTTTTCGCTGTTATCTCCGAAATGATTAACTTTACCGAAAAAATGTAAAGGAAAATTTTTCTGGAAATTTAATTTCCTACAAAAAAAGTTCTTTAGATCTAATTGCTAAAATCAATATTTCTTGAGATATTGAACCTTACCTTATTTGTGATACGAAAATTTTTATGGATTATAGAACCAAAAGTTTCAAATTGTTGATATTCCATATCATGTCACCACTCCCAATATGATATGTGATATGGTCATATGATATAGAATATCAACAATTTAAAACTTTGTTTCGGAAAACTATACAAATTTTATACTATAAATATGTTAAGGTTCAATATCTCAAGAAATATTAATTTTAGCAGTTAGGTCCAAAGGACCTTTTTTTGTAGGAAATTAAATTTGCAACAAAATTTTCGTTCGCGATTTTTCGGTTAAGATAATCATTTCAGAGATAACAGCAAAAAATCGAGAATTTTTTGTAAAAATCAACTTTAAGGACCCGTACCATCTCACCAGTGTAAGTTACACTTACCCTGTTCAGAACTCTTAAAGATCGTTTGATTTTACGTAAATTGTGATCAAAATCAATGTGATAGCATAAAAAACCGCGGAGTGGTAAAATTTTGACAAAAAAAGTTTTTCATTTGCGTGTATTTTAGATGGAAAAACTTATCACGCGAAAGGAAAGTACTTAATATTAATATGAAGGGCTGTAACTTTCAGAGAATTTTCTTTCAGACATATACAACAAAATTCCGGGTGGGCAGTGAAAGAAAAAAAATAAGTCAAAAAAAATCGCCCTAATATATATAGTCATATTTTACGAATAAGAATCATTCAGAAACAAAATACATTTTGGTTTTATAGCTTTTTTTATTATTGATAATTTTTATTCATACGAATATCAAAAGGTCTTAATTATATTAATATCACATGTTTTATTAATGTCCGAAGCACAACAAAATTTTGAAATGAAATAATATGAAAAAAGAAAAAGAAAATTATGTGAAATTAATCGTTATTGATATTTTATAAAGAATAAATAAACAGATCTTTTTCATATTTATTACGCTTGTGTAGTTGTAAAATTTGAAGTTCCATCTCCTCAATATTGCGGCAATTTACTCGCAACGTTTCAACAAAATATTGTAAAAATGGTGCTTAGGAACATTCCCGAAACATTGCTGAGAAGTTTTAGTGCAATGTTGCGTACTTACGCAATAAGGAACGAGTAAAGTAATCCATGCTTCATATTTGTTCCGCAGGTAAAAAGGGACACTACTTAATTTTGGTAATTCCATGTTGGTAATTTCTTAAAAAATGAGGTGATTTATGTTAATGCAATTTAAACTTTTTTTTCAAGAAATATTTTACGATATATAGTAATAAGTTTTAACATTTTGCCGCAAACTTAAAAAAAGGGAAATTTACTCTAAATTTAACTTTGTCCGTGAATAACTTTTGAAGGAGTGAGTTATTTATCGAAAAATCATACGACCTTTCATGTAGAGCGTTTAATTCCCTATAAGAATATGTACACAATTCACAATTTTACTCGTTACCATGGTAACACGCTAGCATAATGTGATCACCCCTATCGCGCTTTCTCCCCACCCCAAACTTAAACTGCCGGGCTGAGCGAGTCCACACAGGACAACATAACCTCAATTGTTGAATTTGCCGCGCATTTCAATACGGTGATTTAAATGTTATCATCAATTAATGTGCATTTCTTAACGAAAAAGGAATTTTTACACTTCAGAAAATATGAAACTTCCGTAAAAGGTGCTGTACAGATGTAAGTTTGCATTACGTTGTTTAGTTAAATATTGTATCTTGTTTTAACAGACGAAAAGATTGATTTTATATTTGATTCTTCCCGTCAAGAATTATAACCAAAAAATCTCTGGTAAACCTACGAAATTTTGCAATAATATCGCTGTCGGATGTTCAAATGTATGTCTGTAATGCGTAAGCACAATTCACAGTTTGAATTTCCCGCGTAAAAAGACAGTGCGCATGCCCTGAGATACAGAAGTGGGAGAAAGAAGGGAAAATCAAATTATGGGAGCGTTTACGGTCCCGACGTATCAAATTGTGGGAGCGTCCACTGTACGATAACTTGAAGCCGAGGTAGAAAATTTCAAAGGTTGAAACAAAATTTTCCCGTGTTATTTAAATGGAACATAGAAATTCGCGACGAGTGACCTCTAAAAAATCATATTAAGAGTTCTGATTTTAACAGGCATGTTTTTCACCTCCCCGGAAGGGGACAGTCCAATGTACACCGAAAAACATGTTTGATAATTCGTTACAAAACTGACGATAATAAATGTATGATTTTCCCAACAGTAATTGTCTTTGGTTTCAGAGACAATAGTTCAACGATTTAAACGTTACGAAGAGTCTGCATCATTCTAAACACTTGCGGAACGCATATATCATTAATGTTCTTTTATTAAACTATAAAATACATTTTATTACTATACATAGAAAAAGTCGAATTATGATTTGGAACGTTGTAATACTTGCCGGCTTTTGTGATGTTCATAAGTTTGTAAATTAACCCGAAATGTGGAATTCCGAATGTTGGGCCGGGTATTTTATCGAGATTTTTTTTGAATACATAGAATTTGTAAAATTTCCCTGCCACAATGTACGAGATCAACGCTATTGTAGCTGCTATTATCAGCACGCTGATATGCATTTTGAATCTAAATTTGTTTTGTCAACAGAGCGCTTGAGCCGAAGGAGTCAACGAACGAGCGAACGTTGAGTTGATGTGTTCAAGTTCGTTGCGGTGGAATAATCGGTGTTTTTAAACAAATTTACACACACACAATCACACGCTAATATTTAGAAAATTCGTTCTGTACGTGGAAAGCGAAGAAACAGAAATCATCAGAGATCATTGTAGATAAAGTTAGTCAGAGACGATTTTATCGGATATATATTGGTAATCGAAAATGCAATCTGGGTCGTTGCACGAAAGTTCGTTTTCCTTTATCGAAAAAAATGGTTTTGCAGCACAAACAACACGATCCGGTCGCACTGATGTTAACGGAATAACTGGTTTACATTGAAAGGTAAGCAGCGACTGGAATGCTAGTGAGCCGCCAGCCAGCGCGCTGCGATTAAATATGACAGCATCTCTTTGCCTGCCACATTCTGTCGAGTCATTCAACAAACTGGCGATTACCTCGTAACATTGCCATACGTATATGAATATATAAATTTTTGTATAAAAACTTAGCGCGAATTTTGCAAGTATCAATTATTCATTTTTATCTCTTCCATCATTTGGATTCTCCTGACTCGTATAATCATCATAATCGCTCATTTTTTCAGGCATCTTCAACTATATTTTATCAGAAGAAATGAATAACACTTTGAAATTTATGAGATGACCGTGGCGTCAGCTTAGATAATTTCAGTCAGACCGAGTCAGACCGACAAAAGAGGCACATTGAAGCCAATTATTTTCAATGACCTTTCTGTTCATTTGATTTCACTCTTCTTAGAAAATTCCGATTCAATGTTCAGATTACTATATGCAGGTGCATAGCATTGTGTCGATAAAACATTAGAAATTGTCCGTTTTGCTTCCCCATAAAGGAAGCTTTGTTTTCGCGAAAAAAAAAAATTTCCGCAATTTTCATGTCAGTATGTTCAAAATGTCCCAAAACGTCGAGAGATCACATTTTAGAAAAATCGTCCGGACGTGTGTGTGGGTGTGTGTTCGCTTTGTGCTTTCCTTAAAATGAATATATCTAGAGAACGCTTTGGGCGATCGACTTGAAATTTGGTATACAAGCAGACTACGTATGTCTCTGTTCTCAATGCAAATTCTTTTCAAATTGCAAAATAGTTGTCTATTTGGCTCGAGTTTGTATTTTTTGTACAATGTTTGTTAGTCGTCTAACTTTTGCAATTTTGCAGTTACCACCCTGAAATTTCACGTACAGATACACTTTATAATAAAAACGGTTGGGATTGAATTTGAGAAAAATCGCTCAAGAAGTTCGGCTTAACAAAAATTAATTTTTCGCAAAAAATTTGTAAGTTCTTTAACTTTGGTATTTTTGCATCTATCGAGCTGAATTTTTTTGTGACAATACATTCAATGACGATGAAAAATAATATTGAATTTCATGAAAATCGCGTGAGAGGGTCGGTTAAACATTTTTTTTGATATTTTCATAAAATTTTGTTAACACTCCAACGTTCGTATTTTTAGAAGTATCAAGCTAAAATTTTTTGCACAAATACACTAGACGACAAGAATGGTTAGGGTTGAATTTGGTGAAAAACGCTCGATATGTTCGTTTGCAAATATTTTTTGAAATTTTCGAAAAATACTTGTTAACGCTAAGTTGGAGATGTTTCTCGAGGTAATGACGGGAGGATTTTTTTTTTCGATTTTTCGATTTTTCGTAGCACTTGGGAGCCAAAAACCCGAATTTTGCTAAAAGAATCGGCTAATTTCTTGTTGAAAAATGAGTAATTATTTAAAAAAACAAAAAAGCTCTCAACAATACCTGGTGAATTATGTGAAGTACTGTGCAAAATTTCAAAGCGATTGGTCCAGTAGATTTTGAGTTATCGTGTACACGGACTTCAAATATGACAAGTCTCAGAAAAACGGTTTGAAAAACGCAGAAGAGTTTGGTCGCTTAGCGCTCATTGCACATAAGTTTGAGAACACTTCTCGATTGCATAAAAATCTGAGAAAATTCATGCATATTAAAGGTACTCAAAAGATTAATTTTGCATAATAATAATTCAAAAATGTTATTAACAAAATGATGAAAAAAAAAATGAGTCAACAAATTTCCCCGCAACCCAATTTTTTTTCGTGATTCGTTCATTTTTCTAAATACGTATGAATTTTTTCAGATTTTTCAATTATCTTTGAATTTTTAGAAATTCAAAATAATACTCGATAATTTTCTTATACTCACTCAAAGTCATCGATGCCAGGTCCGTAGAGCAAAAGGCTTCCATCAAGATGATCGAGAGCATCTTTTTGCGTTTGTCTACGCATGGAGCAATAGACGCTCAAATACTCATAACTTCGTCAATTTTACTCCGATCGACTTGAAATTTTAACACAATATTCTTGAGATATTATGCATTCATTTAAAAAAATAAAAAAAAAAATGAAAAACAAAAATTTAAACACTTTACCCCGCCTTTAAGCTAGCGTGCGGCATTATTAAGGGAGAAGAATATGAAACCCGAGGTGAGCCAGTAGTGGGGATACCTTTTGCAATTTTGCAGTTACCACCCTGAAATGTTTCTCGCTCGAGCGAGAATGAGGGGAAACGGCTCTATTGATGGCGGCTCTATTACGGAAGCGGCCTGTATAACGTTTTCACATTACAATAATGTAAAAAAATTTGGAACCGTTACGTAACATGCTTGTAACGATGTGAGTGTAACTTTCGTTATATTTATGTGAGGTTAATGAGGTGTAACGAAGTGATATAACAGTAATGTAACATGACTCCGTAACGTTTATTTAACATTCTTGTAAAAATGTGAGTTTACCTTTGGTGATATTTATGTAATGTTAATGGGCTATCACTGAAATGTTGCTGTTATATAAATGCAATATTACCGTTATGTTGAAAAAATATATATTACCATTTATGTAACTGCAATATAACAGATACATAAATGTAACATTACATTCCAATATTGCAATTATATAACTGTTATATACCGAGTATATAACATGTTATATAACATATGTTATATCGCTGAGTAGGAAATTGTAACTTACATGTAACTTTACATGTAATAGCTTTTTCAATTCATTTTATTTATTGCGGCATCTCTGTGATGACTAATGTATGTACTCGAGATGCAGGGAGCTGACGGGCGTCAGAAATGACGTCCTTGGGGCACCTGTCATCCTTGAATTCAGCCTGAAGAACACAGGGGCGGGCAGGCTTCTTCGCTTTGCGCGCGAGGCCGGCTTGCCTATGGGTCCGACAGACTAATAAGCTTGCCCAGCAAAGGGCCCGGGCACAATGGTCCACTAGGACTGAGTGCCCAGTAAATGCTCACAAACAAAACAAAACAAAAATGTATGTACTTCCTATAGTGTTTATCAACACTAAAAACTTAATCCTTTCATATCGATATACGTTTGAACTTTTTGAAACAATATAAATATTCAATATTTAAAAAAATTAGATATTGAGAATCCAACGGAGATCAATTTCTCTGTGTTGATCGTTATCGGTAATGAATTAAGAAAGTAAATTATTTAGATGACCATCGATGTTGGATCTCGTGAGGTAAGAAATTCTTGTCAGACATTTCGTCAAACTCTTAAATCAAATCCTAATGATTTTTTTCTTTTTAAATCCATTTATGTCAACGAGAACTCAGCGACATTTGGCATGCCATAAACAACAATTATCAATAATAATATTACCCAAAAGTTATTAATAAATTGTTTAAACGAATAATTGTTCAACAATTTTTCGGTATAAGTACGAAAATTTTAATCAGATACAATTTTTGGCTGGGACTGTATAGGTTATACATCCTCAATTCAAAAATGAACCACTATTATCCATCGATTCAACGCGTCGATTGTTTATCATTAATCTGTATGAAAAATAACAACTGTTCATTTTTATCCAGAGAAAAACAGTCGAAAGAAATTCGAACAATAATTATGAATAATGATCAAAATGGTCAGTTTGAAAGGAACTTTGGAAGCAGAAAATAACCGAAAAAACGGACAAGTGCGAGTCGGACTCACTCACCGAGGGTTCCGTACAAATGATTGATTACGTACTGTAAATAAAGACTATATTTTTTATGATTTAATTAGAAATGTATAGTTTTCAGATTTTATCCTATACTTGTCAAATTTCATAGTTCTACGTCAACGGAAAATACCCTATAAATTTTGATTCCCTTGAGTGTCGAAATATACGTTTTTTGCGGCATAAACGGCCGTATCTTTTTTTTACGTTAACTTAGAAGTTTGATTTTTTCACAGCTTCAAGGGACTGTAGACCTGAGTATATGGTTTTAATTTCATCTCGATACCTCCACGCGTTCCCGGGATAAAGGGTTTTGACAGACAGGCGGACGGACGGACAACAAAGTGATCTTATAAGGGTTCCGTTTTTTTCTTTTGAGGTAGGGAACTCTAAAAATTACTGAAATTTGATAAAAAATGTGAATTAGCTTAAAAAAAATTTAACGAAAATTTAGCTCGTGAAAAATTGGCGTGAGACAGCTGCCAGCATGACAAATTAATGCTACCACTGTTTTTATGGATAAAATACACGGGTTACAAAACAATGTTTCATTATTGGGATCCAACATGTGGGCGGGGCCTATTCAAATGGCGCAGAAGAGTTGTAGCAATGTACCGAACTCTTATGTGCGGTATTGGTTTTTATTCTAAATATTAATAAATATCGAAAATATATGTGATTGGCCAGGTACAAATCCTGCTCACGTCAGTGCAATTTTATAGAAGGAGAGACAGTGTTGGCTGCAAATCACATCGTCAAATGTGGTTTAATCTGCGTTGAGTGAGGGGGTTAAACGTTGAGCATACGTCGTCTGCTGCACGAAATAAATGGCGAACATAACCTAAAAATCGAAAATTTTACGTCAACAGCATTGAATTTCCCTTTGATTGTCGTGTACCGTTTGAAATGCATGAATAGTGAACGTGGAGAAGTAATTTCAATAAATTTCATTAAATTTGATCCTAGAAATGACGTAAATGCTTGCAATCAACGAAATTCTATTGCAATTGATAAGAATTCACATAAGAACGCATGTTAACTGACTGGACTTCGTTCTCTTTCTGTTTTCACTTTCGGCGACCAGATGTCATGTCAGCCTATGTTGGATCCCAATTGGCGATTTATGCAGGCATCTTTATAGTGAAGATTTTCCAATTTTAGCACCGATTTGACTAATGTGCGGCGCTCCCTCCGATTGTCTCAATTTCCGGGTGGAGCATTATTCAAAAATATTTCTTAACTAAATTAAATTAAAATTAGAATTAAATGAGCCGATGGGTGGAAAAATGAGGGGTGCAGTCCGGGAATCGAACCAAGAATTTTATGAATTATCGCGTAATTTCATCATTATAATTTGTAAATAATGGTGCTCATAATCACAAAACAAGGTATGTCCTCCAGCTAGCCAGTCAGATTTATATTTCAATAATAAATTCAATTTTATTAATTTAATTTAATCTTTAACCAATTAATTAATAAAATTAACTTAATACAAATAATGATAGAACAGCATCACTTTTTTGCAAAACTTTATCGAGTCCTTCGACAGACTCTTGTTGAAATCATGACATTGCAATTCGTGAAAAAAAATTTGTTCTCATTCACTTCGATAATGTATTCTTGAAATTGCACAGTCGATTATATAGCTTATAGTCATTAGAAGAAAAAAAAATAAACCTGTTGAAACACAGTCCGAGTTATGTCATACAGATTTTTCCAAGTGATAGCCGCGTATGTATTTTTGCATACCTTTCCCAATTCGATACAAATTTGTTCAAAGACCGAGTAATGTCATGAATAGATTTGAACACTGTGACGTGGAACTTTCCTCCAAAAAGCCACATCACTGTTGTTTGTTATGTTATCTTATCTACGGCGGAAAGGATTTAAAAGAAAATTTTATCAGGCTTAGAGTACCCCTTGAACTAACGTTACAAAGCTCAATTCTGCTATCCCAATTTTTTTACAAACATAAAAAATACTTCGTAGTATATGACATCAATATAAATACCATGACTTCACATAATAATTACGGCGGAGTTCATCTTCTTCTCATGTGGACGTATGTACCTTCGAAGGGCCTAAGAATGACTTCACTATATTTTTTAATGGTCGCATGATTCTCGACGCTTTTGACGGTGAAATTTCTCAAGACTTGACACAATATGACTTTAGCCTCGAGCATCGCGTATTTTTGTCCTATGCAATTTCGCGGTCCTGCACTAAACGGCAAGTACGCATATGGATGTCTGCCTTTGATGTTCTCCGGAAGAAATCGGTCGGGATCGAAATGCAGAGGATCCGGCCAAACAGTTGGGTTTCGGTGTAGTTGATAAATCTCGATACTCAAAATGGTACCCGCGGGAATGATATAATCACCTGAAAGATCGGGAAAGTAAGACGAGCTTCCGAAAATCGAAGACCTTCCCTGGATCGGTTGCAATTCAGTGACTGATTGTGTATGGTTTTTTTTTTTTTTTTTTTTTTAAATAAGAAATCCTAAAACAACCGAGAAATTACCAAAAAAGGACAGTCCATATGAAAGAAAACGCAACCGTGAAACGGCCATATTGAAACCGAAGAACCGGTTCGATGAGAGTTACAAATGGGTCCGTCCGCGAACTGTATGCAACCACATTAGTTCCGAGACTCGCCGCGAGATGTCGCAGTACCGCAAATGCTCAGTCCCATATGGAATATGCGAAGAGTATGCTTATCTAAACGAGCGTGTAGAAAGATACTCTTTTCTCTTTGTCCCCAAGAAATGAAATCGCCCTTGATGGTCAACCGAATGCAATAGTTTTTTTTCAGTTTTTTATCGGTTCTTTTTTGGTTCTTGATCGGCCCGTTCCGGTTCTCTTCCGGTTCATTTCGAGTTATACTGGGGTTGTTTTCGGTTCTTTTGAGGTTATAAAGAGGTTCATTTCGCGTTCGTTTTTGTTTCAAATGGACCGGTTATTTTCAGGTTATTTATAGTTGCATCGATCCGCTAGGATTTCAAGATATGCTTTACCGATTTGTATGTCGTTTATAAGGCCTCTGCTAATAGCTGGTGCGCTTGGATAGAGTCTCAGTACTTCCTTGATGACCCTTTCAAGGTACTTGAGATTGGGCAATCGCTTCAAAGTTTCCCGATCGTTCGAATCACCGAGCACTTCATCAAGTTCCTCGTGCACCTTACTTTGAATATCCAAGTGATTTCCAAGACAAAACAGTGTCCAACTTACCAGGGCACCTGTTGTGTCGTGGCCCTGCACGATTTCATTACGTATGGGTCATTCCACGTCAAATCGACCAATAGTTGGAATCGACCCCTTTCAATTTCGATGACATTTGGTCCGAAGTTTACTTTTATCATAAAACAAAGTTCTACCATATTAAAAAAATTAAATTTTTTTTTTCGAAAATACAATTTTTTACCATTAATTTCAATTTTTCAAGTTTATTTTGTAAATATCTCGAAAACTATTATAGTTACGAAAAAATCGTTCTTGGTTCGTCTTAAGGAGTATACTTGGGGCTCTGAAAAAATATATTCCGAAAAAAAAAATTTGAAAAATGCGATGCATTTAGAGAATTTTTAATTTCAGAAAATCGTGAAAATCCACGTTCAATATTGAAATTTTGGTTCAATTTTTTTTTACGTCATACCTTGTACTGATCCTGAAAGATACTGCAATTTTCAGAAAAGTGTTTTTTTTTCAAAAATATGAATTTTTGAATTTTGGTAAATAAATTTTTTTTTACCTCAAAGTTAAGTAAAGTTGACCAATCATGTAATTTTGTAATTTTGAGCAGTAAAAATGACATAATTGCTCAATTGTACTTAACATAGAGGTAAAAAAAATTTTTTTTACCAGAATTCATGCATATTTTTGAAAAAAATACCTTTCTGAAAATTTCAGGATCTTTTAAGATCAGTAAAAGGTATTGTATTTAAGAATTTGAACCGAAATTTTAATGATGATCGTGGATTTTCACGATTTTTAAAAATTCAAAATTCTCCAAATTCATCATTTTTCAAAAAAAAATTTCGGAACATTGTTTTTTTTTCGTAACCGCAAGTATGCTCTTTAAGACGAACCCGAAGGATTTTTCTGTAACTATAATAGTTTTTGCGATATTTAAGAGATAAACTTGAAAAATAAAAAAAAATGTTAATGTTTTGAATTTTGCATAACTTTCGAAACAAAATTTTTAATTTTTTTTCCTTTGGTAGAAATTTGTTTTATGATCAAAGAAAACTTCTGACCAAATTTCATCTAAATTGACAGGGGTCGATTTCAACTTTTGGTCGATTTGACATGGAATTACCCGTATTGAGTATCTATCGAATGAAATGTTTTTACTGTTTTCATTCATCTCTGTAATCACTATTAACTTACTGCGAACAGAAACGTATTAGCTTGATCCCTTAGTTCCTCCATTGTCAGTGGATTCTCATCTTTCTCATTTGCTTCTAGCAGCAAATCCAAAAAAGCCTTTTTCTTACGTTCACCTGGAATATTAATTTTGCTTTTTTAAAATATTAGAAAAACAATTCTCTAAATAATGAACATAACTCACCGCTTTCATGATTTTTCGTTAATTCATCGTGTTCATTGCAACCTAATTTTCGTTCCTGCTGCTTTTTCTGAAGAACCTGTAATTTCAGATAAAGAAATTGAAAAAAACTCGATAAAATTAAGTGGAAACTAAGGTGATCATATTCTGACATCTATGTAACTTCAGCTGAAAAATACTTTAACAGAAATATTCAAAGAAATGTCGTAGACTGTGCGTTGAACAATTAATCTTCACTTTGTATTCTGTTTTTTTTTTTTAATGATTTTTTCTACTCATTTTTACTATTTGTAATGATTAGAAAACGAATCATAAAAAATTTGCATTCATCGAAAGACCTCTGTGGCAAAAAGGTATTTTCAAAATGAGCATCTTCCTGTTTTTGTAAACGTTTTGCTCGTTAGTTTCATGACATAGCACTTATTTGCTAGTTTTCACAAGATAATGCTCGCAATAAAGCTCACACGAGTGCAAAGTTCATTGGATGTCTCGATAGCTGCTTTATACGCTTTGCCCATGGCTGTTTTGTAGAAGATCCAGTCCACCATTAACCATGGTAGGAGAAAACGACGAATGGCAATGGATGAAATTCTGAAAGGTAATATTGAACAACAAAATTTACAAAAAACATCAACAGCGTAATGAGGTAGAATGTAATTTAAATTCACTAATTCAGTATTTGAGCCCGAACATAAAGCTCTAAATTTAGAGCTTTGTGTTCCTTAAAGAACTCTATCTTCATAATTCTTTTTTCTTTCTCTGAGGTTTCAAAGTCATTATGTTCGAAACGATTTGGAAAAAATGGCTCGCCGTATGAAAATTTTTTAAACTGTTTTTCGCATGAAAAACTTGTAGGGTGAGAATAAACTTCAACTTCGTTTTTCAATAGTTTCGTAAAATTCTATTTTTCGCAAAAAAATGCCCATACTTATAAAATTCAGCGTAATTACTGGATTTTTTGTGAAATCACTAAGAGGGTAGAAATTTGCATATAATTATTCTGGATTCAAAGAAATTTTTTTAGAAATTTTTTTTCGAGATTTTTTCTTCATCTGCACGGGTTTTTCATCGAAAAACTGGTGTAGTTGAGGTAGGAGTCCCGATTGTTTATAATTAAAAAATATCTCGTTGACAAGAAAAATATTTTTTAAATCGTGGCGAGTGTTTCCATATCTTTGAACGGTATCTTTTGAAATTTTGAAAATAAGATTTTTCCATAACGAGCTTCCTAATCGTCTTGAAATTATTATGAAGTATTTTAAGAACAATATCTCTCATTACCAATGATGTTATATTTTAACATCATTTTGGTATAATGACTCATTTATCTTAATATTCAAATTATAAAGGCAGCAAAAAACTTACGTGGTCACGGCCTTTGTGTATTCGCTCTCGATATCCTCTTGTGCGTGAATGTTGACCCCCATAGCAGTTTCTAAAGTAACACATATGCGCAATGCCTAATTATATCTGATTTGCGTCACAGAATAAATTGCTGTTTTGACGAGCGATATTCGATAGGCAATTATTTTCTTCTTTATTATTTACTCATTACCGCATATGATATCCAGGGCGCATCTTACACTCAGCTCAAATGCATCGAACGGTTTATCACCGTGAATTTTTATTTCGCGATCAATGCAATTATTGAGTATTCCGGCTTTCTCGATCATAACTTCGGCAAAGTTTTCCAGTATTTGAAAATGAAACGCTGGAGATATCAGCTTTCGGCTGTGAAACCAATGAGACCCTGAACAAAAAATAAATAATCAAATAATAATTGGATAAATAAACATTGGATGATGATAATAATAATTGGATCAATAAACAAACAAATGATAATTGGACGGCGTTTACGACACAAATGCCTGGAAAATGAATACCTGAAATACATTTAAAGAATATGTACCTGTAGACGTCAAGAGTCCACGTCCCAACCATGGTATCAAATATTTGTAACCCTGGGACTTTGTGATTTCCGTGTTGCTGCGAAGTATCACCTGCACCATTGTAAAAAATTTTACAATAACTTCTACTGTAGTAACTACTACAGCAATCACGATTAATGAGAGACTATTACACTATTACACCTCGTTGAAGTACTGAAAATGAAACCTCAATCCGTGAACCAGGGTCGTTTTTGTGCGGCCCAAATTTATTTTCGTAATTTTTTTTAAACACGGGCAGCTCTAGCGCTTCTTGAGTGGTACTAAAAAAAGTCTAGGTAGCAAGATTTCTCAGTGCGCGAGATCAACTACGATAGTCAATTCTAGTGGAAATACCAAGCGGAGCAAATCGGAGCAGGACGTTTTCGACCCCGGTTCACGGATTACGAAAGTAAAAGACACCTTTCAACAAGAGTATTTTTTTTTGTTAAAATCGTACATATTTTGCATAATGAACTTCAAGAAAAAAATCGTAACTTATATATTTAAGATTGTAATAATATTATGACTTTCAGAAGTGCTGAAGCCATTTATTCCTTTCGGAGTCGAAGGACGTCGTGCAAATCTTTGTAACAACTGTTGGTGAAGAATAATAATATATTTTTATAACTAACTTTGAGTATTCTTTACTGCAATTCAAATAATTTGTCGTGTGATGTACATAAATTAAAGAAAAGAAGAAAATCTATGACGTTAAGTGTTTTTTTCTTTGACAACTCGTTCCAGCCTCGCAAAAAAATACGCATGTTCAAGTAACGGAATAGCATATCTGGTTTATCTGTAGATTAACACAATATTTTTTTCTGTAAAGAGCAACATTTTTACTTTGAATAACTGTTGGTTAACATTTTTTTCATAATTTTTTCTCACGCTTTATTTTTTCGAAAAAAATCTTTTTCTTCGCAGGTTGCTTAATATTTAATTTTTTAAAAATATTAAAAATAAGAAGAAAAGAAAAATTCCCTTGAAAAATACAGTCAGAAGATTTACCATGAATTTTTTCAGATTTTTTCATTGACAATTGTGGATTTGATAGTGCAAAGACGAAAACGACCCCGGTTCACGGGATTAAGATGCCTGAAATATCTTTATGAATTGAGGGTTAAAAATATCGTATCTAAAGAGTTTTTAGATTTTACCTCGATATGCTCTGGTTTCCTAATTTGGGCAACGGCGATGGTGCCTATCCAAGTCCGAAAATAACCATCTTTGAATTTATTAGATAGTTCGAAAAACCAATCAATGTGTTCTGTAGAAAAGGAATGGAGTATTTTTATCTTTCGTTGATTAGACACACTCGAATTCTTTTTGGAATTTTGTGGATTGTGCAGATTCATTGTATTTACTTGCCTTCTTTTGGTCGGCGCACTACTTCGAAGGCGATACCGAGAAATGGAATTGCAAATTCGGGTCCGGGTATCTTATTGACCCGTTGCCGAAACAAATAAAAGTTGTATATCTTCCTGCTCACAATGTACAAAAAAATGGTCACTACAGTCAACAATATCAAGCGGATGATATCCATCTTCGAGTTTAGAAAAAAATAGCTCCAATAATGGCTCAAAATTGCACAGATTTCCAGCTACGTAGCTTCGTTATGTTCTCCTTCATTACTACGATTTTTTTGTGTATTTTATTATTTTTTTTAATAAAAAAAAAGTACTTTTAATCTATCGGACGGTCTTTGCACTGCGTATTATACAACGATATCTCCAGAGAGCGACTGGCCAGAGAGTAGATAGTGATGCTACGTTTTATTGGTGAAGCCTGACAGCCTTGGCACCGACTATATGCTTGTTACACGAATTAATTTCTCGCACTTGCAACAAACAACATATGTTTCCACATCGCTATACTGTCATGATATTTATCATAAAATATAGATATAGCCAAAAAAATGGACACTCAAAAAATGTCTTGTATCATGTCGCAAATAAATATTTCATCAATCGAAAAATTCATAATTGCGCACTCGTAATTCTTATCGGAAAAGCCAAAATTGTGAATTTACATATCAGCAGGCACAATAGGTTCCCTGCGTCAAATATATTAAGCTCTCAATGAAAGCTGCTCAAAGAAAGACCAGATTTAAATTTCTCTCTGTTACGTTTTTTTTTTCAAAATGAGAAAGGTCAACACTATTGAGACGCTTTCTGTAGAAAGTTTGAAAATGAGAAAGAATTTCCAGAGTAAAATGTGCACATTGCAAACATTTGCAAAATGTGCAAATGTTTTTTAGTCCGTAATGATTGTTTGTGTTCTCTAGAATAATTTAGGATTGTAGGAAATAAATAGGTCCGTAAAATTTTTGGATTTAATGCTCGATTAAATGGTTAACAAATAATCGCAAAAAAAAGTTGAGGGAGTGCGTATATATAATATAAATTATCATTTTAAAAACAGAGTCTGCCATTGGCATTGTCTGACAGGAAGGAAAGGTCAAGATTTTTTAATAAAACGTCTCTCATTATCTTCCCACGATGGTTGAATGACTCTGCACTTAACAGGCCGCTTGGGTAATCGCACTATCGGCGGTAAAGTTGTCGGCAAAAATTCTCCCGGCCATAAATGCAGCGATCCAAGATAAATGAGTCCAGCGAGCATACGGCGAATCAAAGGTACAAGGCAGATTAAGTAATTTGTTCGAGACCGCGACTCTCGAGGCCAAACGAAGATGAATTTTTGTCCACCTGATGATTTTTCTCCCATATGTTAAATTGCACTAACCCTTAAGGGTCCCTAGGGGTCCAATAGACCCCAGCGATTTTCAAAAGTCTATAACTCAGTTAAAAAAAGATAAATTCACGATTTTTTTCTTATATTAAATTTCTTATTTTCGTTAAAAAATCAATTGGCCCTTTTTTATGTTTTTGGCATTTACTAGTATTTTTTTATTCGAATATTAGTGGTAGTATTTGAATTATAGACAATTTTTCTCGTGGGGTTTAACGGAACCCATGGGACCGTTATGAAATTCATAGATAGTGAGACCGTTAAGGTAGTAGCCCACTGTGACAGATTCAAAAAATCGATTTTTTTTACATTTTTTGCAAGATAAATATCTTAAGAAATATGCTGTTAAACTTTCAGACCGAAAATTAAAATATGTTTTAAATCATAGCCAAAAGAAGAGAGCAAAAAACTAATAAGTTAATATTAAAATTGACTAATTACTACGGTTTGGAAACTGTAAATCTCTCGAAGAAACGAAGAGGGCTTTAAGGCGGGATACCACCTTTGGCTGCAATTTTTAAGAGTTTTTAATGCATTTTTTCACAAATAAATGGGCAGTAACAAAATCGGTTTAAGGCATTTATTACTATATCATTCAGGTTGAAAAATAAATTTTAATGTTGAAAAACTTAAAAATAGCCCCTTGTAAGTGGCACCGAAGTTTGAGGAGCACTTACGGTTTGCGTCCCAAATTATTCATCCAATTTTCATCGGATTGACTTGAAAATTTGCATAATTCTTCTCCATAGTATAATTTGAAACTTTACAGGAATTTTGTGGGTATATTGAGCTGTAAAAATCACGCTTAACATAAAAGTCACGCTTAACATTAGTCGTTTTGTCAATATTTTTAATTTGGCCATTGATTTTCTAAAAAACCATACACCCAGAAAAAAGTCTAGTTGGTTCAAATAAATCCTATTAGGCCGGCCTACAACTAAAAAAAATTATTTGACTCGAACAAAAATTTATTTAACTCGACTACGATTTATTTGAACGAACTACATTTTCTAGTTCGTTTATTTGTATTCAAATAAATCCTAGTCGAGTTGAATAAATTTTTTTTCGATTCAAATAAATTTTTTTAGTTGTTGGCCGGCCTAATAGGATTTATTTGAACCAACTAGACTTTTTTTCAAATACCCCTTTTTCTCCTGTTTTTTCAAATTCATGGCAAGGATGGACAACATTTTTTTTTTTCAAAAAATCATCATCAATCCTTGTAGAGCATTAATTGAAGTTCGTGAAACGCCCCTTCTGATTTCTGTGCGATCATTGGTTGCTGAGATATCAATGCTCAAACAGAAAAGTATATTTTTTCCTAAAAGCATAATATCTCAGCGAAAAATGATCGCAGCGAAGTCTTAAAAAAAGCAAATTGAAGTTAAATAAACAAGCTATGCGGTCCTTGTAATGGTTTAGCTGGAAGAATTTTTTCTCAAAAATTACAGCCAAAAAATAAGTGATGCAAATTTGCCACATTTTTTTTCATGGTTTTTCTCAGAATTGCGTGAAACCTGTAGCTACGAAAATTTGTTTGCTAAAATATCTGAAAACGAGAAACTTCGAGCTTCAAAATGCTTTTTTTTTAGACTTCGATACGACCATTTTTCACTGAGATACAGCATTGTTAAAAACCACTAAAAATGTGGGAAAATTTTTTGATCCTTTAATTTTTTCCATTAGTGTATAATTTTTTAATACAAAATCTGTTGTCAAAACTTTAAACGCGTTTTTCTCGAAACTGTGGTTTCAAAATTTCGGGGAAGCACTGACTGAAAACTATTCTACCGATTTTGCTAAAAATTTTACCCGTTACTTTAAACATACATAGGCTAAATACCTAACGTTTAAAATAGTCAATTTTTCAATAATAAATGCATTTATTTAAACAATTTATTTTCAAAAAAATTCAATTTTAAAGACCTTTTTGTTCACAAGTCCGCCATGTCGTTTTTTTTTCTTAAAATATGCATATTATAGTTTCTATCTTACCAAACCAAGCGACCGCTCGGTTCACTCGGTTGCGCTCGCCTTCTGATCAAATTCTCAATTTCAGCGGGGATAAGCAACGCATGGTCGCTCTCGATGGTGGTGCCATCTAGAACAGCGACCGTGGTGTGACCACGAAGCGACCGTGGTGCGACCACGAAAACCGTGGTGCGACCACGAAGCGACCACAAAGCAACCGGTTAAATTCTCAATTTCAGCAGGGTGAAGCGACCGCAAAGAGACCCGTTTTTTCATGGTCGCTTTTAAGTAGCTTGGTTTGTTAGGGTAGACCTAGAATTAAGTCTACAAAACAATAATCTCTTTGGATTTTTCATTTCAGATGACTACGGAAGGCTGTGTGCTTCCCCGAAATAAGTCACCTTTTTTCGAGGACTCCACTTTGACGTACAAAATCGTTAACAAATTCATGTAAAATCAAGTAAACAATTTTTTTTATATACTCTTTAAGATACAAATAAAAACGTTTAAAAATTTCAAACGTTCGCATTTTATTGTTATTTAAAAAAATTAATGAAAAAACGTCGAGATTTCGGTCGTCACAGTGGACCTTAACCTTAAGGGTTAATTGTTTCATTAGCGAGCAAGTCCATAATAAACAATTTATACAAACCAACTGGGTTTCGTCGCACATTGGACCACTTTACGTTGTAACGTTTCACGCCGGGTGGCGCACTAAAAAGTTTTCGATCGGTTTTGCAAGGAACACTGTTTTCTCGATTTTCCAACACTCCACCTAGACATTCATGCTGCTCGTGGGAAAACGATTTGTTAATTGGTGGACATGCGTTCGATGAATCCGAAGGAATTCCCTTGTTAAACGTCAATTTTTCTTCTACTTTCTTCGGGTCATTTTCAGTTTGCGACTTGCATATTTCTAGCATCTTGTTTCTACCGAGGAATTCGATCGAAAAATATCATTTTCAATAAGGTTCAACTGGTTTAACTGGTTCAATTCTTCAAGTATGGTTAAAACTATTTTTCCACATCTTTAAAAAATTGCGCTGTTGATAATTTATATTTGAATTAGAAACTTCACAGTGGCTAGCCGTCCGGAAACCGGACGAATAATATATGTTATTCGTCCGGAAATATGTTGTTGCGCTAGCAACGCTTGTTTACGGCCATCGGCCATTGTTTTTTCAGTATTGCATCAATCATCATCGTTCATGGTTGGAAATCTAGAAATATTGCCTGCTATAGTCGACAATGTTTATGAATCTTTCTCGTTATAGTTAAAAATTTTAATTATTCTTTCTCTCTACGCTTGATCATCTCTAAAAATATGTCCCGCTATAGTTAACCCGATGCGCCCTAGCGGATTGGGTGACGATGTTTTCACCCTGAAAAACCACTGAATCATGGTGATTTTTTACGGTGACAAAGTGCCCACAAAATCACCGAGATCTTGGTGATTCCAAAGTGATTCCACGGTGATTGTCACGGTGATTTTGTGACGGTGACAATCACCGTGGAATCACCTTAAAATCACCAAGATGTCGGTGATTTTGTGGGCACTTTGTCACCGTAAAAAATCACCGTGATTCAGTGGTGACTTCATCCACTAGGGCGGTTATCGAGGGTCGCTGGAGACCCCGAGCGATTCTCCTTTTCTTCCATTTCTCTTGAGAAGCGCATGTGGGTTGGGTTTGTGACGAAAAATAGAATATTTTTTAAAATAATTTTGCAATCTTCATGGTGTGCCGTTACAGTAGAAGTATTCACGATTGTTCAGGAATTTTACCAGATTTTTTCATTGCAAATTGCGTGTTCTAGCATGCCTTGTTCCAAACATATGTCCCGCTATAGTTAAAAGTCTCCATGACTATTTCCCGCTTTTTAGTTGAACTTCTCTAAGAAAATGTCCTACTACAGTTGAACATCTCTAAGAAGATTTTCTACTATGGTTGAACATCTCTAAGAATTAGATTTCCTACTATAGTTGAACATCTCTATAAGATGATTTCCTACTATAGTCGAACATCTTTAAGAAGATTTCAAGATTTCCTACTATAGTTGTACATCTCTAAGAAGATTTCCTACTATAGTTGAAAATATCTAAGAAGATTTCCTACTATATAGTTGAACATTTTATTCACTATAGATTATATCGGTATTTGTAGGAATTTCTAGTCTGGTACCGATCCGCTATTTTGAGGAATTTTTAGTCTAGTTCTAATCCGGATGAACAGTCTCATATTATTCGTCCGCGTACATTTTGAAAACATTGGAACATTTGGATGAACCGGGATGAATTACGTTACATAATTATTCAGCCGGATATATCTAGAAATCTTGAAATTGCATATCCGGATGAGCTGTGCGCCTTTATTCACCTGTATACATCTTCAATATATTTTGGACAGTAAAACCGAACGATTTATGTGACATTCTTTCGGATATTTATTGGCATACTACTCTTTTGTTTGAACTGCTCTCTGAACATGGCGTTGCTAGAAAGCATATTTCTGGACGAATAACATATATTATTCGTCCGGTTTCCGGATGGCTAGCCACAGCCTAGAAACTTTTAGAATGATAGTATTTTTAAAGAGGGTCATTTGAATATGAAACCTTCTCTAATTTACAGATTGAAGAGAAATGTAGACCTAAAATCTTATCTGCAATACTACAAGGAATTAAAAAAATTGTCCCTCGGATTTATCAGCGTTATTTCTTATTCCATTCAATTTCAGGTAGTTTTGATTTGTCATCGAACGAAACGATGATTGAGATTACGATGAGCTCTTCGTGATTCACCGATTGAGAATAAGCGATACAAAATACGAGCGGCTGATTTTAAGATAAAGTATAAATTATTTTTTACTTCCGGTATTCCATCATTCGGCGGATACGCCGTGATAACATGGGACACGAAAATAAAAACCAAAAAATTGCGCATGCCAGTGAGACAAAGCCTACTCTGATCATGATAATTTTTTAATTTTCGTTGAATTTGAGATACACGAGAAGGTAGGCGCGTTGGGAGTCGTTGTTTCCGGTTAGAGTACCGAAGTCCAAATAATTGTCGCCTCGGGTCGTCAACCGTGCTACGGTTGTTTGCAAAAACGTCAACGAAAGCTCGGCAACATACAAATTCAATGTGACTCGATTCGATGAAACCGATAAAAATAGCACAATTCAATAAAAATAAAATTTGATTTTGTCAGAAGGATTTAAAAAAACGGTAAACAAGGGGAGAAAGAATGGCAAATTTACGAAGTAACGGTATGTAATATCGGATACCTCCTTTCATTGATAATAACCTGATATGTTATCGGCAATGTTAAATCATGAAAAAAAACCAATATTCAATATTTTTAGATCACCAAATGCGACCGATCGAGACAGCTTGTTGCAGATGTAAGATGTTCGATAATATTAATAAAATTTGCTGAATTTTGCTTGAGGCAAATGCGAAGAAGCAATGGGAAAAATTTTAAGTGGATCATGTGTAAAATAAAAACAGGTTCCAAGTCTGACCTGAAAATGAAGAAATCCGGTGCCCCTTATCTCGAGAATGCGGTGACAAAGATAGAAGAAAGGCGGGACGATTTGGCGAATCGTCAGAATCAACTTAAAGAAAAAATCACTGCCATGGAGAGATCAATACCCGCATTGATGGCCTTCAACATGTGGAAATCCGAGGGCAATTGCGAGGACGCCCCGATGTGCAAGTTACGACAGATTATGAACAAGGTCTCGTCGCGTCCCGATCCGACTGAAAAGCTCGTGGATAATCTGAAGAGCACCGTGAAGAATCTCAACACGGAAACAGCCGAGTTGCACGTACGGCACGATTGAATTCGACATACGTCGAGTTCCGGTAAATCTCGATTATCGAGATAAAACAAACAAAATTTTCGTTTCGTTTTGACAAACGTTTTAGAAAAATTCATATCTCATTGATATTGGCGCTTTCATAAATGTTAAAACCTTATGTCGTTTCACCGAAGGCCAACTGGCGTAAATGTAGTACATAATCTCAAAGCGAAAGTACGCTCATTAGCCTTCATTTCCGACGTACGATGATTTTTACCTCGAACGACGCTCAATGATAATAATATTCACTTCAAATGTCGGGCAAATCAATATTTTTCACTGTTCCTCGATGGTTTTGCTTCCTCATAAAGGAAGCTTTGTTTTCGCAATTTTCATGCCAGTATATTCGAAATGTCCCAAAACGTCGCGAAATTACATTTTGAAAAAATGTGCGTGCGGGCGTGCGTGCGTGCTCAAAATTGATATTTTTGAAGAACGGTTCAAATGATCGAGTTGAAATTTAGTGTGCAAATAGATCATCTATGTCCCTTGACTCAGTGCAAATTTCTTCGAAATCGCAAAACAATTGTCAATTTAGCGGGACCTATAATTTTTTGCAAAATGTTTGTAGTAACTCTAACTTTGGTAATTTTGCAGTTATCACGCTGAAATTTTTTGTGCAGTACACTTTTTTATAAGGCTGGTTGGGATTCAATATGGGAAAAATCGTTTAAGAGGTTCGGTTTTTTAAAAAAATTCTAATTCTTAACAAAAAGTTTGGGAGTACTCTAACTTTCGTAATTTTGTACCTACCAAGCTAAGCTAAGCTACCAAAGTAATTGAAATTAAAAAAAAAAATTTTGTTAACGCTCCAACATTTGCATTTTTAGAAGTATCGAGCTAAATTTTTTTGAACAAATACACTAGATGACAAGAATGATTAGTGTTGAATTTGGTGAAAAACGCTCGAGAGTTTTGTTCTCAATAAATTTTTGAAATTTCCGAAAAATACTTGTGAACACTAAGTTTCCGAATTTAGCAGCTATCGAGTTCACTTCTTTAGCACCAAGATACTAGATGACAAAAACAATTAATAATGTAATTGAATAGAATTGCTAAAAAATCATGAAAATTTGAAACATGCACAGTAGGGTGGTCCTTATTTAGGGCTCAGACGAATTTTTTATCAGACGCCCCCCAAATTGACTCCATATAATTCACAAGCAATACCTTAATTTTTTCAGATTTTTATCTAAAAAAATTTGGCAAATTTGTATCACTTTTATTTTGGCTACAATTACTTGGAATTTTTTTTTCCAGCTAAACCATCACATGGACCGGATAGCTTGTTTATTTAGCTTCAATTTGCTTTTTTGATTTTTTTTTAAATTTGTTTTTCCTTACATTTAAACGCTGTTTGCGATTTAAAAAAAGTGAAAAAAGCCTAAAACAAAATTTTCTTCCACTTTAATAATGATTATGACGTTTAGGGGCAGAAACATGATCCTTTATATTTTTTCAATAATTTGATTGCTTGAAACAAAAAAAAACCATTCGATAGATCAAATTGATACTTTGCAGGGATTTTGTAGGTATATTGAGCTGTAAAAGTCACGCTCAACATTAGTCGTTTTGTCAGTATTTTTAATTTGGCCGATAATTTTCTAAAAAACCATAAATAGCCCTTTTTCTCCTGTTTTTTCAAATTCATGGCAAGGATAGAAAAAAAATTTGGTTTCAAAAAACTATCGTCAATCCTTGCAGAGCATTAATTCAAGTTTGTAAAACGCCCCTTCTGATTTCTGAGCGATCATTTGTTGCTGGCGATATCAATGGTCAAATACAAAAGGATCTTTTTTCATTAAAAGTCCGATATCTCAGCGAAAAATAGTCGCAGCGAGGTCTCAAAAAAAGCAAATTGAAGCTAAATAAAAAAGCTGGAAAAAAATTTCCAAGTAATTGCAGCCAAAATAAAAGTGATACGAATTTGCCAAATTTTTTTTCTCGGTAATTCTCAGGATTGCGTGAACGTGTAGCTTCGCAAATTTTTTTGCTAAATGATACGATACGACCATTTTTTACTGAGATACATCAGTGTTAAAAACCACTAAAAATTTAGAAAATTTTTTTGTTCCTTTAATTGTTTCCACTAGTGTATTTGAGGAAAAAATCGCATAATCGAACGGATCAATCTAGACGAATTGCAATTTGTCTAGATAATCCCGTAAGATAATGTGAATTTTTTCTCAAATAGTTGTACCAATGAGCACTAACATCGTACAGTTACAGATTTTTTAAAAAATTATTACACTTAGAATAAAATATATCCTGAGAATAAGGGCGAAACACATGTATTTCCCCGTAGTAAAAAACTCCATTGAATCGCCAATGGCAACCAATGGTCCTCATACGATTCCATTGGACAATGAATGGGGACCCATCGTATATACTTTCATTATCAATCGTCATCTGAATACACTTACAATCTATTTTCTCAATTCTGAGCTTCAATAATTTCTATTAAATGTAATATATATATATATACATATATATATATATATGATTGCTATATGATTGCTATATATGATATATGATATAATTATTGGTCGTTATGCTAATATTAGCATTATGATTAACCTTACTTACTGATAACTTACTTGATTATTTAATGCGCAATTCCATGTATATATAGCAATCATATGAAAGAATCTCCATTGATGATCCCATTTATTCCCCATTGCCCACAAAAACCAATAGAGGTGAATATGGCGAATTCACTAGGGAGATTGTCTCCATTGAATCCCCATGGGATAATCCCCATTCCGTTTCAAATGGGGAATTTAATGGCGAAAATGTCCTTAGAAAATTCGGCATTCATATCCATTGGTTTTGTGGGCAATGGGGAATGAGTGGCGAACAGCAATGGAGATTCTTTCGTATAGTAAAAACATCATTCATCGCCATTGAAAAATCCCCATTCATTCCCCATTGCCAAAATAACCAATGGGGATGAATGCCGAATTGCCTAAGGGGATTGTCTCCATTGAATCCCCATTAGATAATCCCCATTCCGTTTTAAATGGGGAATTCAATGGCGAAAATCCCCTTAGGCAATTCGGCATTCATCTCCATTGGTTATTTTGGCAATGGGGAATGAATGGGGATTTTTCAATGGCGACGAATGGAGTTTTTTACTACGGGTCAAATGGGGAAATCAACCTTCTTTTCGGGAGGGATTAGTCTAGATAAAAATCTGAAAAATTAGGGTATTGTTTTTGGATTATTTGGAGTCGATTTGGGGGGCGTCTGATAAAAAATCGTCCCAGCTCTAAATAAGGACCACCCTAATGCACATAGCTTCTTCATTTGTTTCCGTCGATCATGACGCTACCTTTATGAGGAAGCCATGATAATAAACATACACGTTACAAAGATGGTCAAGGAGGTCCTCATAGAGGCTTGACGAACGACGGAAAAAAATGAGGAAGTTATGTGCAAATTTCCAATTTGCATGGTTTTTATATTCCGGCATAAGCAACGCGATGGCCCCGAGCCTCGAAACAAAGGGGCTTGTTTTTTTTTTGCAAGGTTTAACATTATCGTTAATAGGAAAAAATAATTGTTGCGGACATTAAACTCGAGGAGTCCGAGATGGAATTGGAATCCCTCGAATTGGCGAATCGAGAGTTCAAAGATAGACTCAAGAGTCTCGAGAAGGAACTGTCGAGAAAGAGGACACCGAGTTTGCATTCGATACACTCGGAGGATCTTTTTTGCCTCACGAGAATTCGTCACCTCGGCGAGGAAGAAGTTAATTTGAAGCATAATATAAGAGAACTCGAGGAACGCGAAACACTGTTCCAAGAGCAGATCAATCGCATCCTGACGTCCAGAGAATTCCAAAAGGCGATGAAGGATAGTCAGTGTACGGGAAGAAAAGTCATTCCCTGTCCCGTGCTAGCTGAAAAGAATAACACGCCACAGATAAAGAAGTCATTAGCGAGGACGGAAAAGGAAGTTGTAAGTTTGAAGGTGATTATGTACCTTCTTCTGACAAATTTCTTTACCAAATTGCAATGTCCAATCCACGATTGATGGCCGGTTTCGTCACTTACGATTCAATTCTCAATAATTCTACCGAATAAGAGATACTTTGTGCTAGAAAACTCCAGATGTCCAGACGTCACAGAAAAATGCGGTAGAAACTGGCCATTGAACTAATCCAATGACATTAAAAAAACTTCAACGCCCATCTTAGTGAGAGACTAAAATAGACTTTCATCACAATTAGCCAACGATCACTCAAGATGAATCTCACGAGCTAGACAACTCGGTGACCGAACTCGAATCATCTGTAGACATCTCGGATACGGAAGACCTAGAGCAGAAAAAGTTAGAATGTGATACAAAGCCATTTAAACAATCAAATCGTAAAGAAAATGGCGACACGGAGGTGAGTTATGTGTTTAGAGAGTGGAGACTAATGAAAAATCAATTTTCTCCTGAATCCTTCTTTTACTTCTTCATAGAGAAATTTCTTTTCTTCGATATTTTCACTTCAGTATGTTAAAATGTCCTAATAAGTCAAAAATCATATTTACAAATAATGTCCGAATATTTGTGCTGTTGTAATTGCAAAAATCAGACTTCTATAACTATGGCTTTAACGATCGGGCTGAAATTTTCCAAGAAAGTTGATTCTCTAATCTCGTTTGCGTCATATTTCGAAGAATATTGAACAGCTCAGTTGGATTATTTTTTTACATTTTTCGTTTCTTCAAAAATGTTTATTAACGCTCTATACTTAGTCATTTTTGAGCTGGCGACCTTATTTTTTTACATTCAGTTGGACTATCATCACACACACTTTTTGCTATTGAATTTTTAAAAAAATTTGTGATTTCCTCCCATAAATTTGTAGCTACTGAGGTTTAATTTCTTGGCCAATGCACTAGGTAACAATAACTGGCATTTGTTGACATTGAATTTGAAAAGCATTGCTTGAGATGTTCAGTTAAAAACATCTTCGAATTACCAAGAAAAACCTGTGGCCGTTCTAACATTCATGAATTTATAATTATGGCTAATTATAACAAAAAGTGCTCGGGTTGAATTTGAAAAGAATGACTTGAGGGGAGGTTACCGTTGAAGCATGAAAAATGCATGAAATTTGGGATTTAAAAAAAATGTAAAATAAATAATTTATAAAACGGTTGTAAACGTATTTTATTCTTCAATCAATGGAGCGTAAATTCCAATTTTATTTATTTAAAAAAAAAAATGGTGGCTACAGCTCCCGTAAAATAAAGCCGTGCCCGGCATGTTCTAGTCTGCGCGGGGCACTCTACAGCTCGGCCAGTTCATACGAAACAGAAACAGATTGAAAATTATAAAACTAGATTAAATTTGGGGGGCCTTATCGATTTTCGTTTTCACGAAAACCTTTGAATGACGAAATGAAAGCCGTTTGAAAAAAGCCCAATTTTTTGTCTTGTTTTTTCCTTTTTTTTTGCTTCGACAGCCGAAAAAACTATTTCAAAATCAATTTTAGACAAAAATCCCTTTCTGATGGCCCAATAAATTGTATTTTCTTTCAATTGCGCAGAGATTGATGTGAATCGGTTCATCGGTTGAAGCTGTATGAGCGCGTTAAAAAATGTTATTCTTAGAAAAACGCATCTAAGTTTAACATTACAAAAAATCTTTGACAATTTACTTTAGTTATTAAAATATCCTTTTATTGCACTCCGTGCGTAAAATGGCACTCTCCGCACTCGTGCAATAAAATTTTGTACGAAACTCGTGCGAGAAACATTTTTCTGACTCGTGTGATTGCAGCATTCGCCTTCGGCTCATGCTGCAAACTCACACTCGTCAGAAAAAGTTTCAACGCACTCGTATCGTAATGTACTATTTCCTCCGTGTTTCTAAACACTTTAAGGATGCAAATTATGTAAACAAAAAAACAAATATAATTTTTCATCGTCATGAATGGTAACCTTTTCCTCTTAAGAGGTTTAAACGACATTTCTCAATTTTCGAAAATTCAAAATGTTTGAAATACATGGCATCTCAAATTGCCTTTTCAAAATGGTTAAAGTCCGTGTTATATTCCTTGAGATTTTTTTTATTAACGAGTTTCCGCTATGAAGAAACTAAAATCACGAAATTTTTCTGCTAATAGAAAATGGTTTTGTAAATGAAGAAAAAGATGCGGAATCAACGTGCAAATTTCCACAATTTCTTTCCATAGGAATCCCTGAAAGCCTGCGGATGTCCGACTTCAGCGTTGATAACGTGCTACGACAAATCGTCCTGTCCAGCTGCTTCACGAATGTCAACAACTGAAAAATATCATTCCTCTCGGAAGTCCCCACAATTGCAGAATCTACGTGGGATCAAATGTCCAAAGCATCAAAAATCCGTTTCGTTATCCGGCTGTACTCCCAAGACTTGTTGTTCGTCTATGACCACAAAATCTCACGTATCGAGGAGACAATGTGTCTCTCGTTGCAAGAATTCGTCGAATTCGTCACCGGTAAAATTTGGCAATCATTCGACGAATGTTCAATCGCGAATTTGCAAAACCAAGTCCCCGCATCCGATGCCAGAAATTGTGAAATTTCCCGCAAGTACATGCAAGAAATGCCAAGATTTGATACTCCCTAAGCGGAAACATGTCGAGCCGCGACAATCCTCGCGATGCCGATGCTCTTGCAAAGGTAAATGCGCAAAGGGTAAATCCGATGTCCCCTGCAATTGCGCTGAATATTTGGAATCTCCGGATGATTTGGGATATCAGCCGGGCGTTAATCCAACGAGAAAAACCGATCACAGCAGCACTGACGAGGAATATTCCGAGTGTTGTGACTGCGGCTGCAATGACAGTGACGAGAGTAATTCTTGTCAATGTTGAATGTGGATGTCTACCGATCAAGGTCTCGAGACATCGACATTGGTCACTGCTATCAACGTCAAGAGATGCGAATTAACAAAAAATGTGTATACAAAGAAAAAGTATAATAATCGACAGTATATAAGATCAAAACTATGAGTTTATTTTGATTTAAGAAAGAAGAAAGCATTTACATGCAACTGCAGCTACGAGAGACTGAACTAGAATTTTTTTTATTGCAAAACACTCTGTTTTCTTTTGGTTGTCCGTCAGGCGCAATTCTTCAAAACTCCACGTCCTTTCCAAAAGAATAGTATTTGTGTTTCACGGCGCTGTAGAAGAGAGAAACTTTCGTTAGTTTTAAAGGATATTCTCGATTGATAAGTTTAGACGGTTAATGCAAAAAATGCAATATTTTTCGTACCTCTGCATACTGCAAATTCTGCCGTTGCAGTCGAACGAATGAATCTGGAGAATATCTTCCGGTGAAAGACTGAAATCGAAGACATTGAAGTTTTCTTCAATGCGATTTTTCGAAACTGATTTTGGGATTACGATGTGTCCTCGATCGATCTGCGGAAGTTTAAATTTAATTTGTTTAACTCATTGTTTCAAAGAAATTAAACGTTCAAGCCATTTTTTGAAAATTCGGATTTGCTCACCTGATAACGTAGAATAACTTGAGCCGGTGTTTTCTTGTATCTGCTAGCGATCGATTTTATTTTACGATCCTCGAGTAACAAGGCGTCCTCAGGCTTGGCCCATGGTCTATCGGGTGATCCAAGGGGACTGTAAGCCGTTATTGTTATTCCATTGGATGCACAGAATTCGGATAGCTTCACTTGTGTCAAATAAGGATGACACTCGACCTGATTGGTCACCGGTTTTATTCTACAGCTCGTTAATAATCTCTCGACCTGCTTTGAATTAAAATTACTGATGCCGATGTTCTTTACGAGGCCTTTGTCCATGAGGCTCTCCATGGCATTCCAAGTGTCGATGTAATCAACATCGCTTGCAAGAGTCTCGCCATTCTCGGATGTTGGGAATAATTCTTCTCCCTCTGAAGGAACATTGTTTATCAGATTTATGAAATAGGCGCAAAATTTGCTTCAATCAAAGCTCGCGGAATCAGATTCTTTCGCTTCCTCATAAAGCAGAAGTCTCCAAACTACCGCTCGTGGGCCAAATTAGGCCTGCAAGTGTCATCAATCCGGCCCGCGACAGCCCGCGTAGAATAAAAGAATCTTTGAAAGAATCTTGAAAAGAATCACGGATAGGATCCGCAGCGAGATTCTTTCAAAGATTTTGAGATTCTGTTCAAGATTCAAAGATTTTTTTCAGATTCTTTCAAAGATTCTTTCCAAGAATCTTTTGTTGGATCGGATGGGAATGTTCCGAAGAAAATCTTGAAAAGAATCTTAGAATCTTAGAAAGAATCTTGCTCCAGATCCTATCATGATTCTTTTTAAGATACTTTCCAATAATCTTGGAAAGAATCACGGATAGGATCCGGGGCAAGATTCTATGAAAGATTCTTTTTAAGATTCTTTCAAAGATTCTTTCAAGAACCTTTCCGATAATCTTTTGTCGGCTTGGACAAGAATCTTCCGATAAATCTTTAGAAGAATCTTTGAAAGAATCTTAAACAGAATCTCAGAATCTTGGAACGAATCTTTAGAAAAATCTTGAAAAGAAAATCTTGCATCGGATCCTATCGGCAATTCTTTTTAAGATTCTTTCCAAGATTCTCTTAAAGATCTTCGAGAGATTCTCTTCCGAAGTGACAAAAGATTCTTCGAAAGAATCTTTAAAAAAATCTTCGGAAAAATATTGAATACTCTTTGAAAGAAACCTTTAAAATTCGTTATTGCACTCCGTGCGTAAAGTGACCACTTCTCGCACGCTTCGCTTCGCTGCGCGTGCGAGAAGCGGGCACTTTACGCACTCGTGCGATAAAATTTTGTACGATACTCGTGCGAGAAACTTTTTCTCAACTCGTGTGATTGCAGCATTCGCCTTCGGCTCATGCTGCAAACTCACACTCGTCGAGAAAAAGTTTCATCGCACTTGTATCGTAATGTACTATTTACAGATTCTTCCAAAGATTCCTCAGAAGATTTTCGTCCAATATGCGACAAAAGATTCTTTGGAAGATAGTCGTCCGAGCCGACAAAAAATTCTTGGAAAGAATCTTGCTCCGGATCCTATCCGTGATTCTTTTCAAGATTCTTTGAGGGTTTTTTTCCAGATTCTTTAGAAGATTCTTTCAAAGATTCTTTTTTTCTTCGCGCGAGCTAATGGCTTTTTGTTGTAAAATTAGAACGGTTTCGGCCCTTGGAACTTACTGGAGTAATCAGTGGCCTCAAGGCTGGAAAGTTTGGAGACGCCTGTCATAGTTTTCGCGAAAAAAAATTATGTTCGCAATTTTTATGTCAGTATGTTCACAATGTCCCAAAACTACGAGAAATGACATTTTGAAAAAATGTTCAGACGTCTGCATATGTACGCGCGCGCGCGCGGGTGCGTGTATGTGTGTGTGTGCGTGTGTATACGCTTTGTGCTCGCCTCAAAATGAATATATCTTGAAAACTGTCTAGGCGATCAAGTTGAAATTTGGTATGCAAGTAGATCATTTAGGTCCCTTTACTCGGTGCAAATTTTTTTGAAATTTCAAAACAATTGTCAATTTGGCGGCACTTTTACTTTTTTGCAAAATGTTTGTAGTAACTCTATCCTTTCTTAATTTTGCAGTTATCACGCTGACATTTTTTGTAGACATACACTTTATAATAAGGATGATTGGGATTGAATATAGAAAAAATCGCTTAAGAGGTTCGGTTTTTTAAAAAAATCTAATTTTTAGCAAAAAGTTTGTGAGTACTCTAACTTTCGTAATGTTGCACCTACCAAACTGATTTTTTTTTGTGACGATGCATTCAATGACAATGAAAAATAATACTGGATTTCAGAAAAATCGTTTAAGGGGTTCGGTTAAAAATTTGGTTTTTCTTTCAACAAATGTTTGTTAACGCTCCAACATTCGCATGTTTTAAATTGTCGAGTTAACATTTTTTGCACAAATACACTGGATGACAAAAATGGTTAGTATTGAATTTGGAGAAAAGCGCTCGAAAGTTTCGTTCTAAACAAAATTTTCGTAATTGCCAACAAATACTTGTGAACACTAAGTTTCTTAATTTAGCAGCAATCGAGTTCACTTTTTTAGCACCAATACACTAGATGACAAAAACAATTAATAATGTAATTGAACGATTCCGCTCATTACTAATTATTGAAATTATTGGAATTGCTAAAAAAATCATGCACATAGCTTCTACATTTACTTCTATCGTTCTCACTCCGAAGCTTCCTTTATGAGGAAGCCATGATAATAAATATACATGTCATAAAGATGGCCAAGGAGGTCCTCATAAAGGAAGCTTGACAAACGACGAAAAAAAATAAGGAAGCTATGTGCAAACTTCCAATTTGCATGATTTTTATCTTTGATCCAAAGTGAATGTTATTGGATATGGTACCTTTGAATCCAAAGGGCCAATGCATCAGGTAAAGATCAAGATAATCCAGGCAAAGATCTTTAAGGGTGTTCCTCAGAGCATCCTCGACGAGAGCCGGACGATGATGCGTGTTCCACAATTTACTGGTGACAAATATGTCTCCACGCTTGACGGCACCTTCGGCAATTTTAACCGTAATTGCAGCACCTATTTCTTTCTCGTTGCCGTATACCGGCGCACAATCGATGTGCCTGTAGCCAATGTCAATCGCGTCTTTCACAGCTCTTCCCACCTCTCCTGATTTTGACTAAATTATTTTTTAGTAATTTTTTTGTCTTGTCGAGAAAATGATCATTTAGTGTCAAGTTCTTGCACGAAAACATATAGAAAATTCTTGAAAAAAATCCGAAAACAATTAATGATCGAAATCAAACTGCGCGGGATTTCTCTTTTCGATATGGTCATAATTTTTTTCGTTTTCTATTTGATTGATGATAAGCATCAACGAGCTGGGAAAAACTACACTATTACTTTTTATCACAGCATTGGTCTCTGGAGGAGTAAAACTGTGCGACAAAGATAAAAATGAGGAAAAATGTGCTGTAAAAGATTATGATTAGTTCTGCGAATAAAAATAGTCCAGAGACGATTGATTCCGCAAGTGCCTTTTCATAAACTTACGAACAAAAGTCAACGTGAGCAAAAAGAAAAATTAATTTCCTGAAATAAGAATCTATGTTTCCATTTTTTTTTGTGCCTATCAATATATTGTTTGTATGATTTAAAAATATAAATGTCTAATTGACAATGTTTACCAATTATGATGTATTTTTTATGTATCCACTTACAAACAAAAATTAATTGTGCGAAAAATTAATTAACAGAATTATCATTAATTTTTGTATTTATTTCTTTCGTATACATTTACAATGTAAACGTTTGAATGTTTGTTTAATACAATACCATGATATAAATATTGAATCGTTTGTATGGTAAATTAATACATGAATTACACCGGCACACAAAATCAAAAAAGTGGTATGTACTTTTGACCAGGCCCACCTATCTATATGTATTTTGATGCGCTGAATCCGAATCCAAAGTCCGTTTGGCTCATACACTCTCAAAATTTTAAGTAAATTGCGAAAATCTGCTAAAAATGGCTAAAAATGGCGAAAATCGCAATCAAGTATGTTTATAATGTATTTTGATACGCTGAATCCGGTTGCCGAGTCTGTTGATCTCGACCATGCATTCACTGCTGTCCGAGAATTTGAACTTGAAATTCCGAGCCGCACAAATAAGTTGCACTGCCCTTTTAAAAATAAAGATATTTCAATTTAACGAGCGGCGTTTTAAAGAGGACATATTCAGCTTCATATCGCTTTATCAAAAAAAAAATCGATTTTTTTGAAATTCGGTACGTCCTTTGAAGCATGTGGTTGTTTTTTTGGGTTTTTTTTGGCGTACGACCCATCAAATTTTTTTAAAACTGTTTTTCACATAAAAAACTTGTGGAGAGGAGTATAAGCTTCAATTTTGTTTTTTTAAACGTTTCGTACGATTTTTCTTTGCAAAAATATTCAAATTTTTGTAAAAAACGATCATATTTATAAAATGAAGCGTAACTCCAAAACTACTGAGTTTTTGTGAAATCATTAAGAGGGTAAAAAGTTGCATACAGTTGTTTTGGATTCAATGAAATCTGTTCAGAATTTTTTCTCAACATTTTTTTTCGGGATTTTTCCCTGTCAACGAGATTTTTTTAAATCTTCAACATGGAGTCTCTTACCTCATCTACACAGCTTTTTCTTCGAAAAAAGTCATTTACATGGCTTTTTTATCGGAAAACCCGAGTAGATGAGATAAGAGACCCGATTGTTTCAGATAAAAAAATTTGAAAAAAAAATGGAAAAAAAATCTGAGATAATTTCATTGAATCCAGAATAATTGTATGCAACTTTTTACCCTCTTAGGGATTTCACAAAAACCCAGTAGTTTTTGAGTTACGTTTCATTTTATAAATATGATCGTTTTTTACAAAAATTTGAATATTTTTGCAACAAAAAATCGTACGAAACTTTTTAAAAAACAAAATTGAAGCTTATACTCCCCTCCACAAGTTTTTTATGCGAAAAACAGGTTTAAAAAAAATTCATGGGTCGTACGCCAAAATTTCAACGCCAAAAAAGAACAAAAAAACGACCATGCTTCAAAGGACGTACCGAATTTAAAAAATTCGAATTTTTTTTTTGGCCAAAGCAAAATGAGGCTGAATACATCCTCTTGGAAACGCCGCTTGTTAAATTGAAATATCTTTATTTTTAAAAGAGCAGTGGAACTTTTTGTGCGGCGCGGAATTGGGCCAAGTGTTTCCAAACTTTTGGACGGCACTTTATGGATGATCAAGATTAACAGACTCGGCAATCGGATTCAGCGCATCAAAGTACATAAGAAACATACTTGATCTAGTTCAATACAAAATTTTTCATACTCATAAGTGCGATTTTCGATAATTTTTAGGCATTTTTAGTGATTTTCGCTATTTAATCAAATTTTTGCGAGTGTACGAGCAAAACTGAGTTCGGATTCGGGTTCAGCGCATCAAAGTACATAAGAAACATACTTGATCTAGTTGAATAAAAAAAATTTCATACTCATAACTGCGATTTTTCGCAATTTTTAGCCATTTTTACGGTTTTTCGCAGTTTACTCAAAATTTTGAGGGTATATGAGCCAAACGGACTTCGAATTCAGATTCAGCGCATCAAAATACATAGAGATACATGGGTCTGCTCAAAAGTACAGACCACTTTTTTGATTTTGTGTACCGGTGTTATTAGACTGGCCCAAAATAAATCGTTATTTTTTCATTTACTTTCTATTTAATGATGTCGAAGTTTTTACTATAATATTGAACTTCGTGAAAGGAAGCCTACGTACGATTTTTTTAGCGGTATCGCAATGGATTTTTTTATTTGCCATTTGATTTAAATATGGAAAATCAATGTCTATACTTTGAATGGAAAAAACATATGGGGCGGAATGAATCATTCCGATAAAATGAAATCAGTATCGGTTCTGCCTCGTACAATTTTGTTTCGCCGGAACATCGACTTGGCTGAAGTATTTTTGGCTGAGGTAAATTGTTTTTCGGCCGAAAGGTAGTCAAATAAATGGGGCGAAACGAATACTAGCACTTTTTTTTACCCATTTTCCCGATATTTTCTTATAATGATGCGTGTCTTGAAAATCGTGAATCCTAAATTGTTTATGACGCACTAATCTACAAACAATGTAAACAGTGTAAACAATATCATACACGAGAGGATTTATACGTCCATTTACTGTATAGAATTATTTTTCTCCCTATCCAAACAATAGATATCGATTTTCCATGTGTTAATTAAATGACAAATACAAAATCTGATTGAGGTACCTCGGAAAAAATCATACGCAGTCTTTATTTCACGGCGTTCGATATTATAATAAAATCAATAATTTTATCTAATTGAAAGTAAAAAACAAGGATTTATTTTGGTTCAGTTTAATGAATTATGAATGAATTGTAAATGAATCATAATGATAATTGCGAGGAACTTCAATTAATTATTGATGATGACGAATGAATATTCATATAACGTACTTTCCATGTACCCAAACCAAGGCAGGGTGAAGAATTTCCATTGTAAAAATTGACCATCGCCATTGTACTCGTTGCCAATTCAAACTCGTAAATATGTCGAGGAAGAAAAACACAATACTTCAGTTTTTCGTTATAGTCACGGATGCGATATTTTCTGAATTGCGGAGTGCGACGCTACGATCGCAATATAACGCAAGATATTGACGAGATTGTTCACAATGCGAACGCAATCGTGTCTGCTCTAACATAAGAAAAAATCCAAAGTCTCCTCGATCTACAGATAGTCTGTTTTATCGGTCTACAGCTAACGCTATAAACCTCACAAGTGGTTTGTAACTTGTGATTGAACGTGGGCATGGGAAAAAAAATGACGTTAAATATCATCATTAGCCACATCGTTCTTTCGGAATGTTTATTATTTCTTCTATCGGAAACGCTATGAACGAACAGTGGCCTTGATTCATAGCTCATCGATCGAACTATATAGAAGGCTCTCTAGCAAATATTTAAAGAATGATAAATTGATTCTTTGGAAAGACGAGCGATGCCGTTGTAGTAGTAACAAAGATTATATTGAGTCGATTTTATCGCCTCAACTAAAAGTGTTCAAAGAATGAAAAACAGAAGTCACGGAAATTCTGAATCATCACATTTTATTTGCGAACATCGTGTAGAAAATTTTTGAGACACATTCAATGTGCCATTGAGAAGAACAATAATAACATCAATTGCAATTTATATATATCTTTTTTTTTCTCGCAATTATGACGCATTTTTGCATTTTTTTGCAATCATAAAATTCTAATACAAAACTCATATGACTTAGAACAAAAATCTTCGAAACTCACGAGCGTAGTGATTTTTCAGAAGGGAATGTTGAATGGGAAGTATGCACTAGACTCGGACCTGTAAAATGATATGATTGCATTAAAATTCGAATCAAGTCAATCATTTTGTTAAAACGTGAAGTACATCGAATAAATAAAAATAATTCGAATTAGTTTTAATTTCTTACCCAGTCATCGGGCAAATTCTCCCGTTACAATCGAAGGTGTCGATATAAGCGATGTCTTCCAGAGTAAGCTTGAAATCGAAAATTTTAGCGTTCTCAGCGATTCGAGACTTTGTAACGGATTTCGGAATCACGACGTGGCCACGATCAATCTGTACAACGGCGAATAATTTAAAGAAAGGCATTAAAATGTTTCAGGGTTATATTACAATTAAAATTAGATCAAAATATTTCATTCAATAAAGGTTTTTGAAATTTTCAAATTTTTATGAATTTTCATCAAGAAAAATATTCTTAAAATTTGTAAAATTTCTACTATGAGTTCATTGGATCCAATTAACTCTTTTTATACATACTTTTATGAAACAGTATTGTAAAAATTAGTAAAATTATCATGCCATTAGGTTTTTTTTTAATTCACAGTATATAATTTGTCGTTTTTGGAGACTGACGGAGGTTTTTATATTACTTCTTTAAAATAAATTATTGAAATTCTTTGTGACAAAACTTCTCAGTAAAAGTGATAAACTATAAGAAAAAAAAACATTAAATAAGTCGAGATATAGATTATGCATTCAAACCATTAATACATTATTGGTTTTTTTTGAGAGCACACATAACTTTGGGCCTTGCAGTCCGAAGTAAGTTTATTTTTCAACACCCGGAAAACAGCTGATGTTAGTCTGGAAACTTTACCCAAATGTTAAGATGAACTCCAAGTAAGTCAGATAATATATTAATTTTTCTTTCGTAAATTCCTTGTTTTTAGATTAATCGTTTTGACGGTAAAAAAATGTTGTCTACCTATTTTTCAAATTTGCATAAGACTGGTAATCTTTTCATCAAAATGCTTTATGAGAAAGCGTTTTTTTGCTAATGAGACAAACAACTTTTACTGATTGCAACAAATATATTTTTAAAAGCCATTTTGGGAAATGGTTGGACATTTTTCAAAAAGGTCAAGGTCATTCTTGTAGTAACTTTTTACGAGAGGTTTAATGGTGACCTTAGTTTTGACCTTGACGATAATTTTCAAGGTTATTTGGTGGTCAACTTTGTTTTTTCAAATGGAAACCTCCTTCTTTGCCATCGGCAATCGATGGAGCGGACAATTTGCACGTTCAAATATATACTTAGGTCATAGGTACATTTTGACCTTGGAGGACCTCTAAAGTCAATTAAACTTAAACAAGGTGTGAAACCTCTGGGAATAGAAGCTTTTCAAATTCTTCCGTAACGACTCAAGTTATTAATTTTAACAAGGCGCATTTAGTACTGACCTTGACGACTACCTTCAAGATTATTTCAAGGTCAACTTTGGTTTTTTAAATGAAAACCTATATTTTTGAGTTCTGAAATCAATAGAATAGATAGTTTTACATTTACATTAAAAGATTCGGAAAAGATCGATCAATTTTTTCGGAATAAGTTGAAATTCGGAACGCAAAAATACGGGTTTCCATTAAAAAAAAAACAGTTGACCTTGAAATAATCCTGAACGTCATAGATCACTACTAAATGCACATTGTTAAATTTAATAACTTTGGTCATTACAAAACAATTTGAAGAGCTTCTATTCCCAGAGGTAACCACACCTTGTTCAAGTTTAATTGACTTTAGAGGACCTCCAAGGTCAAAATGTACCTATGACCGAAGTACATATTTAAACGTTAAATTTTCTGCTCTATCGATTACCGATGTCAAAAAAGGGGGATGCCATTTGAAAAAACATAGTTGACCTTCAAATAACCGTGAAGGTTATCGTCAAGGTGAAAATTAAGGTCACCATTGAATTCTTCGTAAAAAAGTTACTACAAGAATGGCCTTGACCTTTTTGAAAAATATCTTAGCTGAAGAAATATTCAGCCGTCCCGTTACTTTTGTGACAGCTTGTATAGTCCGCTATAGTTAAACGTTTGCATAAAAAAAATTCTAAAATCGAATCCTGTAGTTACAAACAGATCTAAAACCCCAGGGTTTAGGGTCATGTCGGTTTGAAAAAAAAAATCATTATATGATCTGGCATTAGGTGAAAACTTACCTGATAGCGTATGAGCACTTGAGCCGCATTTTTTCCATATTTTTTCGCGACTTCAAGTAATTTTGGATCTTCAAGAAGCTTTGGATCATCAGGTTTAGCCCATGGTCTGTCTGGTGAACCGAGCGGACTGTACGCAGTTACAACGATATCGCGAGCTTTGCAAAATTCCGACAGTTTTTTCTGATTCAAGTAAGGATGGCATTCGATCTGTAATTTTAATTAAACAGTATATTTCTATTTGTTACCAATTACAAAAAATAATATTAACAGAATAAAAGTATTGTTACGTCCTGCTTTAATTCGGCAACCATTTTTTGTGTCGACCATTTTGGTTACGTCACACTTCAAAATTAATAGAAAATTTACAAACAAATTGTATTTATTGGTTCTCGAAGAGTCAACAAGTTACCAAATCTCATGTGACGGCTTATCAACGTGCCAGCAAGCAACCGTAGAGGATCCCTCGGTAAATATCGTCAGTGAATTTTCGCTGACAAATAGGATTTCACGGTAATCAGAGAGACGCTGCACACTTCGAAGATGTGCAGTGGCCGGGCGTAGTCTTTCCGGTCCCGCGCCTTGATTCACCGGAGTGTTTAGCACTAATTTATTACTATAACTTTAATCAGTCTTTCTCGGGAGCTCGACTAGCAGGGTCCAGCTCCAAAAAAATTAAGAGTCGACCAGGATGGTCGAACTCGGCGTTGGATTATTTTGCAACAAACCCGCCACACATCCACATAACGCCGACTACCAAATTGAAATAAAACCAATCAGGGAATATAAAACAATGATAAATTCACACCAATTCCGCTCGTCCCGTTTCTATCCCTGACGGACGCATTCCTGTCTAAACAGGAACGATACAATATTACTCTGAAACGTCATCGGTGAGTACTCGAAAAAAAACAAAATAATAAACCGACCCAGGACGTAACAATATAAAAAAATTAAATAAGAAGCAGTAAGGCAGTCATCTAGTGTGACTAGTTCAAAAAATCATTTTTTTTGCATAAATTACAACCAAATATCAGCGGCGGTTTATACACTAGGCCCGCTAGGCCTAGGCATAGGTGGCGCTAGATGTCGATGCAGTTACCGACACATCACGTCAGCGGTGTCTTGTTATTGTATTGATATCCGACAAAGATTTCCAACTCACAATAACACGAGTTTCATTCAGTAGCATTAGTTTATTAGAGATAAACATGTCGAGTTTTGTGCCAACAAATTACGATTTGCGGACAGCCCTACTTTTCTGTTTTCATCTGAAGAAAACCGCAGCCGAATCGCATCGAATGCTTCTGGAGGCGTTTGGTGAGCATGCTCTCGGTAAAACACAGTGTTTCGAGTGGTTTAAACGGTTCAAAAGTGGCGATTTTGACGTGAGGAACGAAGAACGACAATGCTGTGTGTTTGGTGGGATCAGAAGGGCGTAATCTACTACGAGCTGCTGAAACCTGGGGAAACTGTCAATACTCAACGCTACCGACAACAAATGACCGATTTGGATCGAGTTTTGCGTGAAAAACGACCAGAATACCAACAAAGACAACACAAGGTGATTTTGCTGCATGACAATGCACCAGCACACAAAGCAAAACAGGTCCAGAAAACGATAGAGTCGTTCCGTTGGGAGATTCTTCAGCACGCGCCTTACTCACCAGACCTTGCCCCATCCGATTACTACTTGTTTGCATCGATGGGACACGCACTTGCTGAGCAGCGCTTTACTTCTTACGAAGATGTACGAAAATGGCTCGATGACTGGTTTGCCTCAAAAGAGCAACAGTTCTTTTGGCGCGGAATCCACAAATTGCCAGAAAGATGGGAAAAATGTAGGGGTGTGCGAATAGTGATCGAATCGAATATTAAAATTCGATTCGATTTTCGAATCGAATATTCGATGCATTCGAATATTCGATACATATTCGAATATTCGATGAATTTTCGAATATTCGATGAAATTTCGAATATTCGATGAATTTTCGAATATTCGATAAATTTTCGAATATTCGATGATTTTTCGAATATTCGATACATTTCCGACTATTTGAGATCACTGATCTTGACAGAAAAAGAATCTCCTTTCAAGTATTTGTATTTGAATATTGATTTACACCCCCGCTCAAAAGTTTGGATACACCTGTCGATATTTCTTGCCGCACTAAAAGTTCCATAACTCCGCAAAAAAAAGTTATGTAAATTTTTTAAAAAAGCGTTTTAAAAGGAAGAAATTCAGCTTTGTTTTCCTTCGTTTAAATATTTTCAATGATTTTTTTTCGACCTGGTATGACCTAATGACTTTTGGGCAATATTATTATTGATGAACAATAAACAATAATTATTATTGATCATTGTTGTTCATAGCATGCAAAATGTTTGCAGAATTTTTTCAGATTATTTATCAAAGTTTTTTAAACATTTTTCTATGATTCGTCGAGGTGTTTTTTTTTATTTTTTAATTTGTCGCGAACCCTACATAATACAAACAGGTGAAATATCCAAATTATTTTGACTTGGTTTGGGTTTGTATTAGGGTTCACGATAAATTTTTTAAAAAAGCACCTCGACGAATTATAGAAAAATGTTTAAAAAACTTTGAAAAAAAAATCTGAAAAAATTCTGCAACATTTTGCATGCTATGAACAACAATGATCAATAATAATTATTGTTTATTGTTCATCAATAATAATATTGCCCAAAAGTCATTAGGAAATTGTTAAAGAAATTGTTTAATAAATTTATTAATAACTTTTAGACAATATTATTATTGATCATTGTTGTTCATAGCATGCCAAATGTCGCTAAATTTTTTCGGATTTTTATTGTATCACGGAGTACGAAAATTTCAATCGGATACATTTTTCGCTGGGACGTCATTGTCACAGTTTCGAGCGAAAATAATTTTCAAAACTTCATAGAAAAATTTTGAAATAATTCCAGGCGATTCCACGTGTACCTACGCTACTTTTTTTTATCCTTGACATTTTCTCTAAAACTCTATAGTTTTTAAATTACGTTTGATCAACTTGGATTATCTTGGATTAATTTACTTTGAACTAATTTGAATAGCTTTGAGATAACTTTGAATTAACTTGGCGAGCAAAAATCATACTAAAGTTTTTTAGAGACAAAAATGAAACGTTTGCCAACCCTTTGGAATTTACCGTACATAAAAAAGACAAAAAAAAAATGTCCTCGAGTTATGCACCCAATTGGCGATGGTCGAAAAACGGTCACGTTCACAAGTTCGTACCAAGTCGAAAAAAAAAATCATAAAAAATATTATAAATAAAGAAAACAAAGCTGAATTCCTTCCCTTCAAAACGCTTTTTTTTTAAATTTGGATATCTTTTTTTTTTTACGGAGTTATGGAATTTTTATTGCGGCAAGAAATATCGACATGTGTATCCAAACTTTTGAGCGGGGGTGTATATAAAGATCGGTATCCGATTAACCATCTTCTATGATTCTTTCCATCTTTGGAGATTCGACGAAAAAAATCAGTGTGAGTGTCAAAGTACTCACGAGAATTGATGTGTAAAGTAAAAACATGCTTATAACAGTCTATACTATCGGACAATGCAAGAAAAAAATCGAATTTATAAATATTTTACAGTGAGATGAACCCCTAATATTACAATTATTCATTGGATTTCTTATACAACATTTAACTTTTTTATTGATGATTTTACTCTGGTCTATTCCATTTAGAGTATTACGTAATAAACAAGCTGATTGGCTAGTCACCGGCAGTTTGACAGAGGGAACTCTGAACTGCTCCGAGCGGCGACCTAAAGCGTTAACCATAAACATGTGTTATCGAAAAGTCGATGTTTATTTCGATTTTTTGAAATCATCGTACGTTTGTTTCGACCTTTGATTACTCAAAACCGCATAAAATAACTGATTAGATTACATGAGATCATAAAATACTCAATAAGAAACTCGAATATTCGAAAATAAAACAAATATTCGAAAAAACATCGAATATTCGAACAGAAATCGAATATTCGAACCAAAATCGAATATTCGAACAAAAATCGAATATTCGAACCAAAATCGAATATTCGAACGAAAATCGAATATTCGAAAAACATCGAATATTCGAACGAAAATCGAATATTCGAACAAAAATCGAGTATTCGAACCAAAATCGAATATTCGAAAAAAATCGAATATTCGTTTTGATAATCGAATCGAATAATTCGATTCCATTTGATGCCGAATATTCGAAGTTTTCGAATATTCGCACACCCCTAGAAAAATGTATAGATAGCGACGGACAATACTTTGAATAAGTTACTTTGTATCATATCATTACAATAAACGTGTTTTTTCTGTACGAAAATTCCGGTTTCATACTTACACACCTGGTATACTAGACTGATTCAAAAAAGCGACTACTTAGTTTTTCGAAATAACACATTAAATACTTTCGGGGAGGTGAAAAAAGATGCCTGTTAAAATTAGAGCTCTTAATAATAACATTTAGCGACCGCGCATCGCATATTTTTATTTCCCATTTAAATAACACAGGAAAAAAATTCAAACTTTGAAATTTTATATTTAGCCTGCAAGTCAATGTACCAAAATGAACGACACATATTCTTATAGAGAATTGAACACTCAACAAAAAAGTTCTCTTATGATTTTTCGATAAACTCACTCCTTAAAATGTTATTCAAGGTTAAAGTTAAATTTAGAGTAAATTTCACTTTTTTTTTTTTAGTTTCCGATAAAATGTTAAAACTTATTACTAAATATCGTAAAATCTTTATTGAAAATTCTATGATTTGTGATTTTCCAAGAGTAATGGAGTCAGGTAACAATTTTCAATAAAGAAATACTATTTAATATTAGAAAAATTATTATTAGAAAAATTAGATCTTAGATATGGGGCGTTCCATCCCAAATCGGACAGTTTGAAAAACTTTTTTTTTTATTTCCTCAATTTTTTAATATTTTTTGGTACCTATCAAAAGACGCCTCCTGTTAAATTTTGAGATTTTTTTTTATTACCCGTTCAAAAGATATTAAATTAGCAAAAAACCACTCTTTTTTGGTATTTTGGTTATACCTTCTTTGATAATGATACAAATTAAAAGTTTTTTTTCAAAATTTTTGTTTTTTATGGCCTTTTCAGAAAAAAATGCCACAAAAATATTTAACGCGTTTTTGAATGTTTTTTAAGTTTTAAACTATTAATCGCGTTTTTGAAAGTGAGTGTCATTTTTTTCTTACATTTTTTGGTTTAAATATCTATCTGTTCAACAATTTTTAAGATTAGTCCGATCATGGGATTTCCATAACTACTATTTTTTTTCGATTTTTGAAAATTCAAATTTTTATTTTTTTTATAAATTATTATGAATACCAATTTTTGTTTCTGTATAGTATTTTTTTCATTATTTAGAATTTACTTTGACACTTTTTTATTGTTAACAGGTTCTTGAAATTAATAATTAATCGTTAAGTCTATTTATGAACAATAATAACAACAGTTTTTATTTATTCGGGTATTTTTTTGAAAACCTTAGGTATACGATTATTTCCTGAATTAGAATATTCCTTTGCCAATACGTTTCTAATATTCAAACATTCTAGTGGACGTATTAAAAATTAGTTTATAAAAAATCAAATGACTATGGGAAGATCCATTACTTTTCGAACTCATCCTGCGGGGTCGGATCAGCGATTTGGCTGCTGATTTTTTTCAAGAAAGTAGGTCATAAGAAAAGACGATCCTGAACTTTTCAGCTCAAAATAATAAAATTTGTTGGCGGTATAAATTTTTGAATTTGAAAAAAAATCGATTTTTCAGTCAATTTCACGATTTTTTTGCACGAACTTCTACGAGGCTTGGGTAATCGAGTAGAACGGCATTTCCCTTCTTTGACCTCCTATTTTCAATAAAAAAATAGTTTTTTATGCAAAAGCAAAATCCGGTTAATTGCAGACCCCTTCCTTGAACTTCTATTTTCGCAAAATTTTGCGTAAAAATGAAACGCTGTCAGGTTAAGGATTTTCCACGTAGACTAATTTCCGACGGCTCAAATTTTTCGTCTTGGTATATACTATTATTACCTACACTAATTTTTAGATATTGCAACGTTCCTTTTTATACACGGCCTCGCAAAGCCAACGAAATTCTGAAAAATCGCTGTTTCCAGATCGCCGTAACTTTTTTCTATCAACTTGAAATCGCTTGAAATTTTCAGGGAATATACTTTATTATATCATCAAACAACGCTGAAAATTTCAAGCTTAGTTTTGAATTGGTTTACGAGCGGTGAATTTTTTAAATGGTCCAGTTTTCCTTGTAATCTTTCCTGTTTTGTGGCATTATCAATGACTTACCGAATCGCGCGTGTAAAATTTACACTTTTCTCTCAATAAGTGTAATAAAAAACTATGAAAATATTGCAAAATTATATATCAAAGTAATGTTATCAAAATTCGACTTAGAGCCCTATAATATCTACCGCTATATAAGAAAAACACATACTCTACGAGAATATGATTATTATAGTTATGTAATATTTTTATTTACCTTTTACATTATATTTTAGAATTTAAATTTGTGTATTTGATTATCTTTATCGAACGAAGTGATACTCATTGCTATACTCTTATCGTTAATGGGCTTATAGCAATGGTACATTCTTGTGTCCTTGATGGTCTTAACGCCGTCCAACGCTGCAGATGTCCAACGAAGTCAAAGACATTTAAAAAAACGATTTGACAGCGTTAAGACCATCACGGACCCAAGATTGTACCATTGCTATAAACCCATTGACGATAAGAGTATAGCAATGAGTATCACCTCGTTCGATAAAAATAATCAAGTACACAAGTTTATATCCTAAAATATAATGTAAAAGATAAATAAAAATATGATATAACTATAATAATCATATTCTCGTAGAGTTTGTGTTTTTCTTATATAGCGGTAGATATTACAGGGCTCTAAGTCGAATTTTGATAACATTACTTTGATACATAATTTTGCAAGATTTTCATACTTTTTTATTATACTTATTAAGAGAAAAAAGTGTAAATTTTACACGCGCGATTCGGTAAGTCATTGATAATGCCACAAAACAGTAAAGATTACAAGGAAAACTGGACCATTTAAAAAATTCACCGCTCGTAAACCGGTTCAAAACCAAGCTTGAAATTTTAAATAAATAAATATCTTTTCTTGCGGTGATTATCTTCAATAAAGGATTTGATGGCATTTCGAAAGTTTTAGTTACAACGGGATGTCAAGTTGCCAACGTAACTCAAGATTACGCCCATTGTTGTAATAAAGCGCGTATTTGCCGCTCCAAACGATGTCGAGCGACTTTGCTGAAATAAGCCAAGCTACAGAGATTAGTTCATGTAAAAAGTGTTAGAAGAAAACCAGCTGCGCCATTGTTTGGAGAATAGTGTCATATCCCACACCAATATGACGTCTGAATGAATCGCTGTCGATTTCTTATGTAAGATGTGGACATTCGAATACATTTTCCGAAAGACATCTTAATGAGTTCAGAAAGTAGTCGAATGCGCCACTTTGAGGAATAATTTTGATATCTGTGAAAAGTTGTCTTGAAGATAACGTTTTCAGACTCCTCCAAAAGATATCGTAGACTACTATTTCGAGATTTCTTCAGAAGACATCGTCAAGATAACTTTTTGAGGGCTTCTTTAAAATTATTGAAAATTATTTTTTTTTCTTATTTCTATCGTTTGCAAAATTTTTTAATACGTTTTTTAATTTATTTGCATAGCTACTGGACCGACTCATCTCCCTCCACCGGGACTCGAACCCGCGACCTGCCTCTTTATCCTACCTAAGAACCTAACGCGCTACCTATTACGCTACCGACTACTTATGAATTCTCTTTACTTATATGATATATCATTGGTGAAATCACAGAGTATAAACGGTTTCGATATGTATCCGAACAAATATTATTACGTAGTTCATCTGGATATGCGATTTCTAATAACTTTCTAATATTCATTCCGAAGATCTCTTAAGGATGTTGAGTCCCTATGAAACTTGTTAATGTTGATTGCTCAATAAATAGCTTCTTAATCGTCGTGAAATTTTTACACGACCTCCTGAATACTTTATGTAAAAACATACCAAATTTTCAGAATTCTATCATCATTGCTTCAACCTCTTTAAGGGTTAAAATGAAAAATGATGAGAAAATTTTTTAAATCTGGTATGTTTTTGTATGAAGTATTTAAGAGGTCGTGTAAAAATTTCACGACGATTAGGAAGCTCGTTATTAAATAATTAAATGTTAAAAACAATTTTTTAAACAAATAAAAAAAATATTTATCAATAAACTTCGTTTTGTTTCCGTTGCTTTCAACATATTGTAGATATATAAAAATTGAGCGGTAAAAAAAAAACTTATCGCAAAGTTATATCAGTTTCCATAAGACTACATTTAATTTAATTTTTCAATGTTAATTGTTCGATAACGAGCTTCCTAAAATCGCCGTGAATTTTTTACACGACCTCTTAAATACTTCATCCAAAAACATACCAAATTTTCAGAATTTTCTCATCATTTGCCATTTGGGACTCAACATCCTTAAGGGCAGGCTAAACACCCTCCACCCCGCCTTTTCGCTCTTGCGAGTGCGAGAAAGAGTGCCTATAGGGAGCCTGTGAGAGCGAGAGAGAGGGTCTTTAGTCTGGCCTTAAGGGGAGGGTAAACTCCCTCCCCCGCCTTGTCGCTCTCGTGAGTGGGAGAGAGATAGAGCTAAAACTTTCAACACATTTTTCTCGGAGATGGCTTGATGGAATAAAAAAAGAATAGTGGGGCCATCTGTATACATTAATTACGCAGGCGACCCGAATAATCTTTTTTCATTTCATCAAGCCATCTCCGAGGAAAATCTGTTTAAAAAATTTTGAGGTTATGTTTACCTTTACACTTAGACTTTACACTTTACAAGTAGTCTACACTTACAAGAGTTTACACTTTACAAGTAGTCGTTTGAAACGAGGTTTGAAAAAGAGTTCGCGAGGAAGTATTTCTGACTTTTGTATTGAATGACTTTTACGGAATATCTTGAAGATACACTGTGAGAAAAAATTACTAGAACCAATGAAATAAAGTTTTGAAGGCAAGAAATCATTTTTTTCATTATTTGCCAAAACATATTAGATTGGTTCCCTTATATATTTACTTGGTTCATTTTTTTCAGTCAATTCCATAAATTTTCGTTTCAATAAACGAATTTACTTGAATCTAACAATATGTTATCAATTGTATGTAATATGTTGTTTGAATCAAGAACACATTTTATCACTCAAAACATGCATGTCTTTTAATACAGGAAGCACTGAAAAAAAAAATTTGTTGAATCAACAAATTAATTAGTCCAATCAACAGGAAAAATGATTGATTCAATCAAATGCGTGTTTATTAATTGTTGCTAAACATTTTATAAAAAATATATAGCCCTTGCCAAATAATTTAATATGCATAGTTTAGTGACCCCAAAAAGAGATAAATAGAAAAAAAAGACCAATCCGCGCCAATTCTCCCATCTAATTTCTCTGTCTAATCGAGATTCGAACCCTCGACCCTACCTACCATCATACCTATCCTACCTAACTTCCTAACACGCTACCTATTATGCTATCGACGACTACTGCTATGCACTTGAAAAAAGTTAGGAGTTATGAAGATTTGAATATAAGAAAACATTTTAAAAAACCAGTTTTTTTTATTTTTAAAAACTTATGTATACTATTACAGTATACTATAGAAATGATATTTCTTTGCTTGAAGGAAATAAAAAATTCATCATTCCAAACAAATATTCTATTGGAATAAAATAATGTGTTATTTATTTTACTACAGCTTCTTTTCAAATAATCACAATCAATTTTATATCTAATAAATATTGAAAATACTACAGAACTATTTTTACAAGTAAAATAATGATGAATTTATTGCAAAGAAATAATTTTGTTCGAAAAAAAAATTTCGTATTGAAGTCATTTTTTAGATCCAAATAATCTCATGTTTATGATGCCATAAAAATTTTCTTCAAAAAAAATAATCTCGTATTGAAGTCGTTTTTAGATTCAAATAATCATCATTTTAGATTCAAATTATCTAATGCTTATGATGCAATAAATGCAATTAATACAAATTCAATCAAATCTATTTAAATAAAAATATTTTTTGAAGTAAAATAGTAATGACTTTATTGCAAGAAAATAATTTTTTCGAAAAAAATAATGTTGTATCGAATTCGTTTTTTAGATTCAAATAATCTCATGTTTATGATGCGATCAATGTAATTAATTCAATGAATACAAATTTAATCAAAACATTTTTTTAAATGAAGAGTGATTTTCTTGGTTCAACAATTAAATAATCGAATTAATACTTTCATTTAATTAATAAATTCATATTCTGAAATTCAGTAATTTTTTCTCTCAGTGTATCTTCTAAGGATATCTGGCAGTTGATTTCATTTCGAAGATCTCTTAAGTAATTCTTATTTCAGGCTTCTTCAGACTAACTTCTGCGAGATATCATACATGTTGCTCTAGAAGTAGTCTTGAAAGAGTTCGCGAGGAATTATTTCTGACTTTTGTGCTGTGTGAGATTATATAGTGAGATGTTTTTCACTCGACTTTATTATTTATAACGTTGTTATTAACAATTTTATGCAAAAAATCGCTGTTTTTTTAGTTTTTTGCTTATAAAATTAAAACTATCAGGGTAATCGAGATGGTGTCACGAGAGAAATTGTAGAGAATAAAAACACGAAGAAAATGACAGGTCGAACGACTCAATCGGACCGTTAGTTTAGGAGAAAATCGGGAAAAACCGGCCAAGGTGCAGTTTTTGTCAAAAATTCATAAATCGGTTATTTTTTGTTGTTGTAGCGTAGATCCTCCGGCCAGTATTAGTTATTAATATAAACTTTATATGTGCAAAAAGCAGGCACTATTCGATGCATAGTTTTCGATCTGTGGCCATTTGAATTTTTTACTATGCAATTTTCCAGCAGGCTTGAATGCGACAGGTATGGTCCGATTTCAATTTACAAAAACGATTTCAAAAGTAGAATTTTCATACTTCAAAACGTTACTCTTGGTTTTGCATTAAAACGCTGAGAAATATGGCAGAAATGAACATGAACATCACGAAAAACGGCCGAGCGCGCGAGAGTAGTTGAAGAGTGCGGAGAGCAGCAAGCAAGGACCATGAAAGACGCGTGGCGCAACAGTATTACTATATACATGCTTCTCCTTGCATAAAATTTATAACAAAGTTATAAATAATAAAGTCGAGTGTAAAACATCTCACTATATCATATGAAACTATTCCCCAAACAATGGCGCAGCCGGTTTTCTTCTAACACTTTTTACACAAAATGGTCACTCGAAATCTCTGTAGCTTGGCCTAAAAGAACGAGATCTTGTACCAAGGAGTAACAATCGGCTTTGCAGGATAGTTTTGAGGAAACTAAAAGTTCTCTTTATGGAGCAGGCATCGAAGATTAAGGGTTAGACAACATTTTATTGGTGATGAACGCATTTCAATATTTAAATTCGTCGTTTTCCAAACTGTATTTTTTAAATTGGTAACCACGATATCTAGAAATCTACCGAACAAATTATTTTAAAATTTGAATGACTTATTCAGTACTCATGCAAACAGTTTGCAAACTAGGATCATTCTGATTCATACAGCCTTTTTGCTTTTTCGTAAAGGGAGCTTTGTTTTCGCGAAAAAATTTATTTTCGAGATTTTCATGTCAGTATGTTCAAAATGTCCCAAAAGTCCAAAAAACGCATTTAGAAAAAATGTCCGGTCGTATGTATGTGTGTATGTGTACGCTTTGTGCTTCCATTAAAATGGATATAACCAGAGAACAGTTTAGGCGATCGACTTGAAATTTCATATACAAGTAGACCATGTATGCCCTAGCGGATTGGGTGACGATGTTTTCACCCTGAAAAACCACTGAATCACGGTGATTTTTTACGGTGACAAAGTGCCCACAAAATCACCGAGATCTTGGTGATTTTAAGGTGATTCCAACGTGATTCTACGGTGATTGTCACGGTGATTTTGTGACGGTGACAATCACCGTGAGAATCACCGTGGAATCACCTTAAAATCACCAAGATCTTGGTGATTTTGTGGGCACTTTGTCACCGTAAAAAATCACCGTGATTCAGTGGTGACTTCATCCACTAGGGTGTCCCCGTACTCAGTGTAAATTTTTGTGAAATTGCAAAATAATTGTCAATTTGGCGGTAATTTGAATTTTTTGTAAAATGTTTGTGGGTGTCTAACATGCTGCACATTATAATAAAGACGGTTGGGATTGAATTTGGGACGAATGGCAAAAAGTTCGGTTTAAAAAAAATAATTTTTCGCCAAAAATGTGTTTTCAACTTTTGTAATTTTGCATTTATCGAGCTGTTTTTTTTGACAATATATTTAATGACAACGAAAGATAATACTAAATTTCAGAAAAAGCGCTCAAAAGGTTCGGTTAAAAATAAAATATTGAAATTTTCAAAAAATTTTGTTCACGCTCCAACATCCGCATTTTTAGAATACACTAGACGACTAGAATGATTGGTGCTGAATTTGATGAAAAACGCTTGAAACGTTTGCTGTCGACAAATTTTTGAAATTTTCGAAAAATACTTTTGAACACTAAGTTACCTAATTTGCAGCTATCGAGTTCACTTTTTTAGCCCCAATATACTAGATGACAAAAACATTTAATAATCTAATAAACGGAATTGTTAAAAAATCTTGCAAATTGAAAATTTGCACATAGCTTCTTCATTGGTTTCCGTCGTTCGTGAAGCTTCCTTAATGAAAAAGCCATGATAATAAACGACATAAAGTCATAAAGATGGTCAAGGAAGTACTCATACAGGAAGCTTGACGAGCGACGGAAAAAAATGAGGAAGCTATGTGCAAATTTTTTATTTGCATGATTTTTTTCATGTTGTAGAAGTTGTAAAAAATACCAAAATTCACGAAAATTTTTTTAATACTATTTTTTTATAATAGTTCAGAAACTAGTTTATACTTCACACATCGAAATATGCCTGTGTAACTAACTGCGCAACTAACTAAATGTGTAATGTAGATTTTTTTTGAAGATGAGTTGCTAAATTACAGTGTGCCTCAGCAATGACCAACGGTTTCGGGCTTAATAAATTGTAAGATGTGCTCAAAATATTAATAAATATGTTTATTTAGTTCGCAAAAAAAATTATTAAAAAAAGTTTTTTTTAGTTTTACTATTCGATATCATGACTAATTCACCCACCTGATTCGTGACGGGTTTGACAGTCGAATTTTTCAACAATCTGTCAATCTGTTCAGAATTAAAATTGCTCACACCAATATTCTTAGTGAGACCTTTCTTCAGCACGGACTCCATACCTTTCCACGCATCAAGATAATCGGTGTTGCTCAGCAAAGGACCGTTGTCGGGATTTTTCGGAAATAAATCGTCGCCTTCTTTGTACGCTATTGGCCAATGAATCAAGTAGAGATCGAGATATTCGAGATCGAGATTTTTCAGGGTTTGCTTGATGGCGTACTCGACGAGTTCGGTCTTGTGATACGTATTCCAGAGTTTGCTCGTTATGAAGAGGTCCTGACGTTTAACTGTCCCATCCGCAATTTTTTTTCTGATGGCCTCGCCGACTTCTTTCTCGTTGCCATAAACGTGAGCACAATCAATGTGTCGATAACCAATGTCGATCGCACCCTGTACCGCCTGAGTTACCTCACCTGGCTTTGACTGGGTGAAAAATTTAGATACTGTGTTAACTTTGTAATCTCTCCCCTAGTGGATGAAGTCACCACTGAATCACGGTGATTTTTTACGGTGACAAAGTGCCCACAAAATCACCGAGATCTTGGTGATTTTAAGGTGATTCCACGGTGATTCTCACGGTGATTGTCACCGTGACAATCACCGTGGAATCACGTTGGAATCACCTTAAAATCACCAAGATCTCGGTGATTTTGTGAGCACTTTGTCACCGTAAAAAATCACCGTGATTCAGTGGTTTTTCAGGGTGAAAACATCGTCACCCAATCCGCTAGGGTCTAGTAATACATTTATTTCTCATTTATAATTATGGGTACAATACTTGTGGGTGAAGATTAGTGTTTGTTTCCCGCAATATTGTACTTTATTTTCCAGATTTTTCGATCAATCTCAAGAACATTTTATCAACCATGAAGAAAAAATAAATCATGTTTTTACTTGAAATCATGCAGGGTTCGTGTAAAATACGTTTGTTTTGTATTACAAAGCCCCTTGTGAGAATTTCAAATTCTCGAATTTTTTTAAATTGTATATCATTTCATAGGCAAAAAACATTCTAGTGTCCCTGAGATACAATTTTTGTTGGATTATATGGTTTGATAATAATAAATAATATAATATAATAACAATTAATATAATAAATAATATATAACATGAGCCATTCCATCAACTATAGACGTCGGATCCGGCCTCGCCCCCTCAGATCTCTTTACAATTTTTTTAGCTGAAAGTTTTCATCGAAAAACAGAATCCCGAATTTTCTCAGATTTTTTACCCTCTAACTTTCGCAGTTTTTGTTTGGAGTATTTCAGCTAGTTTCACGATTTTCGTTTTATTTATTCTGTTTTGCCAGCTTCTAACACAATTAAAAAAAATTCAAAAACTAAGATTTTGGTGTGAAAAAGTTTCAGCTTTCCGAAAAAAATATTGCTTTTCCGATAATGTTTGTGAAAAGCTCTCAAAATTGAGTTGTAATCTAAAAAGCTGTTTTTTAGTCGATGCCCAAATTTTGAAAATTTTTTCAAATTTTTTTTCTAAAAGGTGAGAAAATTTTACATAAAACATGTAATTTTCAAGGTCGGTTCTAAACATACGAGAAATGAATTAATAAACACTTTTCAATTTACTTTCTCATATGTTTATTTAGTACGCACTTTGAAAATGACATGTATTATGTATATTTTCTCAGCTTTTCAAAAAAAATATGGAAAAAAAAATCAAAATCTGAGCAACGGCTAAAAAGCAGCTTTTTAGATTTAAAACTCAATTTTGAGAGTCTTTCAAAAGCATTATCAGAAAAGCAATATTTTTTTTGGGAAACTGGGACTTTTTTACTAAAAAAATCCATGTTTTTTTTTAATTTTATTGTGGCGGCAGATCGAAACAAAAATGAATGAAATCAATTTTTGATTATTTATTCATTTCTCGTATGTTTATGGAGAACCCATCTTGAAAATTGAATATTCCATGTAAAATTTGCTCAGCTTTGCAAAAAAAAATTGAAATTTTTTTCAAAATTTGAGCAATGGCTAAAGAACTGTTTTTTAGATTTGAAACTGAATTTTAAGAGCTTTTCAAGCACATAAACAAAAAAAACAATATTTTGTTCAGAAAGCTGAAATTTGTTTACACGAAAAACTTATTTTTTGAAATTTTTTTTATTGTGGTGGAAGCTGGCAAAACAAAATGAAGAAAGCAAAAATTGTAAAACTAGCTGAAATGCCCCATACAATAGCTGCGAAAGTTAGAGGCGAAAAAATTCGGGATTCTGTTTTTTGATGAGGACTTTCAGCTGAAAAAATTGCAAAAAGATTTGAGGGGGTGAGGTCGGATCCAACGTCTATAATGAATGAATCATAAAAACAATTGTAATATAGTTTTTTTAACTGGATATGAATTTTATTTAGAAAACTTTGATCATTATCTTTGCGATGATGATGTTGAGGTTTGCACCACTTAAATGCAACGGAAATAAGTTATTAAGAAAAAATGCATTCTCACTTAGAAGTTTTGAAAATAAAAAACCATTAAAATTCATTTTGGGGTCTTTCTTAAGGACTTAGGATGCTAAATGCACAAGCAAACCTTGAATATTACTAAAAATAAATTTAATTAGACTTATTTTCATTGCATCGCAGCGATGCAAACTTTAACATCATGTGCAACGCAGGGGTCAAATTTTGTGCTTCAAAATTAATAAATCTAAGGAAAATGATCCACTGTTAAATATTTATCATACACAGAGTAGCTTGAGTAATGATAAAAAAAAATGTTAGTAATTATCTGGTAAATCGATCAATTAGTGTGTTGAAATTTTGGAAAATCGTACAAATACATCATCGCTCACAATACATTGGTATACCAAAAATAAAATAAAAGTTCAATCTCAAATATAAAAATATTAAAAAGTGAGTGATTCGCGTTTAATGAAAGACGTAATTTTGGATTGTGTTGCAAATAAAACGCTAAAAAGCTGAGATTTTGCTAATCGAATATTTTTTCGCCGGTTATCAAATAAACAGTTTTAAAATGTAGTTTTCTTCCCGTTATTTAACTATCGATAACGTAACCAGAAAAAACAAACGTATTTATCTGTGTTATCTCTCTCACGTACATACCTTCCATGTGCCCAAACCAAAACACGGAATCTCGTTGTCGTTGTAAAATTTAATTTTTGGAACGTTCAGTGACATGTTGATTTTTTAATAAATTTATTTTTCGTTTATAATAACGAAGGCACGTGCGATATTGCTCAAAGAAAAAAGAGTACAAACAGGTATCGATATTTCGTCTAATAATCGGCAGAAACTGATAAAATGCGTGTTACAATAAAAAAATGTTCCTGCGTGACACACTGCCCGTACGATGTTTTGTCGGCAACTAAGAAGGAAATAATTATTCACGAACTTTTTATAAGCGAGAGCTGGCAACTTCACGTTCTATCTACTTTTTTCTTGTTTTTTTTCCCTTCGCTGCCTTCGCTCAACGAGCGAGACGAATTTTTTTGCGCATGCGCGTGTCTTTATTCTCGTGCTACAGTGGACGCTCCCATAATTTGATACGTCGGGACTGGAAACGCTACCATAATTTGAATTTCCCCTCATTCTCCCACTTTATATCTGTATAGCACATTTGACGGAAGTTTCTTATTTTTGAAAGTGTAAGAATTCTTTTTTCGTTGAGAAATATACACTAATTGATGATAACATTTTATTCATCGTGTTTAATTGTGTGGAAAATTTGACAATTGAGGTTATGTTGCCCTGTGTGGACTCACTCAGCGCGGCAGCTGAGTTTGGAGTGGGAAGAAAGCGCGATAGGGGTGATCAAATTATGGGAGCGTGTTGCCATGATAACGAGTAAAATTGTGGGAGCGATCAAATTATGGGAGATTAAATTGTGGGAGCGTCCACTGTATAGTATTTGGGTGCATTCCTTATCTGTGTTTGAGAGAGACAGAGAGTGCAGCATTCTTAAACGCAGTTGTCGAGCAGATCTGCTGCATCCATCAGATACATCCGAGATGTATCTAGAAAAAAATGTTGCTGCAGCGTGTCTACTAATTTTGCATTACCAATCTAACATTGGTAATAAAAGAACGCTGGTAAATGCTATTAAAAAATCGAGCAGATCTGTGCAGATCTGCTCGACAACTGCGTTTAAGGGCAGGCTAAACACCCTCCCCCCCGGCTCCGCTCTTGTGAGCAGTGCGAGAGAGAGGATCTTTAGCCTGCCCTTAAGAACGCACCCAGAGAGACGAAAAAATAAAAAAATTACGCACTCTTTGCAGTGAATCGCTACATACAACTTCGGTTCTTATAGTTACATACATACATATGTGTTTGTAATGCAGTATTCTAGATGAATGTAGCCGAGGTCTGAGTCTGCGATTATTTATTTCGATGACTTTGCAGAAAATATTCTTCTGACCTGAAAAATCTTTCTTAAATTATGGCAAATTTTCACCAAGAAAGGCATTTTAATTTATAAACGTAAAAATTTATATACACTAGACTCATTAACCCATTAACGTCCAAGCGCAAGCGTCCCGATTTTTTACCAAACTTTCAACGCGATTATTTTTTATGTTATCGGCGTTAAAAAAATGTTGTTTTCAGATATATCGACGTAGAATTTTCTGCTCTTTCAGAATACTGGCTCAAAATTCCGATTAGACATAAAGAAAAAAATATATGGCTGAGTCAAACGTGAACATTTTTGAAAAAAAACTTTTTTTGTATTTTTTTTTGCAATGTTACCGCAAAGAATTCATACTGTAATCATGATCAGGAGTGATCACGATAGTTGAAGTTTAACAGAACATTTTCATGTAATCATTGAATCACGCCTTTTTACAATATGGCGGCAAGAACGTTAATATTCTACAAAAACATAAGCTTTATGTCTAATCAGAATTTCTGAAAGAGCATAAAACTCTACGTCGATATATCTGAAAACAACATTTTTTCAACGCCGATAACATAAAAAATAATCGCGTTGAAAGTTTGGTAAAAAATCGGGACGCTTGGGCGTTAATGGGTTAAAAAAAGGGATTATTTTTTTTACCCTATTAAATACTGTCGGGGAATAAGTAAAAAAAGATGACTGTTAATTAAAACCAGAGCTCTTTATATTAATATTTAGCGGCCTCTCATCGCATATTTCTATTTCCCATTTAAATAACAGAAACAAAATCATCGAGAAATCATATTTTTTTAAATGTCCGCGTGTGTGCCTGCTTCGAAAAATTCGAACAGCTATATTTCAAGACCACATTGGAGTAGCGAGCCGAAATTTTGAACATAAGCTGAGCTCCACAGCCAATTTGTTTTTTTTTCTCGAAAATGTTGGTAATGAATTCCAGTATTTTTGAGAATTTTTATTGAAAATTCGAAGGGGGGGGCTTTGGGTATCGTGATTTTAATTTTTGAAAATTATTTTGACTGATGCTTAAATTTGCTTTAAAACAATTGGATAATATTTTATTTAAAGATGGACTCAAGATGAAAAAAAAACCTCCTTATATATTTTTCGATACCGTTAACCGCTACAGAGTGAAAATTAAATATTTTCAAAAGTCGAAGATATTCGATGGTCTTGGATTTCGCCATGGTGGCTTCAAAAAATCTAATAAAATTTAAGAGTTGTTTTTGGGATCATACGATGAAATAAGTCAAGTTTCGGCCAAATAAAAAATGGTCAGGTCCTCGAGATGTAAAAATACCGCGTTTTCCCCTATATACACTAAAAAAAAACTTATTGAAATTTAATGTAAATGTACATGAAGTTTTTATTCATGTACCGTTCATAAAATTTCCAGCACTACAATGCTGTAATTTTCAAGCAGCGTTACATTAAAAATAATGCTCGGCTTATTAATTTTGCAGTGACCCTTCTTAGGAAATTTCGCCGATAGTTTCTTTATTTTTACAAATGCCGTACTTGAAATTTAATGAATACGTGTACATGAAATTTACGGAACGTGTGCCGTATTTTTACGAAAGTCTGTATCTGAAAATTAATGAAGAAGTACACTGGAAGTTTTTATGCATGTACCGTTCATTAAATTTCAAACACCATAGTGCTGTAGTTTTCAAGTAACGTTACATTAAAAATAATGCTGGGTTCATTAGTTTTACAGAAATTGCGTTCATGAAATTTACTGAACTGTGCTGGAATATATTATTGTTAAACATGTTCTAAAAAATATATAGCCTCCCTACCAGGACGAACGACAGTAACCAACGTCGTTTGTCTTAAATTCCGACGGTTGAGTGATGAATTCCGACGGTTGGACCGCCGGGAACTGTCGGAATTTAAGACAAACGACTGTCGGTTACTGTCGTTCGTCCTGGTAGGGCTTTAGAAAATAATTCAATATGCCTAGTTCGCCAGCCCCAAAAAGTGATACAGAGAAAAAAATCAAATCTGCGCGAATTATCCGATCTAATTTCACTTTCTTCGACGGGGACTCGAACCTGCGACCCTACCTATCACCCTACCTATCGTACCTAACTACCTAACACGCTACCTATTACGCTACCGACTACTTATGAACTTCCTTTACTTATGTGACATATGAATACTGGAGTGGCAAAAAAATAATAATATACTTTTGAATGTGCGTGATAGTCCGTGGAAATTGATTTTCGGATTCGCCAATTCGAATTTCAATTGAAAATAGCGAACTTCATACCATTCAAAATGGCGGATCCCATATGACATATCGAAATTGAAAAACGTTCTGATTTCAATGGAAGTCGGTCATTTGGAGTTTTGTGGATTAATGATCATGAATTTGAACAATTCTGAATCTCAAAATGGCGGATCAAAATGCTGCAGTGATTTCATTTCAATGAAACTTGGTGATCGAGAGTTTTTGGGATCGTTGATCACCAACCTAAATTGAAAATTCTTAAATTCAAAATAGCGCCTGCAATATGGCGGACGAGAATGTAAAAATTATTTAATCCGGATGAGACTTAGAACTCGGGGGGGGGGGGCTTGGGGACGCTGTTTATAAGTCTAAACTGGAAATTCTGAAATTCACAATAGCGCATCCAATATGGCGGCCGAACATCCAAAAATGACTTGATGCGGATGAAACTTAGCACTCGGAAGTTGTAGCAGCTCCTGATTGCAAATCTGAAGTTAAAATCCTTAACTTTCTTTTTTAACAGTAATATGTCAAAATCTATATGCTTGAAAATTATATACAACACCATCATTTGAATTTAATGAACTTCTGCATTAAATTTCATGTCACATCTGGAATTTTCAATAAAAGTTTATTAAATTTAATGTACTTGTTCATCAAAAGGTCCATTGAGAAACATGTGCTGTAATTTTACAGCAAAATTCAGTAATTTTAATGTTTGGTACATGAATTTTCAGTGCAAACCCTAGCGGATTGGGTGACGATGTTTTCACCCTGAAAAACCACTGAATCACGGTGATTTTTTACGGTGACAAAGTGCCCACAAAATCACCGAGATCTTGGTGATTTTAAGGTGATTCCAACGTGATTCTACGGTGATTGTTACGGTGATTTTGTGACGGTGACAATCACCGTGAGAATCACCGTGGAATCACCTTAAAATCACCAAGATCTCGGTGATTTTGTGGGCACTTTGTCACCGTAAAAAATCACCGTGATTCAGTGGTGACTTCATCCACTAGGGAAGTACATTAATTCTCATTTAATGTACGCTTTCTGTAAATTTCAGGTACTTAAGAGCATTAAATTTACTTTCCTTTTTAACAATAATATCTTAAAATCTGTGTTTGAAAATTATACAATACTCATCATGTAAATTCAATGAATTTCTGCATTAAATTTCATGACACATTTGCAATTTTCAATAAAGTTCATTAAATTTAATGTACTTGTTCATGAAAAGGTCCATTAAGGAACAAGTGATGTAATTTTACAGCAAAATTCAGTAATTTTAATGTCTGGTACATGAATTTTCAATGCAGGGTACATTAACTCTCATTTAATGTACGCTTTCTGTAAATTTCAGGTACTTTAGAGCATTAAATTTACTTTTGTTTTTAACAGTAATATCTCAAAACCTGTGCTTGAAAATTATACAACACTCATCATGTAAATTCAATGAATTTCTGCATTAAATTTCATGACACATTTGCAATTTTCAATAAAGTTCATTAAATTTAATGTACTTGTTCATGAAAAGGTCCATTAAGGAACAAGTGATGTAATTTTACAGCAAAATTCAGTAATTTTAATGTTTGGTACATGAATTTTCAGTGCAAAGTACATTAATTCTCATTTAATGTACGCTTTCTGTAAATTTCATGTTCGTCGGTACATTAAATTTACTGTTTTTTTTTACAGTGTACATATTTGAAGACATGATGGGATACGTCCTTTAGGCTTCCAACACTCGTAGTATCTGTATATGTCGACAACAATGAATGTTGGAGTCGTTCGTAATTGGCTCTGTTGGGAATGATCGGGGTATGAGCGATCCCTGATCCACTAGCGACAGTCGTAGAAAATTACATCGTCGGTTGGCAGGTTACCCAGTAAACACAGTTCGGTAGCGGCAATGTAACGGCAATGTAACTGAGTGTAACCGAATGTAACAAGTAATGTTGACTAGATGTTACATGTAAGTTCCACGTTAGTTCTGATTTCCCACTCATAAGTAGTACAGGTTATGTAACGTCGAATGTAACCTTTATATTGCAGTTATGTGTTGCTGTCCGAAACATAGTCCTGTGCCAGCAATGTAACGGCAATGTAACCGAATCTAACACAAGTAATGTTGACTAGATGTTACATGTAAGTTCCACGTTAGTTATGATTTCCAACTCATAAGTACTACAGGTTATGTAACGTCGAATGCAACCGTTATATTGCAGTTATGTGTTGCTATCCGAAACACAGGCCTGTACCGGCAATGGTACGGCAATGTTACAGCAGATTGTAACAGGTAATAATACCTAGATGTTACATGTAATTTACAATTCCCTACTCACAATCAGTAATTTATATTACTGCAATATTGCAGTGATTACGTCACCGAAGTGACATATTTTGACCAGCTCACTATTTGTGAGCTGGTCAAAATATGTAGTCTTTAGTCTATAGCAACCTATAAGGCTGCGTAACCACAGGACGCGGGTAATGTTCCGACGATTGTATGTTAATCGAGGACGCCGACAGCGATAATACACCGGACATTATCGGTTCCTGGTGGCCGTTTCGCTGGCGCGAGAGCTCGACGATGGATCTCGCCACCTGGCGGATCTCGGACGAAGTACCGTTTCATAACATATACATTACCTGCCTGTTACCAATGTTATGCGTACACTGTTATAGCCATGTTACATGACGGTTACACGTTTTGGGAACGTTACTGTAACGTCATTACGGTTCACCCCTAGTGGATGAAGTCACCACTGAATCACGGTGATTTTTTACGGTGACAAAGTGCCCACAAAATCACCGAGATCTTGGTGATTTTAAGGTGATTCCACGGTGATTCTCACGGTGATTGTCACCGTCACAAAATCACCGTGACAATCACCGTGGAATCACGTTGGAATCACCTTAAAATCACCAAGATCTCGGTGATTTTGTGGGCACTTTGTCACCGTAAAAAATCACCGTGATTCAGTGGTTTTTCAGGGTGAAAACATCGTCACCCAATCCGCTAGGGATGGCACATATACAATGTGAAGATAACACGTGTGACGAATATATGTTACTTTCATGTTACATAGTGGTTATGCAACATAAATGTAACATAGGTTACGTCACTTGTAACTTCCTGGTAATGAAACGTGTGTACTGCAAATTATGTATCTGCAATGCTTAACGTTGCATAACATTTGTATAACCTGCATATAACTATTGTTACGTACATTACGCTACACGCATGTTCTGTAATCGTTACAAATGCTAGTTATGGAACTGCAATATAGTAACGTTTCATAACATTTTCATTACCTGCCTGTTTCCAATGTTATACGCACATTGTTATACCCATCTTACATAACGGGTGCACGTTGTCGTAATGCCACTTTTCGTAATGCGAACGTTACATTGGTACATAGCACGTATATAACGTGAAGATAACAAATGTTACGAATATGTTGCTTTCATGTTACATTTGTAACGATTACGTAACATGCATGTAGCGTAATGTACGTAACAATAGTTATGTGTAGGTTCCCTACCAGGACGAACGACAACTGCAATTTAAACTGGATTTGGAACTGCAATTTAGCAATGTTCTATAACATTTACATTACCAGCCTGTTTCCAATGTTATACGCACATTGTTATAGCCATGTTACATGGCGGTTACACTTTTTGGTAATATGACTGTAACTTCACATTGATACATAGCACGTACATAACGTGAAGATAACAAATGTGAAATAAACATGTTACTTCCATGCTACATAGCGGTTACCTAACATAAGTGTCACATCGGTTATGTCACTTCTAACTTCCTAGTTACATTGCTGTAATGAAACATGTTTACTGGGTAACTACATATATACATGATTGTATCGGAACGAAAAAGGGAGCAAGATATAGTGCGAAAAGAACCCTGATGTTTCAGACGGGACCCTAGTGGATGAAGTCACGACTGAATCACGGTGATTTTTTACGGTGACAAAGTGCCCACAAAATCACCGAGATCTTGGTGATTTTAAGGTGATTCCACGGTGATTCTCACGGTGATTGTCACCGTCACAAAATCACCGTAACAATCACCGTGGAATCATGTTGGAATCACCTTAAAATCACCAAGATCTCGGTGATTTTGTGGGCACTTTATCACCGTAAAAAATCACCGTGATTCAGTGGTTTTTCAGGGTGAAAACATCGTCACCCAATCCGCTAGGGGAGGGACTCATTCAGGTTTCCTCATATATGCCCCGCTAGGGTGTCCGTTATTTCCCAAGTTGGGTTTTTTTGCTTGCGCCCCGTGAGTTTTTAGTTTTTGCTATCAAAAAAGATATCGAACAGAAATAAACGCTTAATTTTCATATTAACCTGTGCTTAAATCATGATACATCTCTCATTTAAACAACATGGGATTTTTGCACTTTTTGCATTTAATTCTTTTTCTCTAAAACAAATGCAGCTACAATAATGAACGATACCTATTTTGATAGGAAATTTTGATAGGAAACGCTCCACAAAAAAGGTCTCTTATGTTTTTTTTTGATAAATTCATCCCTTCAAAAGTTATTCAAGGTTAAAGTTGTGGTCATGATAAAAGTCCTCGTTTTTTAAATTTTTCCTATAGTTCTCATTCATGTGATTATTCAACGCATATAGTAATGATTTAAAAGAAGTATTAAATAAGTTTGATTCAAAATAACGTAAACTATCCATTGTAAATAATACACTAGTGGAAAAAATTAAAGGATCAACAAAAATTCCCAAATTTTTAGTCGTTTTTAACAATGCTGTATCTCAGCGAAAAATGGTCGTATCGAGGTCTAAAAAGAAGTATTTTGAAGTTTGAAGTTTCTAGTTTTCAGATCTCTTAGCAAAAAAAATTCGTAGCTACAGATTTCACGCAATTCTGAGAAATACTAAGAAAAAAAAATGTGGCAAAATTGCATCACTTTTTTTTTGCTGTAATTTCTGGGAATTTTTTTTCCAGCTAAACCATTACATAGACCAGATAGCTTGTTTATTTAGCTTTAATTTGCTTTTTTTGAGACCTCGCTGTGACCATTTTTCGCTGAGATATCAGCTTTTAATGAAAAAAGATCCTCTTGTGTCTGATCATTGATATCTCAACAACCAATGATCGCACAGAAGTCAGAAGGAGCGTTTCACAAACTTGAATTAATGCTCTACAAGGAATGACGATGGTTTTTTGGGAAAAAACTTAGCCATGAATTTGAAAAAACAGGAGAAAAAGGGCTATTTATGGTTTTTTAGAAAATCAACGGCCAAATTAAAAATATTGACAAAACGACTAATGTTGACCGTGACTTTTACAGCTCAATACCCACAAAATCCCTGTAAAGTTTCAATTTGATCTATCGAACGGTTTTTTTGTTTCAAGCAATCAAATTTTTGAAAAAAATGAAAGGATCATATTTCTGCCTCTAAACGTCATAATCATTATTAAAGTGGAAATTTTTTTTCTTTGGCTTTTTTTACATTTTTATCGCAAACAGCGTTTCAATGTACGGAAAAAAAAATTTCGAAGAATTTTCGAATTTTTTAATTTTCTAATTTTGTCGATTTTTTTCCATAAATTTAAACGCTGTTTGCGGTAAAAATGTGAAAAAAGCTTAATTTTTTTTTTCCTTTTAATAATGATAATGACCTGTTTAGGGGCAATAAACATGATCCTTGAATTTTTTTGAAAAAAAAAGTTCAAAATTTTTTTTTGATTTTTTTTCATAAATTTAGACGCTGTTTGCGATAAAAATGGGGGCAATACTCGAATTTTTTTTTCATTTTAATAATGATTATGAAGTGTTGAGGAGCAATATAAACATGATCTTTTAATTTTTTTCAAAAATCTGATTGCTTGAAACAAAAAAAAACCGTTCGATAGATCAAATTGAAACCTTACAGGGATTTTGTGGGTACATTGAGCTGTAAAAGTCACGCTCAACATTAGTCGTTTTGTCAATATTTTTAATTTGGCCGTTAATTTTCTATAAAACCATAAATAGCTCTTTTTCTCCTGCTTTTTCAAATTCATGACAAGGATGGAATTTTTTTTTTAACCATCGTTAATCCTTGTAGAGCATTAATTCAAGTTTGTAAAACGCGCCTTCTGATTTCTGTGCGATCATTGGTTGCTGAGATATCAATGGTCAAACACAAAAGGATCTTTTTTCATTAAAAGTCCGATATTTCAGCGAAAAACGGTCGCAGCGAGGTCTCAAAAAAGCAAATTGAAGCTAAATAAACAAGTTATCCGTTCCATGCAACGGTTTAGCTGGAAAAATTTTTTCCCAGAAATTACAGCACAAAGAAGTGATACAAATTTGCCCAATTTTTTTTCTTGGTATTTCTCAGAATTTCTTTCTCAGAACCTGTAGCTTCGAATTTTTTTTTTTGCTGAATGATCTGAAAACTAGAAACTTCAAGCTTCAAAATGCTTTTTTTAGACCTCGATACGCCCATTTTTCACTGAGATACAGCATTGTTAAAAACCACTAAAAAATTGGGAAATTTTGTTGATCCTTTAATTTTTTCCACTAGTGTATTATGAAGAGGTTTACTATTCTTGTGCTTTTTTCTGGGATTTTTTTGTTAAACATTCTTTTGGTTTATTAGGATATTTGGCTCTATATTCACTAACAACTTGAATCAAATATTGTTTTTGGTCTTCTCGCGTGTAGTTAGATCGTTAATATAATCTTGAGTTAATTGAACTGCTCTTTCGGCTACATCATTAATTACCTGCAGATTATTAACGAAAGTCAGACTTTCCAAGTAATCGTCATTGCTAGTCCACGTGTCAGCATTCAATTCTAAAGAAATTTTGTTTATGTTGAATCTATTAAAAAATTTTAAAGAATCAGAATTGATGAAAATATCAATATCCTTTTTTTGTACATTTTTAATATCACTATCGGTATTAACCCCTTCACTGGTAAAGGATTTGAGAGTGAAGTGGACATTTCTGGTAGACCATTTTTTTCTTTCTCTCAACTTGAAATTTGGTACTCCGAGGTTTTTGGGGTCGCTGATTACGAATCTGCACTCCAAATTTAGAAATTCAAGATGGCGGATCCGATATGGCGAACCAAAAATGCAAAAAGTCATTTGACGAGAGCGAATGTTGGTACTCTGGGTATTTTGAGGTCCCTGATTACGAATCTGAACACGAAATTTAAAATTTCAAAATGGCGGATCCAATATGGTTGACCAAAAATGTAAAAAGTCATTTGACAAAAGAGAACGTTGGTACTTGGAGGTCTTGGTGTCGCTAATTACGAATCAAACAAAAGAAAAACAAAAATAAATTTATTTAAAAAAAAATTAAAAAAAAAATATAAAAATAAAATTGAATTTTTTTTTAATTGATAAAAAAAATTTAAAAATGAAGTTTCAATCCTATCATGCAGCCTCCTCGTGGCACACTTTGGTTTATGTAAAAATTGCGAACTAATGCTGGAGGTGAGAAATAAATATGTATTCAATTTCTAAATTTTGAGTGCAGATTCGTAATCAGGGATCTCGAAAACCCCCGAGCACCAATTTTTGCTCACATCCAACGACTTTTTGCATTTTTGGTCGGCCATATTAGATCTGCCATTCTTAAATTTTAAGTTTTTAGTGCAGATTCGTAATCAGACCTCAAAAACCCCCGAGTACCAACGTTCGTTTTCGTTAAATGACTTTTTGTATTTTCGATCCGCCGAATTGGATCCGGCATCTTGATTTCTAAATTTTGAGTGCAGATTCATAATCCGCGACCCTGAAAACCCTCGAGTACGGATTTTAGTTCTGAAATTCTAAAAAATTTCGTATATAACGCATTTTTACCGACAGCCCGCCATATATGGCGGGCTCACCAGTTATGGCCAAGTTTGTGTTGCCGGCCATATGGCGGGCTCACCACTCAAGGGGTTAATTATATAGCGGTTAGAAAAATCGAAATCCGATTCTTCAGAATTTGTTAACGCTTTAATCATTTTATGTTTTATAAGTGATACGATTGGATCAAAAAAACAAAAGCTTGCGTGCGCTTGTACAGTACGCATGCGTGCGTCTGTGTCTGTGATCACCTCTCCACTTATACGTGAGCGCATACAAGTACAGGCGCTGCTATAGGGACATTTTACTACTGGGGGAATAACTCGTCTGATCATCCCAACTTTTTGGCTTCAATCGGCCCGTTAAACTTCTATGGGACTTTATCTTCATTGTCAAAACCACAATCCGTTAAATAGGACTATAACTTGAAGTTATAATATATTGCTCATAGATGGCGTTAGGGTACAAAACGAAAAAAAAAAATTAAATGTGATTTTATTCAACTTTTTCGGTTTATTTGTATTAATATACCAAGTGAATGAAAAAATAATAATTTAAGTACTGAAATTTATACAGAAATATGTTAATAATAATAATAGGTTTTGTAAGCCAATCGCTTTTAATCAACAAATTTATACAGAAATATGTTAATAATAATAATATGTTATGTAAGCCAATCGCTTTTAATCAACAAACTTATAGCGGGAATAAAATCAAAATAAAAAACGACGAGTTTGGCCACGAACACAACTTTAACCTTGAATAACTTTTGAAGGTATGAATTTATCGAAAAAACATAAGGGACCTTTTTGTAAAGAGTTTAATTTTCTATTAAGACATGCATTGTTCATTATTTTAGCTACATTTATTTCAGAGAAAAAGAATTAAATGGAAAAAGTGCAAAAAACCCATGTGATTTAAATGGGAAATGTATCATGATTTAGGCACGAGTTAATATGAAAATTAAGCGTTTATTTCTCTTCGATATTATTGTTGATACCAAAAACTAAAAACTCAGGGGGCGCAAGCAAAAAAAACCCAACTTGGGAAATAACGGATACCCTAATGCCCCGCATACATATACACATTAAAACGGTGGGTAAAGATTGTCAGGTGGACAGCAAGACTTATCCCTCGCCTGGACACCTGGATAAACCGTCAGCATGGTGAGGTTAATTATTACCTCACACAATTGCTGACTGATCCCCCAGAGATGATGCCTTCCACACATTCCTCGAATCCCTACCAGAACGAACGACAGTAACCAACGTCGTTTGTCTTTCATTCCGACAGGAAATGATGAACTCCGACGGTTGGACCGTCGGGTACCGTCGTTTCACAAGACAAACGACTGTTGGTTACTGCCGTTCGCCCTGGTAGGGATGCGAAGGATGGAATGTGTGGAGGGCACCATTGGAGGAAAAGTTCGGGAGCATAACTCCGGAAAATATTATCGGAGTTATGCTCCTGGACGATGAAACTTGGACGGAGGTCACTTCCTTCGCGGAAGTTGTCCTCCGCCAAAAAAAGGGAGTTTTGGATGAATGGACGCCCTGAAGGTCGTCCAAAAACATAATGGCGCCACCCCGAAGAAATGCGAAAGCGGTTCTGGGGTGATCGTCTGGAGATACAGGGGGGGTTTTAGTCGGTATAGTCTCTTCGGAGGAGTCCGACACACAGGGAGCCAAACCAACGCTCCCGATAGTGCGTAAAGGCATTTCCTCCCTGTAAAAAATTATTATTATTATTATTATTATTATTATTATTATTGTGGGGCAGAACGGGAAGGAAATTAGTGATTCAAATTGTTTTACACATTTATTAATACAAAAAAAGACAATTCTTATTTCAAAAACTTAATTCCATGACGTGGATGGACCCGATTCGTGTTCAAATTTTTTCACACATTTATTAATACAACAATAGACAATTATTATTTTTAAAAGTTAATTCCATTACGTGGACGGACCGAATTCGTGTATATCCGTATCCTCCGCAATTTCGTCAATGCTCGAGGCATCTACTCGAATTCGGCGCTAACGTCATCTTCGTCGATAGTTCCGGTAATATCCGGTGTATTGGAACAACTATTTTCGTTACAATTGATACAAATGACCGAATGCCAAGGTTATTGTGTGGAGTAGGACGGACAATGTAGCAGATGCCCCTTTAGCGACAGCACAATGTAACGGCGCGTCCTTGAACACGTATAACGACGATAGCGCGGAGTTCGATCAATAAACTGCGCAATAACTACAAAAGTATTGTCCATACAGGAAAAAGTTTTAGACGAAAGTTGTAGATAATTAAATGATGAATAAGTTTGATAATGAGTAAAATTCAATAAAAGTGAACGGTTCGTGGGATAAAGGCTGAAAACGGTCGAAAATAGGGAAGTTTGAGCATTTCGAACATAATAACTTCGAAAATATTGATGCGAGAAAAAAAGGTTTCGAATAAAAAAGTTAGGGAATTTAATTTATAAGAGAAAAGGTATCTACAGTTTTTTGCGTAAAATGAACCGTTCTCGAGATATTGAATTGAATAAAACGCGTTTTTCGCGATAGTGGCGCCACTGACACTCGGGCGACCCCCAAAATCCACCATTATGCTCAGAATACACCCCTTTAACAAACCAGACTACTGAGAAAATAACGTGTTCTCATGTAGATTTCGCTCTTTCGCTCTTTTGTCGAACGCGGTTCCTGGACTATATTACAAGTTCAACGATATTCGACTTGTCCGAGGAGCAAAATTTCAAGGCCTCGGTTCAAGTGTTATCGACGATCAGACTGACACTCAAGGCGATTGATAAAGCGTATGTTGTTGTGGAATCGGCTTCGATTCGGCCAATGATTGATAAAGCGTTATAAGACGAGATAATATTTTTTTCCCAGATTTTACGTAATATCGATAATTTAACAGTGGACTGAATGTATTATACAACCGTTTTCGATGTTCACCATTTTCGGTCATTTGCTGTCCATACAGCTAATGAATTTTTATTCTTTTTCCAATAACATGTTGTATTTTCAATTTGCGCAATGAATTTCAATAGTGATGACCATCATCTTACACGTGTGTAACATGTAGGAAAATACATATGAGAATACCGACACTGAACTGAGAAAACAATGTACCAGGATTTGTTTACTGTTAACAAATGTAAAGTTGGATATGGCGAAATCAATTATTATTTTTCAACAATTGATACACTACTGGAAAAAATTAAAGGAACAAAAAAATTTCCTATATTTTTAGTGGTTTTTAACAATGCTGTATCTCAGTCAAAAACGTCGTATCGAGGTCTAAAAAAAAGCATTTTGAAGCTTCAAGTTTCTAGTTTTCAGATCTTTCAGCAAAAGAATTTGCGAAGCTACTGGTTTCACGCGATCCTGAGAAATACCGAGAAAAAAAAATTTGGAAAATTTGTTTCACTTTTATTCTGGCGGCAATTACTTGGAAAAATTGTTTCCAGCTAAATCATTAATTGTACCGAATAGCTTGTTTATTTAGCTTCAATTTGCTTTTTTGAGACCTTGCTTCGACCATTTTTCGCTGAGATATCGGACTTTTAATGAAAAAACGATCCTTTTGTGTTTGACCATTGATCTCTCAACAACTAGTGATCGCACAGAAATTACAAGGAGCGTTTTACAAACTTGAATTAATGCTCTACAAGGATTGACGATTTTTTTTTAATAAAATTTTTTTTCCATCTTTGCCACGACTTTGAAAAAACAGGAGAAAAAGGGCTATTTATGGTTTTTTAGAAAATCAACGGCCAAATTAAAAATATTGACAAAACAACTAATATGGAGCGTGACTTTCAAGGCTCAATATACCCAAAAAATCCCTGTAAAGTTTCAATTTGATCTATCAAACGGTTTTTTTGTTTCAAGCAACCAAATTGTTGAAAAAAATTAAAGGATCATGTTTATTGCTCCTTAACACTTCATAATCATTATTAAAATGAAAAAAATCCTGCAAATTTGAAATTTGCACATGACTTCTTCATTTTTTTCCGTCGTTTCTCAAACCTCCTCCGCCGTTCCGCGGCGTGTGATCGCACACACCCAGATTTTTTTATATGGCCACCCCCTTAAGGGTTGCGAAAAAAAACTAAAAAAAGCGCTTCTAGAAAATATGAAAACAAAAAAAATGACGCCTAAACGAAGTCCGTGCGATCAAAAACACGGGAGTTATGGTTGTTCAAAAATTTCTTTCATGCGCAGCCCCTTAAGGGTTGCGAAAAAAAATAAAATAAAAAAAGCGCTTCTAACAAATTTGAAAACAAAAAAAATGACGTCTGACGAAGCCCGTGCGATCAAAAACACGGAAGTTATGGTTGTTCAAAAATTTCTTTTATGCGCAGCCCCTTAAGGGTTGCGAAAAAAAATGAAATAAAAAAAGCGCTTCTAGAAAATTTGAAAACAAAAAAAAATGACGCCTGAACGAAGTCCGTGTGATGAAAAACACGGGAGTTATGGTTGTTCAAAAATTTCTTTCATGCGCAGCCCCTTAAGGGTTGCGAAAAAAAATAAAATAAAAAAGCGCATCCAGAAAATTTGAAAACAAAAAAATGACACCTGAATGAAGTCCGTGCGATTAAAAACACGGGAGATATGGCTGTTCAAAGATGACATTTCGCAGATGCAGATATCTTCAGGGTCATTTTCTTTGACCATCTTTATTACATGTATGTTTATTATCATGGCTTCCTCATAAAGGAAGCTTCACGAACGACGGAAACAAATGAAGAAGTCATGTGCAAATTTCAAATTTGCATGATTTTTTAGCAATTCTGTTCAATTACATTATTAATTGTTTTTGTCGTCCAGTGTATTGGTGCTAAAAGAAGTGCACTCGATATAGCTGTTAAATTAGGAAACTTAATGTTAACAATTATTGTTCGAAAATTTCAAAAAAAATTTGCGAACGAACGTCTCGAGCGTTTTTCACCAAATTCAACCCTGACCATTCTTATCATCTAATGTATTTGTGTAAAAACATTTAGCTCGATCCTTCTAAAAATGCGAATGCTGAAGCGTTAACAAAATTTTTATGATTATTTTTTTCACTCGATTTTCAACCAATAGGAGCTTGGCATTTGTCATTACAAGCAGGACGAAATTATATCGGTAATTTTTCGAAAATTTCCCGGCTGTTGCTAGGTAACAAGCGAAAATTTTTCAATAGCTTGGAACCCACGTACGTGTCAAAAACGTCAAATTCATCGAGATGAGCGAAAGAAAATCGACTATGTCAAATATAATTTTTAATAAAGCCATGCGATTTTTCCCACGAAGATGTTAAATACGAAGCTCCTATCGATTGAAAATCGAGTGAAAAAAATAATCCGCCGAATACCCCTCGTGCTTGGAAATTAATCGGGTATTTCCAGATAGCTTCGTTGCCTAGTGACATGCGTGTGAAGTTTGGCAGATCAAAATCCCGAACGTGAAGCGCGAGGGATTTTGTGCCAAACTCTCGCGCTCCGCGTTCGGGATTTTGATCTGCCAAACTTCACACGCATGTCACTAGGCAACGAAGCTATCGGGAAATACCCGATAATTTTCAAGCACTCGGGGTATTATAACTGAAAACTTCAAATTTTTTTTTTAACCAAACCTCTCACGCGATTTTCATGAAATTCAGTATTATTTTTCATTGTCATTGAATGTATCGTCACAAAAAAATTCAGTTCGATAGATGCAAAATTACAAAAGTTAGAGAACTTACATTTTTTTTGCGAAAAATTAAAATTTTTTTAAAAACCAAACCTCTTAAGCGATTTTTCGAAAATTCAATCCAACCGTCCTTATTATAAAGTGTATCTGCACATAAAATTTCAGTGTGGTAACTGCAAAATTAAGAAAGTTAGACGACTAACAAACAATTTACAGAAAATACAAAATGGAGTGAAATAGACACTAATCGTGCAATTTTAGAACAAATTGCACTGCGAACAGGGACATTCGTAGTCTACTTGTATACCAAATTTCAAGTCGATCGCCCAAAGCGTTCTCCAGATATATTCATTTTAAACACACACACACACACACGCGCGCGCGCACGTCCGGAAAATTTTGAGCTTTTTCCACATTTTAATCGCAAACAGCGGTTTAATTTATGGAAAAAAAATCGCAAAAATTAGAAAAAAAATCGAAAATTCTTTGAAATTTTTTTTCCGTCCATTTTAAATGCTGTTTGCGATAAAAATGTGAACAAAGCAAAAAAAAATTCCACTTCAATAATGATTATGACGTTCAGGGGCAGACATGTTCCTTTAATTTTTTTGAAAAATTGTATTGCTTGAAACAAAAAAGCGTTCGATAATCGAATTGAAACTTTACAGGGAGTTTGTGGGTATGTTGAGCTGTAAAAGTCACGATCAACATTAGTCGTTTTGTCAATATTTTCAATTTGGCCGTTGATTTTCTAAAAAACAATAAATAGCTTTTTTTCTCCTGTTTTTTCAAAGGCATGGCAAGGATGGGAAAAAAAATTTATTTAAAAAACCATCGTCAATTCTTGTAGATCATTAATTCAAGTTTGTAAAACGCCCCTCCTGATTTCTGTGCGACCATTAGTTGCTGAGATATCAATGGTCAAACACAAAAGGATCTTGTTTCATTAAAAGTCCGATATCTCAGCGAAAAATGGTCGCAGCGAGGTCTCAAAAAGCAAATTAAAGCTAAATAAACAAGCTATCCGGTACATGTTCAGCTGAAAAGAATTTTTCCAAGTAATTGCAGCCAAAATAAAAGTGATACAAATTTGTCACACGGAGAAAAATCTGTTAAAAATGACTGTGCTGTTTTATAATCGTGATGTAAAAGACACGTAATGCAGTATTTATAGATGCGTGTTACAAAAATTATGGGTTTTTATGAAAAATTTTTTTTCTTAAATGACGAATTTTTCTGATGCAGCACGGTAATTTTTCTGATGCAGCACCGTAAAAATGCCGTGTCGTGTCTTTGACATCAGATTATAATACAGCACGGTAATTTTTAACAGATTTTTCTCTCCGTGCACATTTTTTTTCTCGGTATTTCTCAAGATTGCGTGAAACCAGTAGCTTCGCGAATTTTGTCGCTGAAAGATCTGAAAACTGGAAACTCGAAGCTTCAAAATGCTTTTTTTTTAGACGTCGATAGCATTTTTGGCTGCGATACAGCATTGTTAAAAACCACAAAAAATTAGGCAATTTTTTTGTTCCTTTAATTTTCTCCAGTAGTGTAAATTAAATAAATATTTGTTACCAGTCAATACATTATTCTGACACAAATTAAATATTTCTTAACGACTAACAAATTTTGTTGTAACAGTTGTAAGGAATATTCAAGTAAAAGTGGCAACTAAATATATTGCTTTACTACAAATAAACTGTTTTCTCAGTGAAGAATCTAGATCGGTGGATAGAGAAAAAAAAATGTGAAATTACCATTTATAAAAGTCATTACATTCACTCGATTGTTATCTTTGCAACGCTTATATTCAGAATTATTATTTTGTGCTTTTACAAATGCTGTGATAACTAAGTGTTCCCACGCCGATTGAGTTTACATTCTCGTCTCGGTAACGAGATTGGGGATAAAAATTATTAAACCGAGGAGGTTTTTTGCTGGGGTGGTCCGCCATGACTTGAATATTCATAGATCCCCAATTCTCGCATTATTCGCTGAATCATTGATCATCGAGTGCGATACTCTTGATAATGAGTCGTTACTGTCTGATATGAGATTGAAGAAAATTAGTTTTTTGGGCTGACACAGAACCGAGGGAAATTTCTTACTGATAAATCTTTCACTGTTTTTTATCTTACTGTTTTCATCAATCTTTTTCTCTCTTGTAATTCATCCCGTAATGTCCGAAAAGGGATTCGAGCAGGGTTCCAAAAATAGTCAATATTATCCTGATTAGCACGTAGATTGAATAGCAAAGGGGCAACCACAACCAGCCATAGCATAGTGGACACTGAAGATTTTTGCAAACGTGATTATTCGTGATATCTTTGCGCGATGAGAAAGACAAATTTTCAATCGTCCAATAATTTTCAAACGACGAAAAATCTTGCGCAAAAGATTCGTCAATGTTATCGGGTTCCTTGTGACATCTTCGTCGATTATGCTTTGGAAAAATTGATTTTTCATCTGGTCTTCTTCGTGGCTCTGTGAGGGCAATAATTCGAACTTTTCTCGGATACTCAATGGCGTATCGAAAATCGATGATGGATCGATCGTTATTTTTTCTTTTAATAGATCGGTCATGCGTCATCATGACACGATTATCATAATTATTTTGCAATAATCCACGATCTCTCATCCTCGAGCGAAATATCATCGATCTGATGACTCGGAAAATTTGTCGTCTCAAATCAGCCTTTCGCAAGAATTTTCGTCCAATCGTCGAGCCGTCATTCACGCGAGTGAACAATATCGATTTATTCGAGTACTTGTAATTGATCCAAGCAACGACAAACGAATTTATTAGTTTTCTCTCGAATTGCAACAAATTTTCGAGATCTCGCCGGATCGTATTCACGCATTCGAGGGTCAGAATTTTCCTGAAATTTTGGACGTTCGATCGATGATCGATGTTGAGAACGATGCAACCGATCATCATGAAGATCAAATCCATCGCACGCATTAGAACTGCTTGATTATTGGTTTTGAAGAAAATTGTTGTACCGTCGTCGAATATGTCCGAGACTTCGATTGACGAGAAACGTTTTTCGTTTGGGAACATCGTCATATTGCCAAGTGGATTTTTTTGTTATTTACTGTTTTCTTTCTTAAAGCAGCTTTTTATACAAAATCATTGCCGACCGTGCCATTGAGCTTTTCGGAAAATATTTCAAATAATTTTTTGTTCCTTTCGATTACCGTATTTTTCTAGACTCGATGAGGAACTTGGGGAATCTTGACAAATGTATTAATAATCATCAAAGCGGACACACCATACGCGGTTATATTTGATTGAACGACAGAAAGTTAGCATTGGAGCTGTTTTCACACGAAGCTGGAAATCGATAGGTATAAAATCGATAAAATTATGGCATGGAAGTTAGCACGTTGCTGCAACGAAAGTGTTGACAGCTGTCACTTTTTACGAACTTCTGCTGCCCCCTAGCGAACTGTTAGATAATTTTCTTAAGAATGCAACAAATCTTTGGTCATCTTGTAAAAAGCGTACCCGGCACGAGTATTTCTTCTTTCGCTTTCTTTAGAGGATCACTGCCAGCTGAAATTTTTGTTTCGACGTTAAGAAAAAAAAAAATTTCCGTTAGCACGGGGTCTTTCCCCTTTAGCCAAACCCCTCTCCTCTATCTTCCACTTCCACTTCTAATCTTCCACTTCCAATATTCTCCACCTCCTCCGTCCCCCCAACCGCGAGTTCGGCCATGAGTTCGTCTTGCGATGCCGGAGCTATGTCACGCTTCGTCGAGAAATTGTAAACATGGATTACAGCTATATACATGTGACTCACACCTATACGAGACTTGTGTATGCCCCATATATATATCTGGAGCTTGTCACGCGCATATTTTTATTTCTCGACGAGACTACGGCACAGGGAATCGAACCCAGGACCTCCCGATGCTCTGGTTTAGAGGCAAGCACGCTAGCCACTACTCCAGTGCTCCAGAGTACCGGTTCGACGTTAAGAAATACATATTAAAGATATTATTAAATTAATTGAACTCATATTCTACATGCGGAAAATTTTTTGTCACTTAAAAGGCGACTCGCGACAAGTATTTTTTTTCTTTCTATGTCGAGGATCTCTGCTCTTTGAAAATTTTTTTTTCGACGTTAAAGAATATTAAAGATATAAGTGAATGTAGGTATTTTACTTATATTCCATGCGCGAAAAAAAATCTATCGCTCGGATGACGACTCCGAGACAAGTATTTTTTTTTTTGCTCTATATCGAGGATCTCTGCCAGTTGATGAACATTTTTTGACGAAGCCAGACAGTGTCCGTTGTCCGCTTACAGGACAAGAGAATGAAGGAATACGATAAGAGAGAGAAAGAGTGATGTGTGAGCGAGAGAGAGCGATAATACAATCCAATACTAGCGCAGTAAGCATTATTGTAAATACAATACAATACTAGCGCAGTAAGGATTATTGTATCCGCACTATTTTCTCTATATTTACAGCACCGCAGATTATAATTAAGGAGGTTCATCTGGTACCGAGTGAGTCAAAAGAAAAATGTGAATGCTTAACCTCAAAATAAGCGATGACTAGCGTAGTCATTGACAATGCTTAACCTCAAAATGATCAGCTTTTTCGAGACTAATTAATTCATTATTAATCTCACAAGTACCTAATCAATTTTATGAAGCTCTAAAAATGTTTCTTAGATATTTTTTCATTAATTCTTAAATATTCGTCAAAATCTGTATTATAATGATTGTGCATTTAATATTTATAGACGGTATCCCATAAGAGCCCATTTTAGGATTTACATTTTTATTTATTTCTCACGAACAACTTACCCTCAGGTCTTGAAAATTTAACAGATGACTTTTTAGATGTTAATAACTATATTCTGATTTTTTTTATCAACATCTGTATTGTAAATCGTGTACCAGATGAACTTCCTTAATATATAACGGTCCCATTAACAGCATACCCGCCTTGTACGTGTTTAGTACGTATATAGGACAGCAGCGCGCGTGCGCGTCGTTGCGCATCATTCTATCTAAGAAGCGAGAGAAAGAGTGACGTGTGAGCGAGAGAGAGAGAGAGAGCGCGATAGGCCCACAGCATAGTATGCCCGCGCATACGTGTTAGTATGTATATGGAACAGCAGCGCGTATGCGCGTCGTTCCATCCGTCGCTATGTGTCCACAGCTATGTGTGAGTTCATACTGTGTCTTCATCTTCACAGTAGATATATATGAGGCAATCCACGCCATTTCACTCGGCCCTGACCCTGACCCTTTTTAATTTTTTTCATTTTTTCTTATAAAATAGTATATGTACTATGCAAGGAGTATTTTGACCAATTTTTAAATTTTTGTCGCATGTATTTCAGAAGTTACAATTTTTCGAAAAATCTGGATTTCAAAAATTTCGGAAACGGTCTAACGCCGATATCTCTTAAATTAATCGATATATCGAAAAATGTTTAGATATCGATTTTTTTCATATTAGTTCACACTTTCATAAAGAAAAGAGAAACAAATTTTTTTTCACCCATGCAAGATTTTCGTGCTTTTCACCATGTGCGTAGACAGCCGAAAAGTGACTCTTTTCTGACAGCTAAGGGCGAAAACAGACGAGTTCGCTTCTTTTTTCCCCTCCGGGGAAAAAAGAACCGAACTCGTCTGTTTTCACTCTTAGCTGTCAAAAAAGAGCCCCTTTTTGGCTATCCACGCATATACCGAAAAGCACGAAAATCTCCCATGGGGAAAAAAAAGATCGTGTGCAACGCGGGCCAGAGATTCGCCTTTTGTCTCGCGTGGTTGCGGCCCTCGCTTCGCTCGTTGCGGCAAACTTCACGCTCGACAAAAAGACTTATCTCTGGCCCTAGATGCACAAAATACTATTAAATCATCGTTATCAACATTTTTTTAGCGTGTAAAGTGAAAATTATTTTTTTTAACGATGATTGCCATTTTTTATTTATTTCAAAAAATTCTCTAAAATAATATGATGAATTATATGAATTTTAACGCTAGTCCCATCGTAGGCCCATTTTTCCTTCTATTTTTTTAAAAATAAATTAAATTTTTTTTCACGAAAATTTTGAGTGTTTCGTATGAATTACTACAATTATTTTTATTACTAATAATACACGTAAGTAATAATTATTGTATTTTTTTACAATTAGTAATTGTAGTGATAATTTTACAATTAGTAGCCCGATCTAATATGTTGAAGAATTATTTTTCCATTACTTTCCTATAGAAGAAACGTTATGCATTATAGTAGAATATATGAATGAAACACTCTTGCATATTTTCTTATCTTGAGAGAGTTCTAGATATTTATTTTCTCACTCGTTTAAAAAGTTTACACAATCGAGACTGATATCAGATTTCGAAAAATCTTTTACTCTTAAGGCACCATCATTATCAGGCACAATACAGTGCAATTTTTGGATACCCGTTATGGTTTTCACCCGTTTATACCGGTCGCTTAGTTCTTGTTCTATACATTTTGATATCTGAACAAATGAAAAAAATTAAAAATGGTCCGGGTCACGGCCGAGCGAAATGGCGTGGATTGCCTCGTATACTGTGCATCTAGAGTGTTAACATTTTACTAGTTATTATAGACTCTGCGAAAGCCTTTCGAGAAAAAACTACAGCAAAAATAATAATAATGAAAATACTATAACAATTAAAATAATAACAATTGAAATAATAACAGTGCAAAAAAATCATAAAAACTATTAAAATGGTAAAAAAAAACAATATCTACAAAAATAATCACAATTTCGAAAAACAAAAGAAAAAGAAAAAATCCAAGCGGTTCGAACGAATGTAATTAGACTTTGAAAGCATCCGGAGGCCTTTTCAGCGGCTCTGCGAAAGTCTTCGGAAAATAAACAAAAACTAAAATAAAAATAATGAAAATATCAAGAATGAAAATAATAACAATTGAATAAAAATCATAAAAACAATTTTTAAAAAAATAAACCATAAAAACAATTTGAAAATTACAAAAAATACAAAAAAAATACCATTTTTACCAAAATAACTCCAATTTCTAACAACAAAAAAATCAAAGCCTGCCTGCAGCCAATGTAAGTAGACAGTTTAAAAAAATAACGATAAAAAAATAATAATAAGGGAAATATTAACAATTGAAATGATAACGAATTAAAAAATTAACAATGAAAAGAATAGCAATTAAATAATAATAATAACAACAGTTGAAATAACAATTTAAAAAAAAATACAATTAAACCTGATTTCCAAAAAAATAATAACAATTTCGAAAGACAAAAGAGAAAAAATCCAAGCCGTGCGGAGAATGTTAGTAGACTTCCAAGGGGCCATGGCCTTGGATGGTGTTTGGAGACGTTCGGAGGCCACCAAAAATAATAATAAAAATAGTAACAATTTAAAAGAATAACAATTAAAAAAATCACAACCCAAACCATTTTAAACTTTTTTTGGATTTGTTAATTTTCGTGTTAGGCTTCTCTCTCTCTCTCTCTCTCCCCTCTCTTAATTCATCGGCGGAAATAATTTGTCGCGTCAGCGAATTGCATACAAGTATTCACTTCCGCGGCGTGTGATTGCACACACCCCGATTTTTTAATTTGTTATCATATCAATTGTTAATATTTCCCTTAGTATTTTTTTTATTGTTATTTTTTCTATTGTCTACTTACATTGGCTGAACGCAGGCTTTGATTGTTTTTGTTAGAAATTGAGATTATTTTGGTAAAAATTGTGTTTTCTTTATATTTTTTGTAATTTTTAAATTGTTTTTATGGTTTATTTTTTTATTTTTTTAAGAATTGTTTTTATAATTGTTATTAAATTGTTATTATTTTCATCCTTGATATTTTCATTATTCTTATTCTAGTTTTTGTTTATTTTCCGAAGACTTTCCCAGAGCCTCTGAAAAGGCCTCCGGATGCTTTCAGAGTCTAATTCGTTCGAACGGCTTGGTTTTTTTTCTTTTGTTTTTCGAAATTGTGATTATTTTGGTAGAAATTGTTTTTTTTACCATTTTAATAGTTTTTCTTATTTTTTTGCACTGTTATTATTTTGATTGTTATTATTTTAATTGTTAATATTTTCATTATTATTATTTTTGCTGTGGTTTTTTCTCCAAAGGCTTTCGCAGAGTCTATAATAACTAGTAAAATGTTAATACTCTAGATGCACAGTATATATGTCTACTGTGAAGATGAAGACGCAGTATGAACTCACACATAGCTGTGGACTCACACATACGACGGATGGAACGACGCGCATACGCGCTGCTGTTCTATATACATATGTACTAACACGTATACGCGGGCATACTGTGCTGTAGGCCTATCGCTCTCTCTCTCTCGCTCACACGTCACTCTTTCTCTCGCTTCTTGGATAGAAAGCATATAATCTATGTAATACTCCTATATTGCTAGCGGCTTATGCTTCCCTATAAGTGGTGGGGACCAGGGTTGCCAGATTAGTCGCTAAGCTAGTCGCGCACAGATGGCGCTCAAGTCGCCCAAAATCGCAATCACGAGATGGCGCTCAAGATCGCCCAAATGTAGAGATCGTAGTCGGTCTCGTACGTTTTTGCGTTTGAGTTGAAGCGTCATGAAGTAAGTTCGTTGTCCAGTTTCTGCAAGTCGGTAGGGTAGGATGTTGTACGACAGGAAGTTGGTAGAGAGGATCCCTCTAGATATTCTTCAGCGAAAAATATAGAGGAGGATCCTCTTAGCGTTTCGTCTCGGGTACAGTGCAGACTCATCAGTAGGGCTGTGCAACTATACTCTGCCCCAGACGCGCCGGTGGTGGTAGAGTCTGGAAGCTTGGAACTGTTATATATAGGAATCGCTATGCATCCTGGCACTTGCGAGAAAGGCTGGAGTATGGAACGCCACACAAAATCGCACAAACCGACGCACCAACAATTCAAAAAGAACGAAAGACAAAAAATAAGATTTTACTCAAAAGAAAAGTTTTACATTTTCTATTTCGTACAATCGACAAGTCGCCCAAATATCGCAAAAAAAATATCTAAATCGCCCAATTTTCGCCAATTGCATAACCTCAAAATCTGGTCACAAGGTAGCGCTCTGGGTCGCCCAAAGATCGCTTTAAAAAATCTTAAATCGCCTAAATTGCGACAATCGCAATACCTCCAAATTTGATCGCAAAGTGGCGCTGCAAGTCGCCCAAATTGCGATTTATCGCCCAATCTGGCAACCCTGGTGGGGACACCGATCAAGCGAGACAGAGCGGAACAGATTTGATCATTCTGCGCACGCGCGACCCACTACGTAGACATAATATATAAATGTTATTGGCTGGTGCACTCCCGCTTTCCTTCGCGCTTGCGCATTACAAGCCAGTCTGGTGAGCCACGAGCGAGAGAACGATATTGTCTGCACCGTACTGTTTTCGACACGTATCGGTCAGCGCTAGCAATATAGGAGTATTACATATATGGTAGAAAGACGCGCAACGACGCGCACTCACGCTGCTGTCCTATATACGTACTAAATACGTACAAGGCGGGCATGCTGTTAATGGCCTATCGCTCTCTCTCACTCACACATCACTCTTTCTCTCTCTTTTCGTATTCCTCCATTCTCTTGTCTCGTAAATGGACAACGGACACTGTCTGGCTTTTGTCGTCCCGGGAAAAAAAATCATATATGATCATATATAATCATATATAATCATATATGATCATATATAATCATATATAATCATATATGAATCATATATGATCATATATGAATCATATATGATTATATATGCCTTAATATGACATCATGAATGATCGTATATGCCCATGTATGATCATGTATGGCGGGAAAAAATGGTCATATATAACCATATATAATCATATATGCGTTAACATGACATCATAAATGATCGTATATGCCCATGCATGGTCATATATCTCGGGAAAAAATGGTCATATATAATCATATATAATTATATATGCTTTAACATGACATCATGAATGATCGTATATGCCCATGTATGATCATATATCTCGGGAAAAAATGGTTATATATTATCATATATGATCATATATAATTATATATGCCTTTACATGACATCATGAATGATCATATATAATCATATATGTAATCGTAATTATTCACAAAATAACCATCATATATATTTTTTTGGATATTATATTTTTTACCAGCATATATTGTACAGTACTTCTACTTATAATTATAATAATAATATTTTGCACTTGTATTATATTATAAACGAAGTATTTGTACATTTCCCGGGAAAAAAAATCATACATGATCATATATAATCATATATGACTTGGTCATGCATGATCCTGAACGAAATTTGTCTCTATATGATCATATATGATTATATACGATCATATATGATTGTATACGATCATATATGATTATATATGATCATATATGATTTTTTTTCCCGGGGTATAAGAAGTAACTTCAAAAATTAACAATGAAAGGAATAGCAATTAAATAATAATAATAATAAAAAAAAGTTGAAATAACAATTGAAAAAAAAATACAGTTAAACCCGATTTCTAAAAAAATAATCACAATTTCGAAAGAGAAAAGAGAAAAAATCTAAGCCGTCCGGAGAATTCTAGTAGACTTCCAAGGGGCCATGGCCTTGGAAGGCGTTTGGAGTCGTTCGGAGGCCGCCAAAAATAATTATTACAATAATAACAATTTAAAAGAATAACAATTAAAAAAATCACGACCCAAACAATTTGAACAATTGTTTTGGTGTTAGGCTTCTCTCTCTCTCTCTCTCTCTCTCTCTCTCTTAATTCATCGGCAAAAATAATTTGTCGCGTCAGCGAATTGCATACAAGTATTCACTTCCGCGGCGTGTGATTGCACACAACCCGATTTTTTCTACGTTAAATTATATAAGAGATATAAGTAAATGTATTTTACTTGTATTCCATGTGCGGATTAATATAAGAGATATTAAGAAATAAATTTCGTTCGCCTTTCATGTGCGGAAAAAATTCTGTCGCTTAAAAGATGACTCCGCGACATGTATTTTTTTCGCTTTATATCGAGGATCTCTGCCAGTTAAAATATTTCTTTTTCGACATTGAAGAATATTAGAGATATAAGTAAATGTATTTTACTTATATTCCAGGTGCGGAAAAATTTCTATCGCTCAAAAGACGACTCGGCAACAAGTGTTTTTTGCTCTATATATATCGAGGATCTCGGCCAGTTGAAATATTTTTTTTCTTCGTTAAATAATATGTGAGATATGAGTACATGTATCTTACTTGTATTGCATGTGCGGAATAATACAAGAGATATTAAGAAATGAACTTCGCTCATATTCTATGTGCGAAAAAAGTTCTGTCGCTTAAAAGACGACTCCACCACACGTATTTTTTTTCGCTCTATATCGAGGATCTCTGCCGTTTGAAATATTTTTTTTCTGCATTAACCCCTTGACTGTGAGTGACACGCATAGGGGCAAAAAAAGTCGTGCCATTTTTGCGTTATGACACGTATAGGGGCATTTGAAAAACAACCTATTTCTACTGCATCGATTCGATTTTAATTTGGTACATCATAGTTTTTGGGGTCGCCGACTTTGAATTCGAAAAACGGTTCGATTTTGACGAAAGTGAATACGTCATGGTTTTCGAAGTCGCTGAATTCGAATTTGAAATGAGATTTACAAAATTCAAAATGGCGCATCCAATATGGCGGACGCAAATTCGAAAAATGCTTTGATTACGACGAAAGTGAGTGCTTCATGGTTTTCGGAGCCGCTCAATTCGAATTTGAAATCAGATTGCCAAAATTCAAAATGGCGGATCCCATATGGCGGACACAAATTCGAAAAATCCCCTACAGCACATAACATTGCTGCAATGTTGCAGCAATGTTGTCATATTGCACGTGCAATGATATATTGCAGATATGTTGTCGCAACATTACTACGCAACATTGCACTGAAACCTCTCAGCAATGTTTCGGAAATGTTCCTAAGCAACATACCTGCAATATTCTATTGAAACGTTGCGAGTAAATTGCAGCAATATTGGTGAGATCGAACTTCAAATTTTACAACTACACGAGCGTAATAAACATGGAAAAGATCAATTGAAAAAGATCTATTCATTTATTCCTCATAAAATATCAATAACGATTGATTTCGGGTCATTTTCTTTTTCTTTTTTCATATTTATTTTCAAAATTTTGTTATGCTTTTGACATTAATAGGACATGTGATATTAATAATATTAAGACATTGTGATATTCGTATTGAAAAAATGGTTAATATAAAAACAGCTATAAAACCAAAATATATTTTGTTTCTGAATGATTCTTATTCGTAAAATATGACTATATATTGGAACGGGACGACCTGGGGCCTGCCACGATCTCGGCACTTCGCCTGACATCCGCGAGGTGGCGGTGGTCGGTGGGTGCTCTCGCGCTGGCGAGAGAGCCACCGAGCACCAATAAAGGTCCGGTGTATTACCAGCTGACCAGCATCGGGGTCCTCATCCTCAAGTAACAATCAATTGTTGGAATATTTACCCGCGCTCTGTGGTCGCGCAGTCCTATGAACTTGAAACTACATATTTTTATTTTATGTAATGATTCAAATGATAAAGTTTCCATTGCAGGTAATATTCCTGAAATATTGAATATGCAATACGAGTTATATTGCTGGAATATTGCATATTGATTGGATGCAATATTTCTGGAATATTGCGGAACATTGCAGCAATATTTCAATCGGCGGACATTGCAAGATTGCAGCAATGTTTTTTGGAATATTACAATGTTGTCGTGCAACATTTCAGCAACATTGCAGGAATATTGTGTGCTATAGGGGATTGTTTCATTTCGATTGAAAGTGAGTACCTCATGGTTTTCGGCGTCGCTGAATTCGAATTTGAAATCAAATTGTCAAAATAAAAAATGGCGGATCCAATATGGTGGACGCAAATTCGAAAAGTAGTTGGATTTTGACAAAAAATTGTATCTCTAGATATTTATGGTCACGAATTTTGAATTTGGATCCCGACTCCAAGTATATGAAGCTTGGATACGATATAATGAATAAAAATTTGGCAATTCATGTATGACAAACTATTCATAATAACAAATGTAAAAGAATACTTTTTTGGCATTATATCCCGCTCTTAGCCGAACCCAGAGTCACGAATCGAGGACCTGGCGGTTGTTGACTCCATTTTGTTTTTTTTTTGTGCTTTTTTGTTTTTAAATTTTTTTTGTGCTTTTTGTATTTTTAATTTTTTTGTACTTTTTGTAACCTATTTTTTCTTGATACGAGAAAAAAAATCTCACTAGATATTTACATTGTTTAGAATACTTTTTTAATATATTGAATTGTTCCTCGCATTTAGGCGCTCGAGTTTAAATCAACTCAATTAAATCAGAACTGAGAACCTCTCGTGTCAGAGTGGACCTGCCATTCAAAATTATTAGAATCGGATATCAGCTTCGAATTCAGTAACCTCGGAAATTGTAAGATACTTCGTTTCGTCGGAAACAAACCATTTTTCGTATTTGCGTCAGCCATATTGAATCCGCCATTTTGAATTTTCAAAAACCGATTTCAGGTTCGGATTCAGCGACCCCAAAAACCGTAAGGTACTCACTTCCGTCAAAATGGAACCATTTTTCGTATTTGCGTCCGCCATATTGAATCCACCATTTTGAATTTTCAAAAACCAATTTCAGATTCGGATTCAGCGACCCCAAAAACCATTAGGTACTCACTTTCGTCGAAATCAAACCATTTTTCAAATTTGCGTCCGCCATATTGGATCCGCCATTTTTGAATTTTGGAAATCTGATATCAAATTCAAAGTCAGCGTCTCCAAAAACCTTTATACCGAGACTTTAAAGCAGATCTATGAACATTTTTTTCCAACACAAAAATGGCACGAAAATCTCATTTTCACCTCATTGCGAAAGGGTTAAATGATATAAGGATTAACAAATGAATTTTGCTCATATTCCATGGGCGGAAAAATTTCCGCCCTACCAAACCAAGCGACCGCTCGGTTGCGGTCGCTTTCTGGTCAAATTCTCAATTCCAGCGGGGATAAGCGACCTTAGAGTCACCCAGGGGGGTGACACTGGGATACATTTCTTAACAATATCGTGACCCCGTTAGTGACGCCGCGTAAACTAATCCACCATGCGGCGCTAGTAGTCACGTGCAATACCCCTACCCGATGGACATGCAGACGCAGACGACGCAGACGAATTAAGCAGACGATGCCGACGCTGCGCGACTGGAGTGGGGGAAGTAGGGGTATTGCAGGTGACTACTAGCGCCGCATGGTGGATTAGTTTACGCGGCGTCACTAACGGGGTCACGGAATTTCGGCATTGCCACCCCCCTGGAGTCACCGCATAGTCGCCGCATGGTCGCTCTCGATGTTGGCGCCATCTAGAACAGCGACCGTGGTGCGACCACGAAGCTTTTCAGACAGAGACTTTGGTTTCGTCTCTGTAAAGGATGAAAATAATAAATACACGAGGATGAATTCAGATATGAGTTGTATAGTTTTATTCGGATAACAAGACGTTCTCTCAGAGAGATGGATGCGTAGGAACTGCTCGAGAGATCCGTTCAGTTGAGCTATAAGACTCTATAGGTGGCGCACGCAGGCGCACAACGTTTCTTTAAAGAGCGGGAGAGTATGAAAACCTTATTTCTCAACACGCTCACTGTTTGAGTACTCGTTGAAGCTCTCCAACCCTAAACTTTCTCGCAAAGTAATAAATCTCTCCCTAGGCACAGCCTTAGTAAAGATATCAGCCTTTTGGCTCTCGGTAGGAATATATTTAACAGCGATTTCCTGGCTCGCAATTTTTTCACGAATAAAATAAAATCTTACGTCGATATGTTTTGTTCTTTTATGGAACTCTGGGTTCTTCGCCAATCTAATCGCACTTTGATTGTCGACGTACAACACCGTCGCTTTATCACAGCTGGCACCCAAGTTTTTTGACAGATTTCATAACCAAATGTTTTCTCTCGCGGCCGTTGCCGCCGCCACGTACTCGGACTCAGTAGTGCTCAGCGTTACAATTTTTTGCCGTTAACGCATAACCTGTAGTTGACCGACGAGTCTCGCGGTCACCCGCATAATCTGCGTCACAGTATCCTACAAGGCTCGATTCTTTGCCTCCGCTTTTATAGACGATTCCGAGATCTCTCGTTCCATTTAAGTAAGCGAAAATTCGCTTTACGGCCCTCCAATGCGTATCGTTATGATTGTTTATATATTTCGCGACCCAATTTACCGCATATGAAATGTCAGGACGCGACACCACTGACAGGAACATAAGGGAACCGACTGCCTTCCGGTAAGTCAACGCATTCGCACACTCTTCCCCCTTTTCCGCCGGTTCAAGCACCGCGTGTGGATCGGCAGGCACGCTCACTGCTTTCGCATCTACCATTTTAAATTTTTCGATAATTTTACTCGCGTAATCACTCTGGTGTATCATTAATGATTTTTTTTTTCGATTTCTCGCGATTTGAAGTCCCACGTCTCTGCCTTCTGCTTCCTCGTGCTCGTCGTCGTCATCGGTCTCGATTATTTCGTCATTTATCCGAGTCGTTTTTAACAAAACGAGCTTCTTTCGCTCGTCTCCGTGTCGCGTGGATCTCGTGGATTTAACTGTTCTTCGAACACGATATCCCTCGACACGCTGACTTTCTTTTTCTCGGGATCGTAGAGACGGTAATTCGATGATTCTCCCTGGTACCCTACCAGGAGCATTTTCTTGGCTTTATCGTCCAGTTTCTTTCGAAATTGTTTCGGCACATGCACATATGCCGTCGATCCGAAAACACGCATATGCTCGAGATTTGGTTTTCGATTTGTCCACGCTTCGTACGCCGTTTTCAGATTTTTTCGGCTCGAATGCGTTGTGCGATTCAAGATATAAACTGCCGTACTCACCGCCCTAGTGGATGAAGTCACCACTGAATCACGGTGATTTTTTACGGTGACAAAGTGCCCACAAAATCACCGAGGTCTTGGTGATTTTAAGGTGATTCCACGGTGATTGTCACCGTCACAAAATCACCGTGACAATCACCGTGGAATCACGTTGGAATCACCTCAAAATCACCAAGATCTCGGTGATTTTGTGGGCACTTTGTCACCGTAAAAAATCACCGTGATTCAGTGGTTTTTCAGGGTCAAAACATCGTCACCCAATCCGCTAGGGCGCTTCCGCCCAAAGATTCTTTGGCATCTCTTTGGTTTGAATCATAGTTCGCGCGCACTCGAATATCGTCCGATTTGACCTTTCCGCCTTACCATTTTGTTGTGGCGTGTACGGCCCAGTGTTTTCCATGACGATGCCCTTTTCTGCGAGGTATTCAGCGATCTTCGCGTTTTTATATTGGCCGCCATTATCGGCGCGAACGATCTTAAGCGGTTTTCCAAATTTATTCGACACTACTTTCTCGTACAGTTTAAATTTATCGAAAACTTCGTCCTTCTGACGCACAAAGTACACGTAGCAGAAACCCGACGCGTCGTCAATGAACGTCACGTAATACTTTGACCCACCAAGCGAATCGACTTGTATAGGTCCGCACACATAGGTGTGCACGCACTCTCCCGGCACGGTGCTTCTTTTCCCGGATCTCTCGCAACCCTAGTGGATGAAGTCACCTCTGAATCACGGTGATTTTTTACGGTGACAAAGTGCCCACAAAATCACCGAGATCTTGGTGATTTTAAGGTGATTCCACGGTGATTCTCACGGTGATTGTCACCGTCACAAAATCACCCTGACAATCACCGTGGAATCACGTTGGAATCACCTTAGAATCACCAAGATCTCGGTGATTTTGTGGGCACTTTGTCACCGTAAAAAATCACCGTGATTCAGTGGTTTTTCAGGGTGAAAACATCGTCACCCAATCCGCTAGGGGAAATGGCTGTCAGTGCGATTTTCCTAGTTGACACGGCTCGCACACGAATTTCTCAGCGTTTTTTATTTTCACCCCTTCGACGAGGCCATCGCGCACCATTTTACACAGGGCTCGCGGACCCAGGTGGCCTAGACGCTCATGCCACACTTTTAAATCGAGCGACGCAATGTTCCCCTAGTGGATGAAGTCACCACTGAATCACGGTGATTTTTTACGGTGACAAAGTGCCCACAAAATCACCGAGATCTTGGTGATTTTAAGGTGATTCCACGGTGATTCTCACGGTGATTGTCACCGTCACAAAATCACCGTGACAATCACCGTGGAATCACGTTGGAATCACCTTAAAATCACCAAGATCTCGGTGATTTTGTGGGCACTTTGTCACCGTAAAAAATGACCGTGATTCAGTGGTTTTTCAGGGTGAAAACATCGTCACCCAATCCGCTAGGGACCACTGAATCCCCCGATGCCATCCTGTACTCGTGGAATTTCTGCGTTAAATACAGTTTATTTGACGCGGATTTCTGTTCATGTACCGCGCACAGAGCATCCCACATCTGTTTAACCGTGGTGCACGTTATTAGCGGCTGTAATTGGGCCCTCTCGACCGATGTCGAAATCAGCGACATCGCCTTGGCATTGGCTTTTTTCCAGGCAGCCCTGTCCACCGGCGCTGCGTTTGCCGCCAAGACTCTTGACCCGTCGACAATATCGTCCACGCCCGCTGCGACGAACACCGCACCAACCTCGAATTTCCACGTAAGGAAGTTTGTGCCGTCGAGCTTCTCCACATGCCTCGAAGTAACTTCCGACGTCATTTTTAGTCGAAAATGAAAGACTTACTCCCGCACAGAAGAATATTACGCGCTGGCCACGTGTGGCACCAGATGGCTGCCTCGTGGCCGGACCAGCGAAAAAACACGCGACTTCGCGAACGCACAACTCAAATCTTTTATTAATTTCCCGCAGCAAGAATGCCTGGGCCCATAACCGTTTGAGACAGAGACTTTGGTTTCGGCTCTGTAAAGGATGAAAATAATAAATACACGAGGATGAATTCAGATATGAGTTGTATAGTTTTATTCGGATAACAAGACGTTCTCTCAGAGAGACGGATGCGTAGGAACTGCTCGAGACATCCGTTCAGTTGAGCTATAAGACTCTATAGGTGGCGCACGCAGGCGCACAACGTTTCTTCAAAGAGCGGGAGAGTATGAAAACCTTATTTCTCAACAGAAGCGACCGTCGTGTGCCCTAGCGGATTGGGTGACGATGTTTTTACCCTGAAAAACCACTGAATCACGGTGATTTTTTACGGTGACAAAGTGCCCACAAAATCACCGAGATCTTGGTGATTTTAAGGTGATTCCAACGTGATTCCACGGTGATTGTCACGGTGATTTTGTGAAGGTGACAATCACCGTGAGAATCACCGTGGAATCACCTTAAAATCACCAAGATCTCGGTGATTTTGTGGGCACTTTGTCACCGTAAAAAATCACCGTGATTCAGTGGTGACTTCATCCAATAGGGTGACCACGAAGCGACCGATGGCCGCTCTCGATGGTGGCGCCATCTAGAACAGCGACCGTGGTCCGACCACGAAGCGACCGTGGTGCGGCCATGAAGCGACCGGTCAAATTGTCAATTTCAGCGGGGCAAAGCGACCGCAGAGAGACCCGTTTTTTCATGGTCGCTTTTAAGTGGCTTGGTTTGTTAGGGACGACTCAAAAGACGACTCCGCGACGACAAAAGGCGACAAATATTTTTTTCGCTCTCTATCGAGAACCTCTGCTAACTGAAATATTTTTTTCGACGTTGAAGAATATTAGAGATATAAGTAAATGTATTTTACTTATATTCTGTGTGCGCAAAAATTTCTGTCCCTGAAAATACGGCTCCGCGATAAGTATTTTTGTTTTTGCTTTATATCGAAGATCTCTGCCGGTTGATACATGTTTTTTTTTACGTTCGATAATATTAGAGATATTAACCAATGAATTTTGCTCATATTCCATGTGCAGACAAATTTCGGTCGCTCAAAAGACGACTCCGCGACAAGTATTTTTTTTCGCTCTTTATCAAGAATCTCTGCCAGTTGAATTTTTTTTTGTGACGTTGAAGAATATTAGAAAAATTTCTGTCGGTAGAGGAGAAAAAAATACTTACGGCGGAACAGTCTTTTAAGCGACAGAAATTTTTCCGCACATAGAATGTGAGCAAAATTAATTTGTTACTATTTCTAATATTATTTAAGATAGAAAAAAAACAGTAAACAGAGATTTTTGAAGGAGAGCGAAAGAAAAAATACGCGTGCCGGGTACGTTTTCTAGGCGACCAAAATTTCTCCGCACATAGAATATAATCGAAATCAATTTAGTAATATATTTAATTATCTAACAGTTTGCTCGGGTAGCAGAAGATGATAAAAAGCTGTCAACGCTTTCGTTGCAGCAACGTTGCTAAGTTCGATGTCATGTAAAATTGTCATTTTTTCGTGATCGTCATTTCTTGAAATTCACGATTCCTATTTCTTTCTCATGATTTGAAAGCACGAAAGTATTTCAATAATCTTTAATTCACAAAATAATTCAAGAAACACTACATTTTCACGTGCAGCATGTTTTCGCTAATTCATCCGATATAGGGTGTTTTGATAAGAAAATGTTCTGTTAGCAAAAAAAAACGATCCTCTACCCTAGCGGATTGGGTGACGATGTTTTCACCCTGAAAAACCACTGAATCACGGTGATTTTTTACGGTGACAAAGTGCCCACAAAATCACCGAGATCTTGGTGATTTTAAGGTGATTCCAACGTGATTCCACGGTGATTGTCACGGTGATTTTGTGACGGTGACAATCACCGTGAGAATCACCGTGGAATCACCTTAAAATCACCAAGATCTCGATGATCTTGTGGGCACTTTGTCACCGTAAAAAATCACCGTGATTCAGTGGTGACTTCATCCACTAGGGTACTGCCATTGCTTTTTTGGATATGACAAAAACCTCGTTCTTATAGATTTATCTTTCCATCGTTCTATCTCCATCAAATATACATTGAAATGAAAAGGTCCGATGATAAAGGATAGAAGGATGAATTAACGAATGAACCCAAATCGAAACTCAATACAGCTGCATCTATAGGAGCAACAGAAGAAGGCTTAGATTATTAAAAAGCTACACATCATGCGGTTTTTTTGTCATTAAGGTCTATCATCACGTAGAAACCGTGAAAAATCGGGTTTTTTTTCGTTACACAATGGAGAACGACGTTTTTTGTCTCAACGAAAAATGCCGTTCAATGCAGTGGCTAAGCTTGCTGGACAGACACTTCACTGTTATTTTTTCCGGACAGTGAAAAGAAGGTTTATGGAGGTGTTCGAAAAGAATGCAAAGTCCGAAAAAAGCCCGGGCTGCCCGAGAAGACAAGATTAATACATGGGCCTAAAATCTTGAACATCTGTTTAAATTATTTGAACATGGATTTGAAGACAAAAACCGATTTTGGTAAATTGTATTGGTCGTTGAATACACAATAAAAGGTTAGTCATTCTTACTAGAAGGTTCGATTCGTTGGACGATACTAATTCAGACCAATAGTCTGCGGACACATGTGGACTCTTTTAGCCCATTCTAAATCACCAAACTTGCTCTATTTGGATTACCAGAACTTCTTTCAGGCCTTTACTTGCGTCATTTCAGACCAGCTTTCCCCTCATCCCCTCATCTCGGCGCCCGTGGTCGTTACAACGAGAAATCCCGAGTCGAATTTTTTTCCCCCAGCTCCGCGCCCCTGGTCGTTACGACCCGAAATCTGGAGTCGATTTTGTTTTCCCCAGCTCCCCCCTAGCAGATTTGTTGACCAGAATTTTTCGGTCGTAGTCGTAAGTGGATTTTTGTCAACCGATTTTTTTCGGTCGTAAGAAGTGGGTCGTTACGACTGAGAATTATTAGGCGTAACGACCCATTTCGGGGGCCAGTTAGCTGGTCATTACGACTGAGAATTATTAGCCGTAACGACCCATTCCGAGGGCCACTTGGCTGGTCGTTGCGACTGAGAATTATTAGTCGTAACGACCCATTCCGGGGGCCAGTTGGCTGGTCGTTATGACTGAGAATTATTAGTCGTAACGACCCATTCCGAGGCCCTTTGCTAGTCGTTACGAGCCGAAATCCTTAGTCGAATATTTTTTTCCCAGCGCAAATTAATACAAAAATTTGTATAGTTTATTCCAAAATAGCGCCCATGCACTCAGAACTAATAAAATTGTACGCCCGAGATATCCACATTAGGGATATTCGCAAGGGTCAGCTCGACCGAAAGTGTCATGGAAGAGCTTCGCCCTGGAGGAACCGCCTTAATCATCACGGTAACCTCTGCGCTAGGTAAGTACTTGACTTGGCACGCTGGCTGTCCGGTATATAACACCGTCATGTGCCTATTTCGTTTGGGCACAGAGTTTCGAGCGCATGCGACGCATAGTGGTGGACGTGTCAACTATAGTTGACGCGTCCACCACATTGACTACGACCGAAAAATTCTGGTCAACAAATCTGCTAGGTAGCCCTAGTTGACGCGTCCACTACTACGCGTCGCATGCGCTCAAAACTCTGTGCCGAAACGAAATAGGCATATGACGGTGTTATATACCGGACAGCCTGCGTACCAAGCCAAGTACTTACCTAGCGCAGAGGTTACTGCGATGATTAAGGCGGTTCCTCCAGGGCGAAGCTCTTCCATTGCACTTTCGGTCGAGCTGACCCTTGCGAATATCCCTAAGTATTGTGGATATCTCGGGCGTACAATTTTATTAGTTCCGATTGCATGGGCGCTATTTCGGAATAAACTATACAAATTTTTCGTATTAATTTGCGGTGGGAAAAAAATATTCGACTAAGGATTTCGGGTCGTAACGACCAGCAAACGGGCCCCGGAATAGGTCGTTACGACTAATAGTTCTCAGTCGTAACGACCAGCCAACTGGCCCCCGGAATGGGTCGTTACGACTAATAATTCTCAGTCGTAACGACCAGCCACCTGGCCCCCGGAATGGATCCTTATGACTAATAATTCTCAGTCGTAACGACCAGCCGACTGGCCCCCGGAATGGGTCTTTACGACTAATAATTCTCAGTCGTAACGACCCACTTCTTACGACCGAGAAAAATCAGTTGAATAAAATCCACTTACGACCGAAATTCCGGTCGTCGAATCGGCTAGGGCCACGCCCGTGGTCGTAACGACAAGAAATTCAGGGTCGATTTTTTTTCCCACGGGCGCAGAGCTGGGGGGAAAAAACTTCGACTCAAGACTTTTGGTCGTAACGACCAGGACCCGCTGAGCTGGCAAAAAATTATACTCAAAATGTCGGGTCGTAGCGACCAGCAAACGGACCCAGGAACGGGTTGTTACGACTAATAATTTTTGGTCGTAACGACCCACAAGCGAAATGCGATGCTTTTTCTGACGACCACAAAATTACGGTCGACAAGACGACCACTTTCGACCGTATGTACGGTCGTCGAATCCGCTAGGGTATGCAAGAATAACTTTGAAACGTTGAAGACAATGAGCAAAAATGTTGAAGTTAATTAAGCAAGCAAAAATTTTTTACCTCGGACAGATTCAATATGTGTCCGAGAAATTCTCGGTTCAAACAACTTTGTTTAGGAACACTTAAAATCAATATATACAAAAAAAAAGCTGACGGAAAAAAAATCCGCGACTAACGTGAAGCAATAGAGGTGCCTAATACTTTTGCCCAAGGCTGTTTGTGTAACTTTCGATCAATTTTTGAGCAAAAACGTGAAGAAACCAATTCTTCGAGGTTTCAAAACGCTGTTTATTCGTAGCAAATTGGATCTTAAGTTTTTCAAATGATACGCTTCGAGCAGATGTAACAAATGGTGTTGAACTTCTTCCCATATCTACAATTTTATCGCCGCGAACCAAGTATGAAAAACGCGAAAAAAATCATTAAGTATCTAAATTCTGCATTGACATCGTGAAATTTTTCCGATGAAATATTGTACATAAAAAAAAGAGATTACGAAAAATTAGGCACTAACGCCTGATTCGAAATAAATCGCTGAAGATTTGGGATTGGGCAAACAAAAATTTGGTTTTCACAAGAAGAATATACAAATGATGAATTTTGTAATAATTGAATTAGGAAAATTGCCAAAAATGTTATTTTCGCAAAACGTTAAAATTGCTTTGGCAGAAGTTAAACATATATCTTCTCTTGAACCGTCGGAATTCGTTTGCTATGAATGTGAGCAATGGAAAGTTCCACGAAGGGATGGAAATATTCCACGAATGATGAGGCTAATAAATATCCATCCGGGCAGCGAGATGGAGAAATTGTCTGGCTACGTAGGCTTTGCAATAAGAGTGGGAGAGCAAAAGAGAAAGAGAGAGAAATAATTTGATACCCAATTCTGCTCGATTAGAGACTCTGATTAAATGAATGATGCTTGAAGGGTTCTCTGCCTACGCTAACAGCGCTCGAAAGTATTTACAAAATTTATAAAGTAAATACATATCTGAATATATCAATATACATGATTGTCAACCCTGTTAAAAAAGACCGACAAAACTGTTAGAATATGTTAGAATTAGGGACAAATGCACACGAAATTCCAATAGAGATTTATGAGGATTTATAGAATTCTATCGGTTCATATCAGTCTTTTTTAACAGGGAATATACTATAATAAATTACTACAGCCGATTAGAAAAAACTTGCAAATTGGAAATTTGCACATCGCTTCCTCAGTATTTTTTCTCATTTACAAATCCTCCTCTATGAGCATATAGCTTTCACAGTTTCGACTTCCTCATGAAGGAAACTTTGTAAATACGAAAAAATCAAGCTTTTTTTTAAATTTCAAAATCGAAAAAAATTGGCACAGCTCAACCATAGCGGGATTTGCAACGCTCAGGGCAACTCGGTTTGCAATGTGTTGCTTTGTATCAAAAGGCAACTCGTATTGGAACTCTGTCGCAACACATCGCCGCTGGTAACCTCGAAAATTGCTGATTCCTTACTCGGTAACATTTGGAAAGAGCGTTACTCTGGCGTTGTTCCGCGAGTTGATTGCACCGTTGCTTTTTGACATAACCTCAAAAATGGCTGATTCCTCAGTCGGTAACATTTGCAAAGAGCGTTGCTTCACGAGTTGCTCGCACCGTTGCCTTTTGATACAATAAGCCACCCGTCGTCTTTCCGTTGTCCGCTGAGTTGTTTTAACTGAAACAACGCGTTGCGAATCCCGCTAGGGAAGCGATTTCTGCAAAGTTGAATACCAAGTAACTCCCTCCATTAAACTATCATTATAGAATTTTTGAGCCCTACATCACGAAATATGTGCAAACTAGAGCGATCACGCGCTTTTCAAAAAAATCAAAATTTGATAAATCACGAACTCCTTGACCGATTTTTTGAGAAAATCAATACCAACAATCGTTATCCCTCAAACTATTGATATATATATTTTTTTTAACCTAGCTGATATCACAAATTTTTCGGACGTTAGAGCAACCACGTCCTTTTTTTGAAACTTTAAAAGTCGGATAAAATTCGCATAAATCAATGAATTTTTACAAAATTCATAGCAAACCAAGAGACTGTGGGGTTCCCCTAGCGGATTAGGTGACGATGTTTTCACCCTGAAAAACCACTGAATCACGGTGATTTTTTACGGTGACAAAGTGCCCACAAAATCACCGAGATCTTGGTGATTTTAAGGTGATTCCAACGTGATTCTACGGTGATTGTCACGGTGATTTTGTGACGGTGACAATCACCCTGAGAATCACCGTGGAATCACCTTAAAATCACCAAGATCTCGGTGATTTTGTGGGCACTTTGTCACCGTAAAAAATCACCGTGATTCAGTGGTGACTTCATCCACTAGGGTCAGCTTATGTAAAAAAAAATCGGTTCGCTACGCTAATGTATGTGGTCTCAAGATAGCTCTTCGAATTTTTCGAGGCAGGCATACACACGCATACACGCATACACACACACACACACACACACACACACACACACACACACACACACACACACACACACACACACACATCCGGATATCTAAAAAAATACGATTTCTCGACGTTTTAGAACATTTTAAACATACTGACATGAACATCTCGAAAAAAAACTTTTTCACAAAAACAAAGCTTCTTCTCTGAGGAAGAAAACAAGAAGGATAATAAAGCAGTTGAGATCTCACGACGGTTAAAGCCAAGCCTAAACGAAGCCACTTAAAAGCGGCCGAGCGACCAAAACGGGTCTCTGCGGTCGCTTTACCCCGCTGAAATTGAGAATTGAGAATTGAGGCCGCACCACGGTTGCTTCGTGGTCGCACCTCGGTCGCTGTTCTAGATGGCGCCACCACCGAGAGCGACCATGCGGCGACTATGTGGCGACTGTGCGGTGACTATGCGGTGACTCTAAGGTCGCTTATCCCCGCTGAAATTGAGAATTTGACCAGGAATCGACCGCAACCGAACGGTCGCTTGGTTTGGTAGGGAATTAACAATCAATGCAATCTACTTCGATAATACGTTTCTTGGCGTCCAAGGAATATTTTCACGTCATGCAAATTATTGCGACGTTGTCCCAGACAATATTTTTCGCTTTTATTGTTAAGCCACGTAACATCGAGTAATAATCCTGAGAGTTTCGATCTGTTGTGTTTCGTCCCTCGTAAGTATTTATATTTGCAAAACGTTTTTGTCAACCGACACGTTTCGCGATAATTGATCATTGTTCAATTAAGATAATACGAATGTAGATGAAATATACATTCCTCATGTAATGAAAATATATAAGGTATTCCAGCTCAATTGTGTAAACCCGTGACCGTGACCCTCTCGGATTTATTTGATTTTTTTTTATATGATCGCATTGAGTCTAAAATACACCCTCATAATTTTTTTAGATTTTTCCAAACATCCCTTATTTAAAAAAAAAAATTTCATAAGATTTTTTTTCTGTATTTTACGTATTCCATTTTTTAAAAAAATGTTTTTTCAAAACGCTATTTTTTAAAAATCTACAAAAATTCTGAAAAAACTATGATAATATATAAAAATTTTCAAGCTAATCACCCGTAGTGGGCAGTTTTTTTTGTGTTTTACAAGCTATTAACGTTCTCAAAATTCGAAAAAATTCTCAAGTAGCTCATCTTGAGCAGATACTCAATTTGAGTACCAAATTAATTCAGTATCTGCGGAAGGTGAGCTATTTGAGAATTTTTTGAAATTTTAAGATCGTTAATAGCTTGTAAAACACAGAAAAAAAATCTGCCCACTACGGGTGATAACTTGAAAATTTTTATATATTACCGAGGTTTTTTCAGATTTTTTTCAGATTTAAAAAAAATGGCGGTTTTTTTTCGAAAAAAAATTCTTTTGGATTGAGGGATGTTTGGAAAAATCTAAAAAAATTATAAGGGTGTATTTTAGACTCAATGCGATCATATGGAAAAAAATCAAATTAACCCGAGAGGGTCAGGGTCACGGGTTTACACACTTGAGTTCATTAGGTCATAGGTACATTTTGATATTGAAGGTCACTCTAAGGTCAATAAAACTTGAACCAGGTGTGGATACTTTTGGGAATAGAAGCTTTTCAAATTCTTTCGTAACGAGCAAAATTATTAATTTTAACAAGGCGCATGATCATGACCTTGATCATGGCCTTGAAGATTTACAGAATTTATTACGTCCACGTCGTTGTTTCTGGGTAATGCTTAAAGTAAATGAAACTTATTCCAAACAAGTTGATTGATCTTTTCCGAATCTTTTAATGTAAATGTAAAACTGTTTGTTTTATTGATTTCAAACCTCAAAAATACAAGTTCCCATTTAAGAATAAAGTTGACCTTGAAATCACTTTGAAGGTTATCGTCAAGGTAATGATAAAGGTCACTGCTAGACGCGCCTCTTTAAAATTGATAACTTTGCTTGTAACAAAAGAATTTAGAGAGCTCCTATTCCCAGCGATATATGGACACCTTGTTCAAGTTTAATTGACCTTGGAGTGACCTTAAGGGTCAAAATATACCTATGACCTAAGCAAAATATTTAAACGTAAAATTTTGTGCTCAAGTATCTATTCAACAACTTTTAAGACTCGTCCGATCGTGGGATTTCCATAAGCACTATTTTTTTCGATTTTTGAAAACTAAATATTTTTTTTTAATTAAAAAAGTTTTATAAAAAAGTGTCAAAATAAATTCTAAATAATGAAAAAAAAGACTATACAGTAACGAAAATTGGTATTTATAATAATTTATAGAAAAAAAATTTTTCAATTTTTAGAAATCGAAAAAAATAGTAGTTACGGAAATCCCACGATCGGACTAGTCTTAAAAGTTGTTGAATAGATAGATGTTTAAAACGAAAAATTAAAGAAAAATCAAAATATACACTCACTTTTAAAAACGCGGTTTAAAGTTAAACACTCAAAAAACTCATTTAAAAACATGTCGAATATTTTTGTTCTATTTTTTTCTGAAAAAGCCATAAAAAAACAAAAAGTTTCAAAAAAAAACTTTCAATTTGGACCATTATTAAAGAAGTTATGACCAAAATACCGACAAAGAGCGGTTTTTGGTCTTTTGAACGAGTAATCAAAAAAATCTCAAAATTTACCAGCAAGGGTCTTCTGATGGGTACTAAAAAATATAAAAAATTTAAGGAAATAAATTTTTTTTTTCAAACTGTCCGATTTGGGATGGAATGCCCCATATGTAACAGAGCTGATATATGTACGAGATTGATAATAAAAGGTTGACAAAAGAACGCTCTAGAACAATGATGGTTAATAATGATAATAATGAGGATAGAAATCGGGTTCTCTGGAGTAGCAGCGTCCATTTGAAACTCGTTGTCACTGATTTTGTTGTAAATCGTTTTTTATAGGTCCTGTGAGATTTTTTTAGAACATTATTTTTTGTAGTGAATTAAATACATACGAATTAGAGATTTGCTTCTACAGCTTCCGCAAATTTTTTCATTGCTAGTGAAACAACCTGTAGGAGAAAAATTGTTAGTTTTCTCATAACGGAATCGATCTAATTGCCACAATTTTTTAAAAACTTTTTTGAATATTTCCCTAGCGTCGCATCACTCAAGCAGTTTGGTGCAAATTCAATGGCAATCATCCTTGATGCGGTCCAAGGTATTTGGGTAAAAAGCTAAAAAAAACTGCTTGTAGATGGGTTTTATGATTATCCTTTTATTCAGCACCGTTACTTACCATTTTCATTTTTTAATAAAATTTTTCTCATTTTTCAACATTTTTTCATCACTTCACTACCATGTCTTTCAACCTTCTAGAATGGAATATTGAAGGGATAATATTTATGGTCGCTTGCACTGTAAAAAAAAAATATTGATTTTAGCAACTTCATGCTCCTTTTAGTGGATACAACTTCCACTAGAAATATGTAAATAGCAGTATGAGCTTACACAGCGAGTGCGGCAACTCTTTCACCAGTACCCAACGATTCTATAATTTTCATGTCCTCGTCCGTGAGATTAAAATTAAAAATATCAATATTTTCTTTTATGCGACTTTTCGTGACGGACTTTGCTATCGGTGCGGCTCCTTGTTGGTACTGGCCGAGAGAAAGAAGTCATTGATCATTTTTTTTCGAAATTTCTTCCATTTTCTTATATCAAGATTTGATACTAACCACGTAACGACACGCAACTTGTGCGGGTGACTTGTTGTATTTTTTCGCAATTTCAATGATTTTTGGATTGTCCAACGGGCCGACAATCTGATAATGATTGCCCGGCCTTCCGAGTGGTGAATAACCGGTAACCGTTATGTCGCGATTCCGGCAAAATTCTATTAATTTTCGTTGACCAACATTGACGCTGCATTCTATTTGGTTGTTAACCGGTTTTATTTTAGCGACACTCAATAAACGATCGATTTGCTCAGAATTGAAATTACTGACGCCTATACTGCGCGTCAAGCCGTTATGAACGCATTCTTCCATTCCTCGCCAGGTTTCGATGTAATCAACATCGGAAGCAATGATTTTGCCGTTTTCATCCATTGGCATAGGATCGTCACCCTCCTGTAAATGCATTACAAAAATCGATTAAGAATATATGAGGTATTCCAGCCCAAGTGTGTAAACCCGTGACCCTGACCCTCTCGGATTTATTAGATTTTTTTTCATATGATCGCATTGAGTCTAAAATACACCCTCATAATTTTTTCAGATTTTTCCAAACATCCCTTATTTCAAAAGTTGTTTTTTTCAACGCCATTTTTTAAAAATCTAAAAAAATTCTAAACAAACCGTGATAATATATAAAAAATTTCAAGCTATCACCTATAGTGGGCAGATTTTTTTCTGTGTTTTACATATTGGATTTAAAAAAAAATTTTTTTTTTTCAAAGCGCCATTTTTTGTAAATTTAAAAAAGTTCTGAAAAAACCGCGATAATATAAAAAAAATTTCAAGCTATCACGCGTAGTGGGCAGATTTTTTTCCAGTGTTTTACAAGCTATTGACGTTCTTAAAATTCCAAAAAAATTCTCAAATAGCTCACCTTGAGCAGATACTGTATTATTTTGGTACTCAGATTGAGTATCTGCTCAAGGTGAGCTATTTGAGAATTTTTTAGAATTTTGAGAACGTTAATAGCTTGTAAAACACAGAAACAAAATCTGCCCACTACGGGTGATAGCTTGAAATTTTTTATATATTATCACGGTTTTTTCAGAATTTTTCAAGATTTTTAAAAAAATGCCGTTTAAAAAAAAAATTTTTTTTGAAATCCAATACGTAAAACACAGAAAAAAAATCTGCCCACTACGGGTGATAGCTTGAAATTTTTTATATATTATCTCGGTTTTTTCAGAATTTTTTTAGATTTTCAAAAAATTGCGTTTTTTTCAAATTTTTTTTTTTAAATTAAGAGATGTTTGGAAAAATCTAAAAAAATTATGAGGGTGTATTTTAGACTCAATGCGATCATGTGAAAAAAATCAAATCAATCCGAGAGGGTCAGTGTCACGGGTTTACACACTTGGGCTGGAATACCTCACATAAAGGTTGAAGATTTTTTTCCCAATGAACATTTATAAAAGTCATATATATGCAAAAAATATATGCAACCTGTATTCTACATGAACGCAATAGATTCCACTAAAAAGTTGTGTAGTTGATATATATGATCCGTAATGGTGCATATACCCATATAATTCATTCATCTACAACAAATCAAATCTCAAGCATAGATATGAAGCGTGCATATTTAATTTATATATTATTGCAGTGCAGAATATGTACATTTATATCGATGATTATTTTTTTTATATTACACTTGTAAGATCCTTTCAAAACTGATTTATTATCATTACAAATGTTCTCCGGCGAAACTGATCACCTGTTTAGCGCAAAGACAAGTTTGATGAACATTTTTTATCTCATTGTCAATGTTGGAGATGGGAAAGTAAAAAAACCTTTTTTTTTAACTCTCAGTTAAGTAAAGTTGAGCAATCATGTAGTTTTGTAATTTTGAATAGTAAAAAAAAAAGTAAGTCACAGTATTTTGGTAAAACAAAATTTTTTTTCCAAAATTCAAAAATTTACATTTTTGAAACAAAAAAACACCACCCTGAAAATTTCAGGATCTTTTAAGATCAGTACAAGGTATTATATAAAAAAAAAAAAACCAAAAATTTAATGTTGATCGTGGATTTGCACGATTTTTAAAAATTCAAAAATTCATATTTTGAAAAAAACAAAAAAAAACCTTTCTGAAAATTTCCGGATCTTTTAAGATCAGTACAAGGTATTATAAAAAAAAATTGAACCAAAAATTTAATGTCGAATTTGGATTTTCACGATTATTGAAAATTCAAAATTCTCAAAATTCATCGTTTTTCAAAAAAAAATTTCGGAATTTTTTTTCTTTCGTAGCCCCAAGTATACTCTTTACGACGAATCAGTACAATTTTTCGAAACAATAATAGTTTACGTGATATTTAAAAAATAAACTTGAAAGATTTAAAAAGTTGTGAAATTTTAAATTTTGCATAACTTTCGAAAAAAAAATTTTTTTTTCTTTCAGTAGAACTTCGTTTTATTAAAAACGAAAACTTCTGACCAAATTTCATCGAAATTGAAAAGGGTCGATTCCAACTCTTGATCAATTTGACATGGAACGACCCATATATTTTGTCTATTTCAATTTCCATGAGGGGTTTTTGACTTTATCGCATAAACAGGCATTTGACTTTTCAATAGTCAACATTTTTATACGTACTTTGCAACCAAACGGCCAGTGTATGAGAAAAAGATCTATGTACTGAAGACCCAAATTGTCAAGTGATTTTTTGCACGCCGGTACGACTCTTTCTTCCTTGTGAGAATTATTCCACAGCTGTCAATGAAAAAATGCCGTATATGAAAATTTGAGAAGACTCTGAATTTTTCGTATCAGAAATAAGTCGACAGATTTGGGGAAACCCTGGTTGACGAAGAGAAAAAAAATTAACTCACCTTCGTGGTAATGAAGAGTTCATCTCGTTTGACAGTTCCATCTTCAATCGTTTCCTTGATCGCTTTCCCGATTTCTTTCTCGTTGAGATAAAAGTATGCCGTATCTATATGACGATAACCGAGATCGATCGCTTCTTTAACGGCTTTTTCCACTTCACCACCTTGGGACTGGAGTCCATTAAAAGACAAAATTGATACTTATTTACAATTACATCGTTGTTTTTTTTTTAAAGAATCAATCATTTTATTCTCATTCTCTTTTTTCATACACTGTCGTTTTCGTCAAGGATAAGAATCGTCACGTGGGCAAGACAAAATCATTTAAATAATTGTTTATTCAAATAATCCGCGTAAAATGAGTGAATATAGCGACGATATGAAGTTTGGACTGACGTGACACTAGCAATCATTTCGATGAAAATGTTGCAGAAAAAGAAAACAAGAAATTAATTCAAGATATTTACTTACGAGGTATGTGCCAAGACCAAACATCGGCATGCTATATCCATTCCAGAATTTAATGGAAGGGACATTTAGCGGATTTGCCATAATTTATCCTGATAACTTTCAACCTTTATACAGGGCGTGACACAGAGCGACACTCGTCACACTGTGCATGGATGCTTGGTGGAATGCAAAACATCGGTAAAGCAGTTCTTAAGCCTGGTTTAAGCCTGGTTTATGCAGCGACCGTAACTTAACTTAGCCGTAACTTAAGAAGTTAAAAGTATATATTGCCCTTGTGGCGTTTATGCAGCAATTCCTTAGCATTAGCCCTAATCGTAACTGTGCATAAACCCTACAAGGGCAATATATACTTTCAACTTTCTCAAGTTAGGGCTAAGTTGAAAGTATGTATTGCCGGGCTGTACACTCTCGCCTTTTTTTGAAGCTCTAGTGTCAGTTACCGTGGATCAATATAGTTAGCGCTGCTGTCGCGAGAGAGATAGATGATCGCCCCTTCCACTGGTAACGCATGCGCACAACACCGATTCAGCCGAGAAGCACGCAAGGGGAAACGAACCAAAGCGCAATGGCGCCGGCGGGTGAACGCCGGCTACATCGCTCTCGGGTCCACTCGGGTCAGCCCCCTGACACGGCCGCTCAGAAACGATCCACGAATTCCTGCCGTTTATTATTATCGAATCGCGCCACATTGCGGCGCTAGTAGTCGCCGGGCCGGGTCCTATATATATGGAGGGCAAGCAATATACGGAATATACGCGATATACGAAGGGTACAAATATGAATATTTTTCTTTCGCTAATTATTATTGTTAATTATTTGCATGCTGACTAATTGTGGAGGAGGAATTTATAGGGAAAGGTTTTTGACAAAGACCTGAATTATTTCAGGATGCACATGTAAATCAAAATGAAAAACAAACAGGAATGCTTGGAAAAACATTTATTTCCGTTCATGTAAATATAGTAATGAAAATGAAAATGAAAAATGTACATATATATACATATGAACTCCTCTAATCGATTGTTTACAATTTTTCGTTTTTGTCGTTGTCATGTCGTACAGAATTTTGCAGTTTTTTTCTTATGCAGATTATTTTTTATCTGCTCAGCGTTAATGCGTGTACAATACTGCTGCATTCTGGACGCCCTACCAGGACGAACGACAGTAACCAACGTCGTTTGTCTTAAATTCCGACGGTTGAGTGATGAATTCCGACGGTTGGACCGCCGGGAACTGTCGGAATTTAAGACAAACGACTGTCGGTTACTGTCGTTCGTCCTGGTAGGGCGTTAAAAAAATTTGTATTATTTGATACAAAATATCGTGAGCATGCAGGAGACTACATGGAAAAGACAATCCGTGTAAAGAATAAATGTCTCGTAGTACCTGGTTTGAGTTGTACCCTGAGGTACAACCCGGTAGCTAGTGTAATCTTTCACATGCATGATCGGTGGACGTGATGATAGCTGATATGCGATACAATTAGTGGTATGAAAAACGATTCATCATTAAACAAGATGAGCATATACAATACGCCAATGAGAATTATCAACTAACGACAGTCGGATTTCTAGGTTATTACGACGCTGTCGGCTCATCATGTAGGTTATGAGTCGGATGTCCGATTGATTATGTACACATATTCCGCTTCACACACCCTCGCATTTGAATATTCAACTCGCTTCATTATAATCATTTGAATTTATCGGCCATTTTCACCAGGTTTACCGATTATCGTGGAACATGGTAAGCAACATGCTGAGCAAAAAATGTATTAAAAATATATAACGGTTCTCAGAAATTGCGGAAACTATGTTTATTCGACAGAATTACTTCTATCATTGTTATAAATACATCGCCATGGATTATTCATCGATAACATTTAAAAAATTCTTCATTTTGGGTATGGTTATCTCCTTGTTGATAACGCATAAAGTGTTAATATCTTCACGATCATCATTATCTCCAGCATCACTAGACAATGATAATGAAAAAATTTATATAATCGTAATTATCTTTTCCAGCCTTGCTATTTTCTAAAAAAATGGAGTATTTAGTTTTATTTTGTCTGGGATAGCTAAAGAATAAGAGGCTTAAAATTTGGAATTATTGTGATTAAAAAATCTACTACAGTTCTCGAGTAAACTTGACGGCTGAATTGATGGGCACTGGGACACTTGAGCATTGAGAAAATTCGAATAAAAATATTTCTAGGTTATGTAAGCATTTATTTAGCAGAATGTGAATGTATTTTCTGCCGTCGTATGGTTATTCACATGAAATTGTTGGCTGGATTGAGTAACTATTTGTTTTCATTCATCTGTGAATCTTTTCAATCGAACCGTTATATTGTTTGTTATGAAAACATATTTAGACCGATGTTGAAGATGTTTAATTATGTCTATTTACATCTGCTTCTGCACTACACTGACATGAGGTCGGAAAAAAGTGTACACTTAAGGGCAGGCTAAAGACCCTCTCTCTCGCTCTCACACGACCCCTATCATCCTTTCTCTCTCGCACTCGCACGAAAAATGTCGGTATTTAGCCTCCTCTTAATGTGATATTTTTACATTTATGCTACCAGCACAACACGGTGCTTCAAGACTTCATCAAGAGTGTAACGAGAATCATAGAACGAGTAAAACACAGAGCGCACAACGTCAGTGTGCCGCGAGCGTGCACCGAGTTGCACCGAGTGTGCACGAAACTAGCCAGTTGAAAACGCTATAAGTTACATTACGGTTTTAAGTTAAGTTACGGCCGCTGCATAAACCCATAGAGGTAGTATACATAGAGGAGGTGAGCCATAGGCACGGTCATACATACAGGTCTTGCAGCGACGGTAGTGGGGGAACGTCGTACTTTTGAAGCCTTTTTAGCTCAATGTATGGTCGTTAGGTGCGCCACGCTAGAGCGGTGTCCGGTGCGAGTAGTATCTTCTGTCTCTTTCTAACTAACCGCCCTAATATAGGCCACACCGCACGATATCAGCGACACGCGGCGGCGTCGACGGGATCGAAAAACGCCTTCAAAACTACGTCGAAAGTCGTAGCATTGAAAGGGGTCTGCCTTGCAAGACCTGTATACACGACCGTGGCCATAGGACTGCCTGTAAGTGGAAGCGTGGCCCGGCAAACAGACAGCAAGCGTTACCTGGTAAAGCTGTCCTTGTCTTGCCGCATGCGCAATGGCAACATACTGACGTCAGTATAGTACCGGAGGCCAATCGTTTACTGCGCATGCGTGATCGGACAAGGAAGCCCTTACCATGAAAATATCTCTCTCTTTTCGCGGAGCCACGCGTTTCTGGCTGTCTTACCTCCTCTCTATGATTTTTAGCCGATCGTTTCCGTGTGGTAGTGCACACGGACGGGAACGCGCGGCTGCACTCACACTACCGTCCGAGCCCGTGTATTTTATGAGCCGCCGCGCTGTGTATTAGTGCGCCGCACGGTAATTGGCGGCTGCCGTATTCACACTAGCCCGAACGGGCGTGTCTAAGGCTTGCATATGATTTTCAATAATACTCGTTTATTTTTAAAGATACGAAGATATATCTCTATACCCTAAGACTTTTTTATGCATTTTTTAATTCTCTAAAACTTTTGTTCTATACATTTCTTTGATAAAATGCATACGTTCTGAAATAAACGCATTTGAAATTTTTAATTGTTTATTTACAACAAATCCCGGACCGCACAGCAAAATGATTGGCACCATTGAATTCAGCGGCATCGAATTAGTCTTACATCAAGTTTCCACCTTCCTCCACCAGAAAAGTTCCACTTTTCCATTCACTATGTGGACTAACACAAAAGCATGCCGCATGCGTATACAATAGTATATTGTGCAACTAGTGCGGCAAGTTGTCGATTGCCCACGAAAGCGAAGTTGAGCGCTCATTCGCTTGAGGGGGCAATTGACAACGCCGAACGAGTTGCACAAACTATTTTTTATTGCGAATGCGGAATAAATCCCAATATAAAATTGCCCCGGTGGGGGGGGGGCGGGGGTGAAGCCCCAGTGGGGGTCCAGGGGCGAAGCCCCCCCCACAGACGAAAAATAAGAACTAAAAAGTTAAGAAATATACAGAAAACTTAGTTAAGGAACAATAAAAACAATTTTATTTTCAACAAGAACAAGAACCGCATGAGTAATAAAATAGTATACGATCTGTCACGTCAACCTCAATTCAGTTTTAATATTTCGGTTGCGTTTTTGTTTTTGTTGAATTTCACCAACGTTATTCTTTTATTTAATTGCGGCACTGAATTTGCGTGCGCAAAGAATAATGATAATAATTTGCGTGCGCAAAGTAAACTTTGCGCACTCAAATTATAAAATGGGCAAAAAGCTACTTTTCAACCGTAACAGCGGGCGCAAAGATACCGTTTTTCCCGCATGAGTAATAAAAAATCTTTTGTCGGTTTTCTCCCCTTCCCTCGTCCCCCTTTTTGCCCCCCCCCCCCCCTGCCGGCCATTATTGTTTGCAAGTGTTCAAATTTTCGTCGTTGCGCGCCTCGCTTTCGATATTTTCAGTTTTCACGTGCTTTCCCTAGCGGATTGGGTGACGATGTTTTCACCCTGAAAAACCACTGAATCACGGCGATTTTTTACGGTGACAAAGTGCCCACAAAATCACCGAGATCTTGGTGATTTTAAGGTGATTCTGACGTGATTTCACGGTGATTGTCACGGTGATTTTGTGACGGTGACAATCACCGTGAGAATCGGAGTGGAATCACCTTAAAATCACCAAGATCTCGGTGATTTTGTGGGCACTTTGTCACCGTAAAAAATCACCGTGATTCAGTGGTGACTTCATCCACTAGGGTTGAAGGAAATTTGCACGCAATAACACACTCCTCATGCCGAAGGCAATGCTGCAAAGGCGGACAAACGTAAGTGTATAATTAAAAGTCAAGAAATTTTTTGAAACGATAACGAATTTATCAATAGCATCATAACCTCAAAATTTCATTAATATCTTAGTCGATTCCTCGTTTCTGTTTGTTTTCACGTATACTCTTGCAGGTGAGATTACCTCCTGAGGTTAATCGAGTTCTTTACGTTAGGAATTTGCCTTACAAAATAACGACCGAGCAGATGTACGATATATTTGAAAAATATGGAACGATCAAGCAAATCAGAGTGTAAGCATCAATGTTTTTTTCGTATTTTGTTTGTATTCATTATTTCTGTACTGCATGTTCCGTATTTTTCATTGATTGAAACATGTTTTTCTCAATATCCAATCGTAATTATTGATTGTGTAATTTCAGTGGCAATACCGCAGCGACTTTGTTCGGTGTCGCGGATGGCTCCGTTGAGCTTGAGCCGACGCGGGTTGTAAATCAGCGTCTCAAAAAAGAATTGAACCGCGAGTATCGAACTCCCACGCGATTCATGAAAATGACGTAGGTTTTTTCTATTTCGTTGATAATAAAGTTGACAAAATTATTATTTTAAAATACAATAATATACATTAAAAAATTGAAATTATAATGATATACAGAATGAGAGCAAATATTGTGAATGTTGAAGAAAAAATAGTGTCGAGTCCTATTCTGATTTCGTTCGACTCTTAACGAAGACTAACTTGTCTTACAAATAATTTGGATTTGGAGTCGCAAAAATACTGGAGAGTGGGGACCCTAGCGGATTGGGTGACGATGTTTTCACCCTGAAAAACCACTGAATCACGGTGATTTTTTACGGTGACAAATAGCGTTTTCTGTTCGTTGCACTGAGTGTGCACTGAGTGCGCACTCGTTTGGCGAGCGTGTTCTGTTGGTAATTCCGGTGCAAGAATCTTGCACTGAGTGCATAAAATATTGCCCTGAAACGGTGAGTCGGTGTCACTCCAGTGCACGACATTTGTCGGTATCCGATAACCAATCGCAAGCTGGGCATTCCCCAGAATCTTTCGTACGATTGGCTGTCGGGTGCTGGCAGATGTCGCTACAGGTGATAACGAGTTTGGGCATTCCCCAGAATCTTTTGTACGATTGGCTGTCGGGTACCGACAGATGTCGCTACAGGTCATAAAGATAGGCGTGTTCCATTGGGGCTTTTCTGCACTGACGCGGGGCAACATGCACGCACTGACTGCCACCAGTGCGCACTCAGTGCAAGCCAGTGCACCCAAAAGAAAACGCTAAAAGTGCCCACAAAATCACCGAGATCTTGGTGATTTTAAGGTGGTTCCAACGTGATCCCACGGTGATTGTCACGGTGATTTTGTGACGGTGATAATCACCGTGAGGATCACCGTGGAATCACCTTAAAATCACCAAGATCTCGGTGATTTTGTGGGCACTTTGTCACCGTAAAAAATCACCGTGATTCAGTGGTGACTTCATCCACTAGGGGAGCGAAATCAAAATGCTAGAGTGGGGAGCAAAGTAAAAACACTGCAGTGGGAAGCGGAGTTTTTGGTGGAAATCGCAGAGCGACAAGGATAATAAAATACTAATCGTAAGGGTGCATGAGTCTCGAGTCAGGCAGGCCGGTTAATCCGTTCGCTCGCTTGGCTATGGTGACCGTAATAAACCAGTGGAAAAAAATTGTTGGAAATTTAGCACTTTAAGAAATGAATCATTTGAGAATGAATAGCTTGAGGAACTCACTTCGAGCTATTGAATATTAAAACCTTTTTCTTTGCTTTTCAAGAGAACATCTGCGTTTTCTACTGCCTATGGAAATTTCCGAAAATGATTATGCTTATTTGAAAATAGAAAGTGTTTCATTTAATCTTTTTATGTTTTCGCGACAAACGTATCCCTTGCTCTTTCAATTTCTTTGCCACAAAAATGTGCAGCTGCGTTTTATTATCGGGTTCGAAAAATTCCAAAGGGAATTACACTTGGGAAAATTCTCCTTTACCTTTCGCGACGAAACCATTACCTGGTCGTTCTTTATTATCAAAGTAACAACAAAGTTCAAGCGCATCGATGTTGACAAAAAATAGAGCAGATTGACAAGCTGAAGACCAAGTACAATCTCAACGAGGAAAAGAAATAATTTAAGGATCCAATGACAACTTTATAAGTATCTTTCGTTCTATTATTTTAACAAAACTGTACATATTTCAAAATTCAATACTGTATTTAATAAATAATTAATAGAATAGCCATGATTTTTATTAGAAGATAATTAAATACAGCATTGAATTTTGACTTCTTTAAAAATAACATTATCGTACGGAATAAGAACTTACTTAAAAAAATAAATAACAATGATTATTATTAGGAGATATTCAAATACAGCATTGAATTTTGAATTCTTTAGAAATATCATTGTCATACGGAATTTAAATTTTCAAATGGTAAGAATTGAATTGAAATAGTTTGAAAAGATTCTGTACATGGTTGAGAAGAATCTTTTCAATTTATTTCCATTCTATAAACTATTTTCATACAATTTTTACCATTTAGACATTGATAAATGTACAATATTTACATATTTACAATACACTATACAATATTTTTCTCGTGCATTTCTTTCATGATTTATTTAAGAGGCATTTCCCCTCATCGGGAGCCCCTTTTAGGCCGACCTCAGTCAAATTGTTTGAAACTTGAGTATGTTTTAGTGTTGCTTGAAAATATATTGTACACCAATTTTCAGGTCTCTAAATATAACAAGTTATAGTACAAACTTTTGGTGTATTCCAAAGAGTATTATAGTTAGAGACCTAAAAATTGGTGTACAATATACTTTCAGGCAGTACTAAAACACATACTCAAGTTTCAAGCAATTCGAAAGAGGTCGGGCTAAAAGGGAGTCCCGATGAGGGGGAATACATTTTAAATTCCCCGCCTGCTACCCATACGACGAATGACGCTTCTGATTGGCTGCACGGTATCGGTGGATTAGCTAATCGAAGCTTGGCTCGCACTGCGCAGGCGCACTTGTGTTCGAGGCGTACATAATAAAGACACAAAAAAGAAGTCATATTTATGGCTCCGGTAGACCTAGCAAGGACTTCAAAATGACGTCTATAAGTGGCCCATCAACATCTTTAAACGTCGTTGTGACGGCACAGTGCTCTGCTACTGACATTACCGGAATCTCTGGAGACGTCTCACTGACATATTTTTTATGTGCTCCGTGTTGTCCGGGCAGGCACATGAACACTGTGTAACACCGTGTCACACCGTGTCGTGTAGATGGCAAGCACCCCTAGTCTTCTTATGTGCGGGGCAGCGCAGTGTGACCACTGAACTCTAATAATACTGGAATGCGCGCTTGCTATGTCCTCCTATGTACCCCCCGCGTATCGAGCGAGATAGCTTCGTCAAAGCGGCTGCAGGTAGCTTTTACTCTGTCTAACACTTTTGCGCATGCGCACAATGACGTCACACAACTGTACAGAGAAAGACAGGGCTACTTCGCGCATGCGCACAACTGTACAGAGAGAGAGAGGGCTACCTAAAGCTGGCGTTTTTAGCTATCTCTCTCGATATGCGGGGGGCAGCGGCAGCGCACGTTCCAGTATTATTACAGTTCAGTGAGTGTGACCATAGACTTAAAGAGATAGACTGAGCGCTTCCATAAGTGGCGCTGAATGAACCATCTGAAGGACAGAGATATATCTGTAGTAGTTCTCTCTCTCTTCAATCGGCGTCATGGTGGGAAACATCAGAGCAGTGGAAGGAGAAGCGCCTGCGTGATTTCTCCTCATTCTCTTCAACCGCCGCATTCCCCACCACCAATCCTGCGAGACAGAGAGAGGACTACTACGGATATATCTCTGTCCTTCAGATGGTTCATTCAAGCGGCCCATAAGAGCACTCAGGCTATCTCTTTAATAGCGTTTTCTTTTGGGTGCACTGGCTTGCACTGAGTGCGCACTGGTGGCAGTCAGTGCGTGCATGTTACCCCGCGTCAGTGCAGAAAAGCCCCAATGGAACACGCCTATCTTTATGACCTTTAGCGACATCTGTCGTTACCCGACAGCCAATCGTACAAAAGATTCTGGGGAATGCCCAAATTCGTTATCACCTGTAGTGACATCTGCCGGCACCCGACAGCCAATCGTACGAAAGATTCTGGGGAATGCCCAGCTTGCGATTGGTTATCGGATACCGACAAATGTCGTGCACTGGAGTGACACCGACTCGCCGTTTCAGGGCAATATTTTATGCACTCAGTGCAAGATTCTTGCACCGGAATTACCAACAGAACACGCTCGCCAAACGAGTGCGCACTCAGTGCACACTCAGTGCAACGAACAGAAAACGCTATAAGTCTATGAGTGTGACACTTTTCGTCACGTGATTTGGCGGGAACTTTGAACATTAACCAATGATGTCTCTTCTCTGTAGCGTGAATGCGTGAACTCTTTTGCAGGTAAAGAGCAGAACCTCACCTTGTGACTTGTACGTCTTTAATTCACGAACTGGCTGAAATTAAATCTCTGAATTTAATTGAATGAAATGCACGAGTTTACAGGTTCAAATTATTGTCCTTTTATTTTTAGTCGATAACCTCAGAAGAAGTTGGCATTTACTATTGGTGAAAATCAAACAAGATCTTTAGCGTTACTGCATCGCAAGACGGTCAAAATTGAAGTGATTGCATCTCCGGAGAAATTTAGGCTCGCAGGCCCTGCAGCGACACACACACAGACACATACACATATACATTAATACGACGTACCAACACGACACACTACACGCTCGTTGCGTGCACAAGGGTTGTATTGTGTGGTCCTCACGCATACCCGCTGCGGTCATATGGTGTTCGAGATCCATATGCTTGATGTACACAAAACACTTGAGAAGGTCCGTGGACCTTTCGCTTATCCTTAGGGGTTCATGTTGCAATTTATTTGTTTTCGTTGCATTTTCGTTGCGAAGGCATCTCGAAGTTTTACGACTATTTTATGTTACATCTATATTTTCCAAACGTAAAATGCACTGTAAAAAATGTTATTAAATTTAATATACAAAAGTATATTAAATTTCAAAAACAAGTATATGAAATCGAAATTAATATACAATGTATCGGAAAATTAACAATTTCATCTTAAATTTAATATTTGTATATTAAAATTAGAAGAGTGAGAATTCAAAATTAATATACCCGTATATGAAAATAGTTTTTGCATACTTTTTCGCAATTTTCAAATACATTATTGAAAAAATTAAAACACTTATTTCTTAAAATTGCAATCAAGAAATTTGTTTTCAATATTGTAATGAAATTTAATATATAGTATAGGGAATTTCAATAACAAGTATACGAACTCGAAATTAATATACATGGTATTGAAAAATTAACAACTTCATCTTAAATTTAATATTTGGATATTAAAATTAAAAGATGAACGTTGAAAATTCCAATCCCCGTATATTAAAATGGTTTCTCTATGCTTTTTCGCATTTTTAAGATACATTATTGGAAATTAATACACTTATTTTCCAAAATTACAATCAATTAATGTCAGCGGCCGTGCTAGTTGACGCATCCACCACTATGCGTCGCATGCGCTCGGACCTCTGTGCCCAGGCGAAATAGGCGTATGACGCACAGTGGTCCCAAATCGCCAAAAGCTGGCCAAAAGTCGAATTTTTTTTTTTTTTCTAGAGACTTTCAATGGTTGGAATAGTTGTAGTGGTACCTCTAGTATGTATTATGACCGTTAAGAAAAGGGGAGCGTCCATACCTGGCTCAGGAATCCATTTTATTCGTGAGCGTCGAGCCGACCGCATTGTTTGCTCGTCGCGCGGAGAAATAAGACGAAAGTTTCAACGCGTCTGGAAGAGTGAAAAGTTAACGGATTTGGATTTTACAAAATGAATTCTTCTCCAGAAAGTAAGTACAATTTGAGTGTGTTGCTCAAAATTATCGTTAACGATGTATGAAATTGTAAGTCATTAATGAAAGTAGTGGTATTTTTCTTGGTTATGTTCTGAAAAGTCGTGTTAGAAAACGCAATAAGTCAAAACCCCTATCGACCCCCGCTCTTAAACTAAATGGAAATTGTTACTTAGACATTCCTTCAAAACATATCCAAAAATTAGCTGCTCGTAGCTGCTCCTTCGGTTTTGAGTGTAATTTTTATACCCCCCTGGCAGTAAAAGTTTTGAATGGCATATACGTGTATTTTACACGGTCAACAATTTGAACATTTTTTCAACTTAGTCAATATTCATATAAAAATTTAAAACTTGGCACATATATTCCCCACAGTAGAAGATATAATTGTAGTAGTTTATGAAATTTTTTATCCTCGTTTTTTGAATATACACTCTCACTCAAAAGTGTGCTACACTAGTCGAAATTTTGTCGCACTAAAAATTCGATAGTGGGGGCAAAAATGCTTTCTGTAGTTTTTTGTAATTTTCGCGTCTGAAATATTGTTCATAGGAAATTGATAAAGATAATTCTTCTATTAATGTTATTTTGCATTTCCTACAGATCCTCTGGATAATACCGACGAAATTGCTTTCACGAGAAAGGAAATTTACATACTTGTGAAATCGGTATTAAAAGAAAATATCAACATTGTCACTGACATTGTTGAAATGGAGGTGTCAAAACACTGAAGCATCCATACATTTTGTCGAAAAATCTGAAAGATGCCATGGGTAGATTGGTATCGAATTTCAAAAAGAGGTGGCAAGAAGCGAGGAGGGACGAAACCAAATTCTTCAATAAATTCGATGAGTGGCTCAACGTTCCTGTGTCTTTCACGATTGAAAAGGAACGTTTGAAGACTTCCACGGAAAACACAATGAAGCGTCCTTCTACGGAAAACACAATGGGGCATCCTTCTACGGAAAGCACAATGGACCGTCCTTCCACAAGCTGGGGCGATTTAAGTGATCGGTCAAAACGTAGGAAGACGGAAAAGGTTCGAACAGAACATACCGTCCACGAATTGGCCTACGCTACACAAATGGGTCTCCGGGCTTCTGGAAATTTACAAGCTTCAAAGGTAATTAGGGATGTCACAGAAGGCAGTCCATCAAAAGCATCACAGTATCGTAAGTCTATAGAACGCGTTTCAGAAGATGTACTTTCAGGCAACGAAGCATTATCACTTGTGGTAGAAGGTAAAATGACCAAAAGTCAATACCAATTACTACGTTCTGTAAGCTTGAAAAAAAATTGTAAATTATACCCGCCTTATAAATGTGTATTGGATTCTAAAAAAAAGTGTTACCCTGCAAAGTCAGAAATTTCTGTAACTGAAAGTGGAGCCACAGTTGGACTTCAAGCATTGCTAAATCATACAGCTGAAAGAATATTAACGGTACAATCGGACGTTATTGGAAGTCTTCCTGAAAACAAAGTTGGTAATTTAGAATTAATATGCAAGTGGGGATGCGATGGAACTTCTGGTCAAAGTACTTACAAACAAAAATTTAACGATGGAGCCGGCAATAAATCAGATGCCAACATTTTCTTTATTTCACTTGTTCCCTTGCAAATCTTTGATAAAGTCAATCCACACGTGATTATTTGGAAAAATCCTCGTCCTTCGTCACCAAGATTTTATCGCCCAATTAAAATTGAATTCTTTCATGAAACTGCCGAAGCAACTAGGGCAGAAGTTGATTGCCCTAGTGGATGAAGTCACCACTGAATCACGGTGATTTTTTACGGTGACAAAGTGCCCACAAAATCACCGAGATCTTGGTGATTTTAAGGTGATTCCACGGTGATTCTCACGGTGATTGTCACCGTCACAAAATCACCGTGACAATCACCGTGGAATCACGTTGGAATCACCTTAAAATCACCAAGATCTCGGTGATTTTGTGGGCACTTTGTCACCGTAAAAAATCACCGTGATTCAGTGGTTTTTCAGGGTTACGATTCAGTGGTGACTTCATCCACTAGGGAAGAGAGAAACTTCGTGCCCTTTGAAACTGTAATTGGCGGCAAAAAAATTAACATCAATTTCAAACTTGTGTTGACAATGATAGATTCGTTACTTCCTATCGGACAAATGTCTGAAGAAGCTCAGGAATCATGCAATAAGTACATTAAAAGATTCCGAGAAGATTTTTCACGAAAATGTAACCGCATCAAAAACATGGAAGACATTTTTTGCAGATGTTTAGTAACGTCAGATCCAGTAATATCCAGTTTGCGAAAACTTCCTTCGAAGAAACTAAGATCGTTATCCCCATACGCGGTTGAACTATCGATTCCGACTTCAGTTCCAGAATCAAGGCAGATTTTTTCTGATGATACGAGCGATACATGTGACGACGATGACAGTTCACAGGACAGTGATTAATTGTAAAAAAAGCTAAAATTATATCGATTAGAAATAAAAGAATGAAAGAAATATATTATGAATGTTCATTGTCATTGTAATAATGATTATAATGACTGTATTCCAATCCTCTTCTTCCCAAGTCTTCAAGTCTTCAAATGTCACCCGAATTGAATACGTTTTTGACGAAATTTCCCGCCATATTGGATCCGCCATTTTGTTTTGCTAAATTTTGACTTCATATTCGTAGTCAGCGACCCCGAAAACCCCGGAGTACAGACTTTCACCCGAATTGAATACATTTTCGACTTTTGGCCAGCTTTTTGGGATTTGGGACCGTTGTGTGACGGTGTTATATACCGGACGGCGAGCGTGCCCAATATACTTACCTGGCGCAGAGGTTATACCGTGATGATTAAGGCGGTTCCTCCAGGGCGAAGCTCTTCCATTGCACTTTCGGTCGAGCTGACCCTTGCGAATATCCCTAATGTGGATATCTCGGGCGTACAATTTTAGTTGCACTGTAAGAAATTTTTGTCTTAAATTTAATAAAAAAATATGAAGTTTTTATGCATATACAGGATACTCAATTTCATATACAATGTGTAATATAGTAATATTCCATATAGTAATATAGTATTCCATATATTCCATATAGTAGTAGTATAGTAATATTCCAATATAAGTATATGACAAATCAAATAACTTCTTTAAATTTTAATTTGCAAAAGAATATTAATTTTCATATGTTTTTTCATGATTCTGCTTTAAAAATCATACTATTGTAAGCGTGCAGTATGTATGTGAGAGAGAAAGAGAGGGGGTTGCTAGCAAGAGTAGGGAGCATAGCTCCGGGGGGGATTCGGTCGTGAGCCACGAGCAAGAAAGGACGTGTGTGTGGGAGCCAAAGTTTCTTTATTAAACATTATTTCATTTATCATTCGTAAACGGGCCTTATTATTTACCCCCATCCACACGCCACGTTCCACGCGATAACACTATGTATTGGAATTTTAATATACGAACGTATATTAAAATTAATATGTTGTATATGCATAAAAACTTCATTTTTTTTAAATTAAATTTAATACAAAATTTTTTTACAGTGTGAGTATTTAGTTTATGCCTTCTATTCTATATATGCAAAGACCCTTTTTAAGGTAGAAGAATGAAGAAGAATTCTCCTCTTTGTTAATTCATAATTTAACAGAAAGCACTGTTGGATCGTAAACAAAATATAAGAAACCCGTAAATTTAAGTTGTTAAATTATATGTAAACGTATAGCAATAATACGCGTTATATCATATACCATTGGTTATTTATGATATTCTTAAATATAATGAGTCACCACCACCTCAATCTTGAACCTCTCATAGTTTTCCAAAGCATATTCTAATCCTGAATCTATTGAAATTAACGTTTAGATTCGTAACTCTGCAATTGTTATAAGTCTAGCGTTCAAATAATCCGCGCTACAAGAGAACCCCCTGTCAGTAAATCCGCGACGAATCCCTGCATTCGTTACAGCAGAAGATTAGTGGCGCCGCGTATAGGTCAGCAACCTAACGAAAAATACAGTCTGTCAGGCATACCGTTCCACCGTCCCTGACTGTTTCTCTACCCACGGTTTGGGTAATCTACCCATGTAGGTTGGAAATGGAAAAATTCCAAGCCACGAACGCTAGGTAGACCACCCACAAAACCGTAGTTTTTGGGTCTTATGGGTAGTCTACCTAGCGCTCGTTGGTTGGAATTTTACCATTTCCAACTCATCGAATGAGTAGCGAAATAGTCAGGGGTATAGGAATAGCATTGGTGTGTCACGCCCCTGGTGCTGCTTAACATCCCAGGTAGTAATGTGTTATCTAAAAGACATCAAAAGGACACAACCATAAAATTTTTGGATAACTTTTTAGTTGTCCAAAAAGATGTCCTTTGGATTCCGAATAGTGTCACTAATGTCCGCTTGGCGGTTATCTTATAGACGACCGAAAGTTAACTATTAGATCACTTATAGCGGATACCAAATGGTCAGCATATAGTCAACCTTCAGTAGTTGCCGATACGATAACGTAAAGTTATCGAATCGTCATAGCCAAAAGATGACATTTTAGAGGCATGAAATTAACCGAATATTGTAGGCACTAAATGGATGCCTAAGATATCCAAGAAAGGTTAACAAAACGGCATCTTAAAGACACCAATAAATGATATCCTAAAGATATCGTTTTTATACGTTATATGGGATAGGCGAGCGACAATAAAGTGTGCGATCTAAAATACGGATACATAAAATAGTTCAATTCTTAACATATATCAAATATGTTTAGAATTGAACTATTTTATGTAACCGTATTTTGGATAGCACACTTTAAAAATAATATTTATTAATCGTGTATACATTTATAGAGGAAACACATGTATTTTCATACAAAAATTAAACTACGATCAATTATATGTATGCGCACTTCAGTTTGCAAACCTTTTATATAAACAATACATTCTTCTATCGGTTAACTTTTTTTAAATAAAGATTCAGTATTACGTTGTGTGTCATGACCAAGAAGACTAGAATACAGGAGAGTCAACTCGAGAAGTGGGGGTGGCACAAAATATTTGGGCAGCAGGCTGCCCCACCCCTGACTTACAAATCGCGCAGTGTCGCACTTTTATACCACTGCGCTGCTTTCGTATATCTTCTTGGCGTGTCGGTCTCGCGTGAGCACTGAAATATAGTAATATATTTCAGTGCGGGCGAGAGAGAATGACGACGCACCATGTGCGCAGTATTGTACAGCGCAATTTGCAGGTCAAGGAGTGGAGCAGCCTGCTGCCCAAATATTTTGTGCCACCCCCACCACTCGAAAAGCAGCTCGTTGACTCTCCTTATTCTAGTCTTCTTGGTCATGACACATATAACATAACGTTATGTTATATAACATACGACAGATGGATATATCGCATGCACTTGGTTATTGCTGCTCCACGTCCACGAAAAATACGTCTTCCAATTTTATAACCTATAAAAAAAATATATCACCATCATCCTTTGGATAAGTCTATAGCCTGTTTTATGCAGCGGCCGTAACTTAACTTAGCCGTAACTTAAGAAAGTTAAAAGTATATATTGCCCTTGTTGCACGGTTACGTATACGGCTAATTGTTGCATGAACGCTACAAGGGCAATATATACTTTCAACTTTTTAAGTTACGGCTAAGTTAAGTTACGGCCGCTGCATAAACCGGGCTTATAGTATAAAATAATTGAATAATCATAGAAAGCATTGTATTTTATATGTCCATACCGTGTATTCTTGCACTTTATTCGCGAAAATCAATTTTATTGCAAACGTGTTCGACGACGCTATCGATGATCCGTGACTGTGACGGCAGCACGGCGTTTCTACATGGCCCAACCATCAGCGCCTCATACTGTCACGAGCAAATTGTCACGAGCTTATCGAAAGTTCCTAACCTTGTCACGGTCAAAATGATTTCAATCTTAATTCTACACGGCAAAATCTTTCAGCGATTAAATTGCCCCTGCTTAATTGTCCCCAGCTTGTACTGTACATTACATTACTTGTCACGGGCTTAATTGTACATCTGGGAATTGTCACGCGTTTAACTCTCCACTAATCAATTTTCATCATCTAAACTATAGTCCAGTAAACCGTCACCGATTAAACGATTCACTATTGAGGTGCTATTTCATGGGCAGTGAGCAGTAGCAGCAGTTTAGTGAATTCACTCAAAGTTACTAGCAACTTCCGTTGCAAGTTTTTGCTGCTACTGTTCGTTTGTCCGAACAGCAGAGCAGCAAAGCTAGCAAAACTGAACGGCCTATTTCATGAGCAGCACTGCTGCTGCGTAAAGTCACTAGACTTTCTAGTAATTTCCTAGTAAGTTCCGAAACTGCTGCTACTGCTCACTGCCCATGAAATAGCACCTTTGGATTGTCACGGTGTAAAGGTGCTATTTCATGGGCAGTGAGCAGTAGCAGCAGTTTCGGAACTTACTAGGAAATTACTAGAAAGTTTAGTGACTTTACGCAGCAGCAGTGCTGCTCATGAAATAGGCCGTAACTGCAGTAGCGTCGCGTAATCTAGTAATTATGCGAATTTCGTACTTAACCTCATTTTAACGCCAAGTATTCAAAAAAATCGGAGTATTTCCGACGAAAAGCGAAATGTCGTACGAACACAAATTATATCTGTGGCGAACCGAATGTGCACAGAAAATTAATGAATACAATGCAAAAGTGCACGAAAAACAAACTGCAATAGCAGAGCCGCCGCCGCTGTGATATATTGTACAAGTGAAGTGTTGAAAAAACGAAAATATAATAAAAAGCGTTATTGGATGGCTGACATTCTTCATCAACGGCGGCGACATGGGTTCTATCATACAGTGTTTCCAGTATTAAAGTTGGATGACCTTCGGTTCAGTCCAGCTCATGTTTGAATTTCGCGGTGTTTTTATATACCTCGTGCGTTTTGCTCAGTTTTGCTAGCTTTGCTGCTCTGCTGTTCGGACAAACGAACAGTAGCAGCAAAAACTTACAACGGAAGTTGCTAGTAACTTTGAGTGAATTCACTAAACTGCTGCTACTGCTCACTGCCCATGAAATAGCACCTTAAAGAATTCACCGCTTCATTGTCGCTAAAAGTCTACAATTCACCGCTCAACCGTCACGGGCTAAGATTCACACCGCCAAACTGTCACCGGCTTACGCGAGATTTGCCCGATTGTACACGCATGCACGTTGTACACGTAGGCATAATCAGTGATGTGAAGCTGTAACGTGACCGTCGTGTGACCGTCACGTGACCGTAACAGAACCGTCACATGACGGATGCAAAAATGACGAAAATGACTGACCGCCCGATATCATATTTGCGCATGCGCACACACTGCAAACACCGCCGCCATTCGGAAGAAAATAAAAATAATAATACGACGTTTATAATTTAAAAAATATTAAAAATTCCGGTCTTCCTTTATTCTAATGTTCTTAATATTGTAATTCCCAATTTACTCAAACAATCACGATGAAAATAATTAATTTTACAATTATCATGAAATCTAAAAGTGTTGTGACCGAAAAAAATGACCGAAAAAATCGTGACGGTCATTTTCCATCTAGATAGAAGTCCCTGTCAGGCTTGTCTTGTCAGATGACGAAAGTAAAAATGACCGTCATTTTCACGTAGAAAATTATGTAAAACGAAAATGACGTCACGTGACGGTCACGTGACGGTCAGGTGACGCGTGACTGACGCGAACTCAAAATGACGGTCATTTTGCATCACTGGGCATAATGGTTCAGGCAGTTTCATGAAACGAATGAACATCACGCGCAATGTATCGCTGGTCCGCGCTTTTACCGACCGCTATCTATCGTGACATAGGGAGGGCGCGCGATACCGACTGCCAATAAAGCCAGCAGCTGTAAATGAGATAAGTAGTATATAAGCCGAGGCAATGGCGTAACTCCAAGGAAATTTGTGCTTTTTGATTAAAATATCTGAAATTAAGAAAATTTTAGAAACGTTTTTTTTAGCTGTTTTAAGCTAAATTGAGGTAAAACATTGAATTTGCTAGGACCCCATCGAGATGAAATTAAAAAATTATGAAATTGTACGTAAAAAAAAATTTTTTAAAGTTTCTTATAGAGAAAATATTCATCTGAGAAAAAATATTCGGAGAATTGTTACGCCATTGCCTTGGCTTATTATCTGTAACGCTCCGCGATACGCGCCTCGCGAATTTACCGCGTAAAGCAGCACCAACCGGGGAGAGATACCGCGCGCGATTCGAAAGATTTAAAAGAGCAGAGAATTTTGATCGCGAGAGGACGAGCTGACTGCCGTAGACGGCTTACTGTAAAATAGCGATACGATAATGTAGAATATGCATGGAAATATACGCATATATATATATGTAATTCATAACTACATTTAGTATTTGGACGAAATACGACGATCAACGCTTGATTGTATACGTTTTGAGAAATACAGCAACGCAAGATGTTTTTGTAAATAGAAATGCGAGACGAGAGAATTTTCGAGTACCCTGCTGGCTGCAAAAAACGCACTTTCCCATGAATCGGAAAGTCGAGTGGTCAGCATATGACAAACAAATGCGAAGAAACTCGACGTGTGCGAGCTCGGAAAATCCGAGAAAGATTTATAATAATCCTAGCAGAAACGCGTCTGCTTTCCTTCAATTTTTTCTATCGACCCTTTTTTTTTGCCTGCATAACTCGAAGAGTGCTGGGTGACACGTTGTCGCCAGAGGCCTCTTGATAAATCGTAAAACTCGAGACCAAGGGAGAAAGTTGTAAAAACGCGTAGTTTTCGCCCACGGAGTGGAAGGGACGAGCGAGCACGGACCACCCTTGCGTAGAGGGAAGAGTCCGCGCGGACTTCGTGTTAGCTTGGGGTTGATTGGTCGACGCGCTGGGCCTAAGGGGTGGAATAGTGGGAGTATTCGGGACTTAGAATCTTTGCAGCAGCCAGCAGAGTAGTCAGAATTATTCGAGCCGCGAAACGAACAAGTCGACTTTTGACGAGTCTTCTTCTAGAATCGCAAACCGAGAATTTCTTAATCATATTTTGGTTGTTTTTGGGAATTGTACCTTAATACGTTTTCGTGTGTTTTGTTTGCATTTGGAATTTGAATCAGATTACGATTTTAACAATAAAAAATTATAGTTTAACCCGGTAATTTTTCGTGTTCGATTTCGTTATCTTTCGCGATATTTTCAGCAAGAGTTTACTCGCGCGAGGTGAGTTTCATCTCTTCGATCCGGAGACGAATCCCACGGACTACGTTGATAGTCGCACTCTCGTGTGATCCATTGCGCGTTTGAATTTCGCGCGTTCGACGCTCTCGGAGCGTCACATATTGTGGCGTTCCGTACTCCAGCCTTTCTCGCAAGTGCCAGGGCGCATAGCGTTTCCTATATATAACAGTTCCAAGCTTCCAGACTCTACCACCACCGGCGCGTCTGGGGCAGGGTACAGTTGCATAGCCCTACTGATGAGTCTGCACTGTACCCGAGACGAAACGCTAAGAGGATCCTCCTCTATATTTTTCGCTGAAGAGTATCTAGAGGGATCCTCTTTACCAACTTCCTGTCGTACAACATCCTACCCTACCGACTTGCGAGAACTGGACAACGAACTTACGTTCATGACGCTTCAACTCAAACGCTCAATGTACGAGACCGACTAGCATCTCTACACTGGTGACCCCGACGTGATACGAGCACGCAAAAACTCAACGTGATTGACAGACGGTACAATCACAAAAATTCAAAGCAACACGGAATACGAGCTTAAAAGGACCTACGGACCGGCACACGACACTCATTGCGAGTACCACGCCTCTCTCACGAGTTACGCCTTATCCACGCCTTCGCTCCTCCACACCACTCTCTTCCTCCAGGTGACTTCGTAACGCTGTTACTGGGGGGGAGTGCTGTGGCGTTCCGTACTCCAGCCTTTCTCGCAAGTGCCAGGGCGCATAGCGTTTCCTATATATAACAGTTCCAAGCTTCCAGACTCTACCACCACCGGCGCGTCTGGGGCAGGGTACAGTTGCATAGCCCTACTGATGAGTCTGCACTGTACCCGAGACGAAACGCTAAGAGGATCCTCCTCTATATTTTTCGCTGAAGAGTATCTAGAGGGATCCTCTTTACCAACTTCCTGTCGTACAACATCCTACCCTACCGACTTGCGAGAACTGGACAACGAACTTACGTTCATGACGCTTCAACTCAAACGCTCAATGTACGAGACCGACTAGCATCTCTACAATATCTCGGCTAGTTATTCCATCTACCGGCGTTTGACCACCCTGCACACACTAGCTCTACATATAGCATCGTCAGTCGGTAAAAGCGAAAAGCGGCGTCAAATCCCTCGAATCAGCGCTACGTTTAGTGAAGCTGCCCAAGCGCTGGTGTACAGTTTATAGAAACTCGCGTTAAGACGGTGACGGTTGATTGGTGGACAATTTTGCCCGTGACGGATTGGACGGTGACAGCTTGGCCCGTGTACAGTTTAAGCCGTGACGGTTCAGGCGGTGACGGTTTGGGAACATACAGTATACTCCGTTCCAGTTCCAGCGGTGACAATTCTGCTCCATCGAAGTTTGAATGTGTACAGTTAGGACGTGTTCAATTTGAGACGTGTACAATTCAACGCCTGACAATTCAGCGGTGTACAGTACAGACCGTGGGCAATTGAGCAAAGATAATTTAATTGGTGATCAATTCGTTCGTGTATAATATCGATGGGGTCAATTTTATCATGAAAATATATAGGAAAGTTCGATAAGCTCGTGACAGTTTGCTCGTGACAGTATGAGGCGCTGACGGTTGGGCTATGTAGAAACGCCGTGCTGATGCCACTGTGACGCTCTGGCGTCTCTTTGTCCCTGCATTTTCGTAACTTCAAACAGTTGTATAGAGGAGCATTCGCGAAAATTATCAACTGGAGAACTTTTCCACGTACATTTTCGTTGACGATTATTGGATAAATTTTCGATGTCATTAAAAAAACATCTATTGGATTCACCAAAATGATGACATTTCGGCAACGATTTAACTTGCTATTTTGATAACATTAAAAAGGCATCTTTTTGATACCTAAAAATAACCTTTATATAGTTGCCATTTTGATGATACCTTTCGGACGTCTTAAAATAGCCATCTATTCGATAAAGTGACATGATAATGTTTCGACAACTACTGGCCTTGTCGTTATGTTAACCCCTAAAAAGTCAACCTTCGGATAACCGTATAATTGATGTCAGTTAAAAGTCGTAAAATAGTAATCTTTAAGTAATTTCCGTAAGGCAACCAAGAAATGATATCTTTTAGATGCCAAATAGACATGTATGCTACCTGGGGATAACGCGGCGAATTCAGCCCGGCTTAAGATGCTATTTCATGGGCAGTGAGCAGTAGCAGCAGTTTAGTGAATTCACTCAAAGTTACTAGCAACTTCCGTTGCAAGTTTTTGCTGCTACTGTTCGTTTGTCCGAACAGCAGAGCAGCAAGGCTAGCAAAACTGAGCAAAACGCACGAGGTATATAAAAACAGCGCGAAATTCAAACATGAGCTGGACTGAACCGAAGGTCATCCAACTTTAATACTGGAAACACTGTATGATAGAACCCATGTCGCCGCCGCGTTGATGAAGAATGTCAGCCATCCAATAACGCTTTTTATTATATTTTCTTTTTTTCAACACTTCACTTGTACAATATATCACAGCGGCGGCGGCTACTGCTATTGCAGTTTGTTTTTCGTGCACTTTTGCATTGTATTCATTAATTTTCTGTGCACATTCGGTTCGCCACAGATATAATTTGTGTTCGTACGACATTTCGCTTTTCGTCGGAAATACTCCGATTTTTTTGAATACTTGGCGTTAAAATGAGGTTAAGTACGAAATTCGCATAATTACTAGATGACGCGACGCTACTGCAGTTACGGCCTATTTCATGAGCAGCACTGCTGCTGCGTAAAGTCACTAAACTTTCTAGTAATTTCCTAGTAAGTTCCGAAACTGCTGCTACTGCTCACTGCCCATGAAATAGCACCTTTAGCAGCGGCCGGAACGTAACTTAGCCGTAACTTAAGAAGTTGAAAGTATATATTGCCCTTGTGGCGTTTATGCAGCTAATTCCTTAGCATTAGCCGTAACCGTAACCGTGCATAAGCGCTACAAGGGCAATATATACTTTCAGCCTGGTTTATCCAGCGGCCGTAACTTAACTTAGCCGTAACTTAAGAAGTTGAAAGTATATATTGCCCTTGTGGCGTTTATGCAGCAATTAGCCGTAACCGTAACCGTGCATAAGCGCTACAACCCTAGTGGATGAAGTCACCACTGAATCACGGTGATTTTTTACGGTGACAAAGTGCCCACAAAATCACCGAGATCTTGGTGATTTTAAGGTGATTCCACGGTGATTCCTACGGTGATTGTCACCGTCACAAAATCACCGTGACAATCACCGTGGAATCACGTTGGAATCACCTTAAAATCACCAAGATCTCGGTGATTTTGTGGACACTTTGTCACCGTAAAAAATCACCGTGATTCAGTGGTTTTTCAGGGTGAAAACATCGTCACCCAATCCGCTAGGGAAGGGCAATATATACCTTCAACTTTCTTAAGTTACGGCTAAGTTCAGTTACGGCCGCTGGATAAACCTGCAGGCTTTCACCTTTCTTAAGTTACGGCTAAGTTAGGTTACGGCCGCTGCATAAACCGGTCTTTCGCGAGACGCGTATCGCGGAGCGTTACAATTGATATATATATATTTATATATAAAGCCGCTCAGTCTACCAGCAGAAATCGGAACTACATTTTCTGTGCCAAATCCTAACACGGGCCTGGCCAGGGGGGTGACATCGCTATCTATCCCTGTACTGCAAAAGTGGTCCACTTTTGGCAATGGGTTCTTAGTTCTTCTCGTTCCTCTACGTGGCGCTAGTTGTCACGCGGGAGCACAGAGAGGGAGATCCGGGAGCCCACGGAGCTCTAGGAGGGAAGCGTTTGTTGACAATTGGCAGCTTTGAGGTTACGGAGGTTTACTAAAATTTTTGTGTTTATACGCCTCGTGCTCATGCGATTATGCCATCGTGCATCGTACCTGGCTGCATATTTTTTTTCGTTGACCTCATAGGTTATATAGGTTATATATAATATTCGAATGCTTTCAATTGCTTTCAATCCTTTCAATGCATTTCGAGCGCGCGGAGGAGAACGAGGAGAGGCACTGACCCCCCACTCTGCCACTGACAGCGGCAGCGGGTGCCTACTAGCGCCACGAGGGACGAAATTTGGTGTTAAAAAAGTACTGGGATTTATGTGCCCATTCCAGCGGTCTGATGTCACCCCCCTGGGCCTGGCGCATCCATCTAATATATGTTCGCTGCCATAAGCCGTTGTATCGATTTTCTTTCTCGCTCGTACGCACGTACCCCAACGAAATTTGCGCCATCTTGGATTAGTGCGTGCGTCCGCATTTGTCGTATACTCGTATATGTTCGTATCTATAACCATCTATAACCTCAAAATAAACAAACATGACGGACGCGGAAATAATTGGAAGTGTGCAACAATTTTCCGTTATATGGGATAAAAGGAACCCGAATCACAAAAACAAATTAATAGTGCAAAATGCGTGGAAGTCGATTGCATCAGCATTAAATTTACCAGGTAGGAAAATCATAATATTCTTCAGGAGTCAACCATAGAGCTATTATAACTAAAGGAGATGACACAGCCAGAAACGCGTAGCCTCGGTGAAAAGAGAAGGCCGGTTTATGCAGCGGCCGTAACTTAATTGAGCCGTAACTTAAGAAAGTTGAAAGTATATTGCCCTTGTAGCGTTTATGCATGGTTACGGTTACGGCTAATGGCTGCATAAACGCCACAAGGGCAATATATACTTTCAACTTCTTAAGTTACGGCTAAGTTAAGTTACGGCCGCTGCATAAACCGGGCTAGAAAGAGATATTGGAAGATTAGTCGCTTCCTTGTCTGATCACGCATGCTCAGTATACGATTCGCCTCCCGTATTAATGTATTATATGCAATGGCAATGGCGCAATGGCAACATGCGGCAAGACAAGGACACTGCTACTCTTCGGAGCTTTCTGTCTCAGTTTACCGGAACTATGCTTGCACTTACAGGCAGTCCTATGGTTTACCTCCTCTATGTTTATTACCTCTATGGAGTCAACAGTCAGATATAATTGTTATGACTTTACAGTTGACCTATGCAAGCTGCGATTCCAAAATATCAGACACCGCTACGCCAGAGAGCGACGAGCTCTGATAAATAGCGCGCGATCGGGAGCTGAAGCTTACGAAATGAAGTGGCCACACTTCTCCGCGTGTAGCTTTCTGAACAGGGTCATTGTACCAAGGTAATTCAAAAATGTATCTGCACATCACTTGAAATAACCTCAAAGGCGATTATCAACGTGCGTCTAACTTATCAGGAACAGAAGAAATTACAAAGATCAGATGCCGAGTACAGATTGCACAATACCACAGTCAAATATTGACGTGTATGAAGAGGATTCCTTGGGAAAAAACGAAAATAACATCGCCACTGTGAGCAAGCTCCTACAAGAACAAACGTCTGAGGAAGATGATTTAACATTGAATGATGTCCTCAGCAATCACAATATATCTCAACAAAAAACTGTGACTCAAGTCAACACCGTCGATACACCGAGTTGTTCGCGATCCATACAAAGCTGCGACAGTGCAAGACGAAATATGACACTTTCAAGCAGCGATTCAGAAGTTTTGGTCAAATTTCCAACTAAGAGAAGGAGAGAGAGAGCAGCGAGCCTATCCGATGAAATTAAATGTCTCAACAAAACCATTACTGGCGCTTTCATTAAGTTCAATGAACTTTGCGCACAATCATCAGAGCCTGAAAAAGTACCACTCGAATTGATAGACGACGATTATTCGTTTGGCAGAACAGTAGCTTTGTCACTAAAGCGAATCCGTTCAGAGAAAATGAAACTACTAATCCAATCACAAATTATGCGTGTCATCGCGGACGCGGTCAATGAGGATTAAATTTTGCGGATATCGAAATGTTGAGGTAGCGAACGTTAGAAAGAGAGATGCGTATTATGTTACATCAGGTTAAAAGATGTCTTTCTAAGTTAAGAATTTTTTTAAAGATGAAAAAATCGGACAGAATGTACGAAAACTTGTTATCATATACTATGTGATGCTACATAAGATTTTATGGCAAAGTATTACCAGTATATTTTATACTTGTCTATTTTACATTCTCAAGTGATTATATAATATGGTACATTAAACCAAATACACCAAATATAAACACTTTTCATTTCGACTTAACCTTTGTTTATTTGTAAAGAAAATACAATTAACGTAGTTTATTTGTGATATTGTTAATACAATTTGTATTTACTACTAAACGTAGTTCTTTATTTGCAAAGAATGTATACTACTCGCAAATATTAAGGCAGCAAGTAAAATTTCCAAATTTTTCGGTGACTCGACAGGCTGTATTTCAGTGAAAAATGGTCGAATCGAGGTAATAAAAAATATTTTGAAGCTCCAAGATTCTAGTTTTCAGAACTTTTGGTCAACAATTTTTAGGAGCTATGGTTCTTAGGAAATGTTACGAAATGGCGCGAAAATTTTGTTTTTCAAATGTTTTACCTATTATTTTTTTTGGTTCACGAGCTTGGAAATTTTGGACTTTGAATGCAAAAGAATCCTTTTGTCTTGAACCACTGATATCTCAGCAACCAATGGTCGTACGGAAATTAATCGGGCAGTTTCGGAAACTGGAATAAGTTTCCTACAAGATTCCTTCAAAAGTTTTGGGAACTAAATTTTTTTCTACCCTCAATATTCAGTTGAAAAAAGTACAAAAAAGTGACTTTTTTCCTTAATTTGGTAAATCGAATGCAGCTTTGCTAATATTGATGGGAAGGCTAATTTAATTTTTAAGGAATTTTTACAGCTTAACGTACCCCCAATAACTCTAAATTTTCAGATCGATCCATTGAACATATTTTCCAGACCGATTGATCAAAGTTTCCAAAAAAATTAAAGGGGCAAGCTGCATTGCATTTACCAAATTAAGGGAAAAAGTCACTTTTTTGTACTTTATTCAACTGAATATTGAGCGCAGAAAAAAATGTTATTCCCAAAACTCTCGGAGAAAATTTATTCCAGTTTCCGAAACTGCCCGATTAATTTCTGTACGACCATTGATTGCTGAGAAATCAGTGGTTAAAGACAAAAGGATTCTTTTTCATTCAAAGTCGGATATCTCCGCGAGAAATCAACGTAGAAAAAAGTAAAAAAAGGAAATTCAACGTAGATAAACAAACTTGGCCCATGTATTGGTTTGGCTGGAAAAAAAATTTCCAAGCCCGTGGACCAAAAATAAAAAGATACAAAATTTGAAAAAAATTTCTTTCGCGCCATTTCTTAAAATGGCGTAAGAACCGTAGCACCTAAAAATTGTTGACCAAAAGATCTGAAAACTAGAATCTTGCGTGCTGCAAAATTTTATTTTACAAGCTTTTATTTACTTTCACTGGTCCCGGTGTCTGTCTGTAATCAAATCTAGCAAGTAAAATTTGACCCACTTCACAGTTTCCGATTGAGTTGAAATTTTTCATGCATATGTAAATCATATGACAATGCAATATTATCACAAAAAATTTGCAAATTTTTGAAGTGAAACTTCTATGGCAGCGTTGTTTTCAAAAAAATTGTTTCGCAATATTTTTTATAAAAAATTAGCTTGGAAGTTGTTATGCAACAAAAAATGTTTCGCATAATTTTTTGCAAAAAAAATGTTTCGCGAAATTTTTTGCAAAATTTTGTTCACAAAATGGTTTTATGCAATTGATTTTCAACATTTCTCTACGAAAATGTTGCGCAACAGTCTGTTTCTAAAAAATTTGGGTGAAAATTTTTTTTTGCATATATTTTGCAGAAAAATGTTGCAAATTAATTGTGTGAAACAATTTTGCAAAATAATTTTTTTAAATATGCTTTTATTACTTGTTAATAAAAAATAACGGAAAAGTTTATTCCAATTGGAAATAAGTTTTCAAATAAAAGCGTGTTGCATTTCAACAGCAAGAGAAAAAAAAGGGTGTAACACCTTTTTGTTTGAAAACTTATTTCCAATCGGAATAAAATTATTTTGAAATTTTCAATTATTTTTTATTAACAACTAATAAAAGCTTGTTAAATTTTTTTTTTTTTTTCGTTTATTTCTTATGACCTCGATATGACCATTTTTTACGGACATTGAAATACAGCCTGTCGAATCACCGAAAAATTTGGAAGTTTTTCTTGCTCCCTTAATTTTTGCGAATGGTGTATAATTAATGTAGTTTACTGTTTTCAATTCGGTAATGCCACTGCTGCCGATAACGACGTTAAATTACGCTTGTTTTTATTCCTGGATTTATGGTAGATTTCCTCGCCTTGCTCCAACTGCCATGGCAAAGAACCTTCGGCACTTACGAAATAATCCGCTAATTTATCTCTTGCCTCTTTAACTGATTGGGCAGGATTGTTTGATCCCAAACGGCCTACAGATTGCAAGACAGGAGTTTCGCCGTTACGGACATTAATGTGTAGAACACCATTATCATAACTGATTTCTTGGTATCCTGTCGGTATGTATTGTCTTTCTGATGGATCAAGATCCAATTCGCTTGTAAGCACAAAGTTGTGAAGTACCAGGCATGCCATGACTATTTCTTCACACGTTTCTTTACCAGCAATAATTTTTTTTCGCAATATTCTCCAACGCTCGACTAGGATGTCAAATGCATTTTCGATAGCTCGTCTTGCACGTGAGAGCCGGTAGTTAAATACATTTTTTTTCTCTCCCAAATTACACCCTGGATATGGTCGCATTATATGTTTATGAAGGGGAAACGCGTGACTAGCAACTAGAAAATTATTCATTCCAGTGGATGTATGCGGAAGATTTCTTTGCCCTGGAATGTCCAAATGATCACTAAATAGTAATTTTCCAAAATCACTGTCTCGAAACACTATACTATCGTGGTTTGACCCTGCTGCTCCAATGTCAACTGCAATGAAACGATAAAAAGCATCACATACAGCCATCAAAACAATGCTAAAACTCTTTTTATGGTTGAAGTATTTGGATCCAGAGTTAGGCGGTGCCAGAATCATAATATGCTTGCCATCGATGGCACCAATACAATTCGGCATGTTCCACCGTTGGAAAAACTCATTGGAAATTTTCTTCCATGAGTCGCTGGTAGGTGGTTTCATTACGATTGCTGGCAAAACATTCCACAAGACTCTACACGTCTCCTTGATAATTATGTGAGCAGTTGTTTTTCCGATACGAAAGCTCCTTGCTATCTCCTGCATCGAACAACCTTCAGCTAGGTAGCTGTAAAATAATCGTAAATTTCATAAAGTGTTTTGTTGTTTATCAAACAAAAATGAGGGTTTAAATGTATTTACCACAGAGTTAATGTGAGTCGATGCGCAGGTGACAAGATATAAGGATTTTTATTCACATCTTTCTGCAGGTGAGGTCCTACCAGTTGTAATAATTTGACAAAAATCATTGGGGAACATCGGGTGTATTTTATGAATTGTTCACGATCTGCTTCCAAGGTTAACATATCCTTCGTAAGCGTGTAGAAATGCCCATTTTCGGCTCTTCTCCGATTCATTGGCCGAACGGCGTATCTCCGATGACGTCTCTGCGCTTTTTTCCTCCTCTCATTCATTATTAACTGCATAGCATGCGCACTCGACAACAAAAGCAATTTTTGGAAATGTACAAGTAGACGCTTTCGTTTTAGTGCATTCATTTTATATCGGCTTCGGAACTGCTTTTCTTTCGAATGTTCTTGTATTATCGCGTTTTGTTTATCTTGCATCACGGTTTGCCGCGCATGCTCTTTTTTAGGTTGTTTTTTGATACTTTGCATTTGTTTAAAGCCCGGGACCAAGAAGACTAGAATACAGGAGAGTCACGGTCGTACATACAAGTCCGATATGTCCGGTGGTGGGGGTATGTACGCTTAGGGTGAATTCTGACACGGGCGCACTGCGCTTGAGCGCTGCATAATCTGGCATACCCATTGGTCAAAATGAATTTCGGGCGTGGCATTGTGGCGCGCGAAATTCAAATTGACCAACGGGTACGCCAGATTATGCAGCGCTCAAGCGCAGTGCGCCTGTGTCCGAATTCACCCTTAGGGTGGCTCCCGACGGCGCGTACTTTGTGTATCGCGTAACTTGCGCTACCAATCGGCGAACCGTAATTCCGTTCTATTATCGACCGGAAAGCTTACGGTGACACATGATTGGCCAACGCAAGTTACGCGATACGCAAAGTACGCGTCGTCGGGAGCCACCCTACTCTGACGTTTTTAATTCCAGTCGTGGCCGCTAGTGGCGTGACGATAGCGTAATGTTCTGTGTTGCTAAAGCCTGGCTTAAGCCATATATGTAATACTCCTATATTGCCAGCGCTGGCGGAAACTCTGCAAACACTTTACGGTGCAGACAATCATATAGTGGCACATGCCCCTAGAGGGCGATAGCCAGTGATGTAGAATCACCAGAGGAACAGAAGAAGAAGAAGACAATCATATATGTAATACTCCTATATTGCTAGCGGCCCATGCTTCCCTATGAGTGGTAGGTGAAACAAAAAAGAGAGACAGAACACTTGAACGGGGTCATACTGCGCACGCGCGACCCACTACGAATAAATGTTACTGGCTGGGGCACTCCTGCTTTCATTCGCGCTTGCGCACTGCAAGAGCCAGAGAGAGAGAGAGAGAGAGAACGATATTGTCTGCACCGTAAAGTCTTCACAGAGTTTCGGCCAGCGCTAGCAATATAGGAGTATTACATATATGCAGACAATATCGTTCTCTTTCTCTGGCTCTTGCAATGCGCAAGTCCGAATGAAAGCGGGAGTGCGCTAGCCAATAACATTTATATATTATGTCTACGTAGTAGGTCGCGCGTGCGCAGAATGACCCTGTCTGACTCTTCTATCTCTCTTTTTTTGTGGACCCACCACTTACAGGGAAGCATAGGCCGCTAGCAATATAGGAGTATTACATATATGGTTTAAGCCTGGCTTATCCCACGGTCGTACATACAGGTCTTGCAACGACGGTAGTGGGGGAACGTCGTACTTTTGAAGCCTTTTTAGCTCAATGTATGGTCGCTAGGTGCGCCACGCTAGAGCGGTGTCCGGTGCAAGCAGTGATGTGAAGCTGTAACCAGTGATGCAAAATGACCGTCATTTTGAGTTCCCGTCAGTCACGCGTCACCTGACCGTCACGTGACCGTCACGTGACGTCATTTTCGTTTTACATAATTTTCTACGTGAAAATGACGGTCATTTTTACTTTCGTCATCTGACAAGACAAGCCTGACAGGGACTTCTATCTAAATGGAAAATGACCGTCACGATTTTTTCGGTCATTTTTTTCGGTCACAACACTTTTAGATTTCATGATAATTGTAAAATTAATTATTTTCATCGTGATTGTTTGAGTAAATTGGGAATTACAATATTAAGAACATTGGAATAAAGGAAGACCGGAATTTTTAATATTTTTTTAATTATAAACGTCGTATTATTATTTTTATTTTCTTCCGAATGGCGGCGGTGTTTGCAGTGTGTGCGCATGCGCAAATATGATATCGGGCGGTCAGTCATTTTCGTCATTTTTGCATCCGTCATGTGACCGTAACAGAACCGTCACATGACGGATGCAAAAATGACGAAAATGACTGACCGCCCGATATCATATTTGCGCATGCGCACACACTGCAAACACCGCCGCCATTCGGAAGAAAATAAAAATAATAATACGACGTTTATAATTAAAAAAATATTAAAAATTCCGGTCTTCCTTTATTCCAATGTTCTTAATATTGTAATTCCCAATTTACTCAAACAATCACGATGAAAATAATTAATTTTACAATTATCATGAAATCTAAAAGTGTTGTGACCGAAAAAAATGACCGAAAAAATCGTGACGGTCATTTTCCATCCAGATAGAAGTCCCTGTCAGGCTTGTCTTGTCAGATGACGAAAGTAAAAATGACCGTCATTTTCACGTAGAAAATTATGTAAAACGAAAATGACGTCACGTGACGGTCACGTGACGGTCAGGTGACGCGTGACTGACGCGAACTCAAAATGACGGTCATTTTGCATCACTGGGTGCAAGTAGTATCTTCTGTCTCTTTCTAACTAAGCGCCCTAAAGCCTGGTTTATCCAGCGGCCGTAACTTAACTTAGCCGTAACTTAAGAAAGTTGAAAGTATATATTGCTCTTGCAGCGTTTATGCATGGTTACGGTTACGGCTAATTGCTGCATAAACGCCACAAGGGCAATATATACTTTCAACTTCTTAAGTTACGGCTAAGTTAAGTTACGGCCGCTGGATAAACCAGGCTTAAATATTTCCCGGCCAACTTCACGGACAAGCTGATTGAGTTTGCGATTTTTGGAAGTTGGCATCACTGGACAACCTGTTCGATCTGCGCCATTTTTGTGCTTATCCGTAGACCGTCAGTCACTGTAGCCATTAGTCTGCTGTAATTGATTAATTCAGGCGGAACAATATTTACGACCTGTTACTTCGTTTGATAATTTTTTTTTTCGCAAAGTAAAATTAAGTTTGAGCAGAATATTGATCGACCGCCTTTCGCCGCCCTTTCTGCGTGTCTGATTCGCGGGAATCTTTCGAAATGTGCGAACGTCCGCAACAGGTGTCAATGTTTCAATTCAATTAGCACATGCTCGTGTGCATTTTGCGTATTGTCCCGATCGTTTTGTTAGCGGGTAAATCGATCACTCGACTTTTCATATGATGTTGTTAGTGACTTTTGTGACCTAATTTTTTCCCCCATTCTCGTTCACAATAAACACTTTCCTCGACGGTTCTTATATACATCGCCTTCCAGTTTGTTTTCATAATACCATCAACTTTTAAATCCTAATTAAAGTACAGTTGTAGCAGTTATGGATTACGATTATTTAATTAAGTTTCTTGCCCTCGGTGACTCGGGAGTCGGTAAAACAAGCTTTCTCTATCAATACACGGACGGTAGTTTTAATTCGCGTTTTATTTCTACCGTTGGCATTGATTTTCGGGAAAAAAGAGTCGTAAGTATTTCAATAGTGAATATTGTTTTATTAAATTTTATTTTTTTAATTCACTTGTAAATTAGTACATTGGATATTACATAATTATTGGTAAAAAAATGTCTCTACCTCAGTGTATAATGATAATATTAATAATAATACTTAAAGGTATATCAGACAACGAATGGCAGAAGCCAGAGAGTACACCTTCAGCTTTGGGACACAGCTGGTCAAGAAAGGTAGAATGTATAATTAATTTAATATCCCTGGCTTATTAATCCAGTGTTGGATATGTTTGTTATAATTAAGGTATTAATAAATTCTACCGTTTTCGAATATAACAATAATTTTTCAATGTCTAATAATCTGATAGCCTGTTGATAACAATGTTTCTTGTTAATAATTGATTAATACATGTAGGTTCAGAAGTTTAACAACCGCATTTTATCGTGATTCCATGGGTTTTCTTCTCCTTTTTGATTTGACCAATGAGCACTCATTTCTAGAGGTCAGAAACTGGTTGGATCAGCTCAAGGTATAAAAAATAAAGCTTTTCTCCAACAAGCATGTACTATTTACATTTAAGGGTGCTTTGTCCCTTCTGTCCTAGCCAAAAATGTTATCTGATTGAAAAAACCCATAACAAAAATTATCAATAATATTACCCAAAAGTTATTAATAAATTGAATACTACTGAATAAATTAAATGCTCAAAACATATACAAAATTGGAAGTTTTTTATTTGTATTTTAGAATGTTTTTTATAATATTTCAAAATAAAGAGAAAATTTTGAAAAAGTTCATATGCGTTCAGAAAAATAAACGTATTCGATTTGTTTAAAAAACAAAGGAACTTATGGAAAAATTGTTGAGTAATTATTTGTTTAAACAATTAATTAATAACTTTTGGGCAATATTATTATTGATAATTGTTGTTTATGGTATGCCAAATGTTGCTCAAATATTCCAGATTTTTTTTGTATCATGAAGTACAGAAATTTGAATCAGATAAAATTTTTAGCTGGGTCGGTAGGGGCAAATGTCAATATTTCTTTCTCTACTAATATCCATCTCAAAGTACGAATACAAAATATTTTCTATTCACGATTACATTTTTTGGTCAATAACATACAGGAAATTTCGATTGGGCGAATAATGAAATTGTGCTTTTAAAATTATTCAAAGCCATAAAGATCGTTACACTAACAAGAATTTTTACTGTGGGCAGACTATTTGATGAAAAAAATCTGTTGCATTTTTGAAATTTATACTCCGGCGATAAGGCAGTTTGTTACTCACAGCATCAGTTTTCCATTGTCCCAAATTACATACTGACTGAGTAGTGATGAATGGTTGAACTTTTGGGAAAATACGTCATAGTGGACAATTGTTAGCCAAGTTATTCGAGTCTTTTGCCTAATCGTCTCTGAGAACATGATAGTTTACTTTATCACCTGAGTCTCCTTACCATATGTGATAAAATAACGATGAAAAATTGTTGAAATACACAAACTCCTAATTTATTCTTGATGCTTGTTATATCTTTAAATTATTTAACAGACTCACGCATATTGCGAGGATCCTGACATAATACTTTGTGGGAATAAAGCTGATTTGGAGAATCGACGTGTCATAAGTGAGCAAAAAGCTCGTGAGCTTGCGGAGAAGTATGGGTAAGTTATCGTCGATTGATATACTTTATGAACAGTAAGTCTTAGAGATGATTATTGGTATTCGATTGTGCCAAGAACTCTGGCGGAATTTGCACTGATCAGGGCAAATCGGTATGCAACGAGTTGCCTTGTATCAAAAGGTAACGAACCGAGCTACTCGCTTTGGAACGCCGTAGCAACACAACACCGATGGTAACCTCGAAAATTGCTGATTCTTCAGTCGGTAACATTTGGAAAGAGCGTTGCTGTGGCGTTGCTCCACGAGTTGCTCGCATCGTTACTTTTTGATATAATCTCGAAAATGGCCGATTCCTCAGTTGATAACATTTGGAAAAAGCGTTGCTCCACTAGTTGCTCGCACCGTTGTCTTTTGATACGAAGCCACCTGTCGTCTTTTCATTGTCCACTGAGTAGCTTGCTTTGAAAAAACGAACTCAAAAATCTTTTTGAGTTTTGTATAATTTCGAATTTTTCAAATAATTACGAAAGAATCGTGCAAATTAGGTATGTACTATTTTTTTCCATCATAATTTAAAGCTTGTTCATGAGAAAGTCAATCGATGAATATATTTGCTGGCGATGCAGGAGTTCCGCGAACAATAATAAAAAATAAAAATCCAGTAAATTTATAATTGGTACGATTTTCTTTACCGGTCGTCGGGAAGTCGTATTCTATCAAATAAAAAATATCTGTCAAGCTATTTTCATGCTGGCACAGAAAAACTTATTGGATATTCCCGTGCTTTTTTCAAATGTTAGAAAATTTAGAAACACGAATTTTCAGCTTGGTATATTTAGAAACTAGCGCTGCAACTGGTCAAAATATTTCACGCGCTGTCGAAGTACTTCTTGACCGTGTAATGCGTCGAATGGATGCGTCGATAGATACATCGCTGCTGCCCCATCAGAGGGTTCTAAGATGTCATGAGCAGGATCCACCACCGCCAAAGAGTTCGTGCTACTGCTGACACTGCCACTTCACGTAGTGAGGAAAAAATTCCTTCTACGTTAGAAACAACCAAAGAGATGGAACAAAGAAGAAAAAAAACAAGAAACACCAAAAAAAAAGGATCAAGGAAGTAGAATCACAAAGTTGAAAGTGTCTATTAGGCCGATAAAAATAGAACCGTATTTTCGAATTGCATTGTTTATCGAGATTCCGGTACTCGTATTACAAATAATAATTTTGAAACAAACATTCCCTAAATTTTTCGTCAGATATTGAAATTTCGGAAAAAGATCATTGGTGATTGAATTCAAAATGTTCATATTGGAAAATTCTTTGGTATGTTCATTAATTGCTTACAATTATACAATCGTTTCTGCCGAATTTGACGATGTTAAACTTTTTCTTATTCATTTTGCTTTATAAAAGCTTTCCAGTGAGCTTTGGACTACAACGTAAGAAAATTAATATTAATTAATTCACTGTTATTCAAAAATTTTGGAATTATGAAAATCGGCTTTCGGTAAGTTCAGTGAAAAATGCGAATTTCAAGTCTGAAAGAAATCTAAAGCCAGAGACACAATTAAAAAAATAAGATATAGGAATAAGAATCAGCCAATCGCCGCACAGCATAGGGAAGCTCCGCCAATCGGATGGCCGATTCTTATTCCTTATTTCTTTTTTTTTTTTTATCGTGTCCGGCTTAATAAGTTACGACGAAAAAACATCTTCCATGATTTTCCCTCATGTTCATTTCAAAATCCTTTATAATAGCCTCTTTCGGAAGTTTCAATATATCACAGATAGTAGTAAACCAAATTTTTAGCTGGAATCCTCAGGATAAAGCCGTATTAGAATCTCGATGAAAAAAATAAAGCTCTTTTTTAATCGGCCCAGTATTTGTAGGAGTTACATAGGCGTCCGGACGCTGGAACAGGGTCTTCCTCAAAAAGTCAAAGAGGCTGTCGAATTTGGAGTCTAATGACATAAGTACTTACGATCCGATAATTTCACATCCAACCCATATTCAAACGATAAATAGTCAAAATCCCATCAGACTTTCATAATTATAGTTCGGACGTTGGAATAAGGTCTTCCGCAAAAGTCTGTTAAATTTGCAGTCCAATGTTAATAACCTACGATCCGATAAATTAAGATTCAATCCAAATTGAAACGATGAATAGTCAAAAGTGCATTTGCCTTTCAGAATTAGCTGGATTAGAATTAGTTTATTCAAATTTTGGTCCGTTGTAAAAAATTTCTCGATTTATCGGTTCGTGTGTTCTAATCATGTTGAGTAGGATTTGCATAGACGCATAATAAATGAATTGCCACGTCAAAAAATACTGAAACAATAATGTCGCTTTTGGCAATTATATGCATATTATTAATCTTTTTTATCGTACACGTGGCAATATTCTTATCTGAATAATTAAAATTGATATTCCGTGAAGCATAGATGTTTAAATTTTTTGTTACTATACGATGTTAGTGGATAGTGTGATAGTTTTGAAATTTTTTTTGCTGCAGCATGCGATCATTTTGAAAAATTTTGTTATTCTGGGTATCTTATACTGCGATTTGTGTAAGAAATGTACAATAACATTATACGTTATGAAAAATCAATCATTCAAACGACACCTCGTTGCCACGATTAGCCCGTATGAAGAAAAAAAAAGAACAAAAAATATGCTGCCATTTACTTAATTACAAGATTTTTTCACATTTAATATTAATGCGCGCGCACATTCTGAATGTCTTCCGTGAACAAATCACCTGTTGTTCAAAAGATCTGAATTACGTGATATTCAATTGTTATTTGTACGTTTTATTTTATTTTATGTTATTTTATTTTATTTTAAATATTAGAGTTTTAACTGTAAATGAAGAATTAATTATGGTGGTAACAAAGTCGAATAATTATAACGGATTCTCCGATATTGAGCTGAAGAGCAGATGAAGATGAATCAGTTTGGCAATTAGTTTAACTGAAGAATCTCCTTGCATTATGTAATAATCGATGGAATTGAAAGCACAAAAACAGCTTCAATCAAATGTCGGATATTCTCGCAAGTTAATGGTTAATCTTCTTTTTTGCAATATAATATTTCGACCTCTCGACCTCGAGATCGGTTAACTCGTTGATTAACTGATCTGGGAATTTTTGGTAAATTCTTGGATCATAAATTCCACAACGAAATTTGTCGCCGTTGGTACTTCTTGAAATAATGATAAACAGTTTGAGGTTTCTAGAGTTATATAATATGCAATTATTGCAAATACACTGAATATGTTTCGAGCACAAGATCACTTTTGTTTTGCCATTTGTGTGATACAATTAATATTAATATATTATAAAATATTGTAAACTGATGAGTTTACGTTTCGAGTTATGAAAATTGGTATTCGAGAGCATAGTACTTATCGCTATACAAGTATTTTTTATGCGACGTACGATAAGCATAAGCATAAGCATAATCGCATTTAATAAATATACATACACACAATCCATATATATATTAGGGTGTGCGGAAAAAAATCGATATTTTTTTTGGTTGCATCCACCAAAAAAGGTGAATTAAGGTAAAAAAACCGGACAAGTGCGAGTCAGACTTGCCCACCGAGGGTTCCGTACAAATAATTGATTACGTACTTCAAATAAAGACTATATTTCTGATGATTTAATTCGAAATGTATAATTTTCAGATTTTCCCCTATACTTGTAGTATAAGACTTGTAGTATATACTTGCCAAATTTCATAGTTCTAGGTCAACGGAAAATACCCTGTAAATTTTGATTTCCTTGAGAGTGTCGAAATATACGTTTCTTGCGGCATAAATGGCCGTATCTTTTTTTTACGTTAACTTAGAAGTTTGATTCACAGCTTCAAGGGACTGTAGACCTGAGTATATGGTTTTAATTTCAACTCGATACCTCCACGCGTTCCCGAGATAAAGGGTCTTGACACTCTTGACAGACAGACGGACGGACGGACGGACGGACAACAAAGTGATCTTATAAGGGTTCCGTTTCTCCCTTTTGAGGTACGAAACCCTAAAAATGAAGAATCCTTGAAGGAGAGCTCAAAAAAAAATTATTCCGAACGGCGCATTGCATTTGAATATTTTCCATAAAAATAACACAGGAAAATATTGGCACTTCTGAACGTCCCAGTAAAACTCTTCAGAAGAAAATTTCATAAAAATGTCAATAAGATATTCTGATAGAGAATTGAATTCCTATTCCCTACAAAAAAAAGTCCTTACGAACAATTAGCTTAGAACAACCGTTCAAGTGGACTGTAGACCGCTGTCTGAAATTGAATTGATAGCAAAAAAATTGAAAAGGCTGTAAAAATCGATTTTTTTGCTTTACGAAAAACTTTTTGGGTTTTTTTTTGTAGGGAATGTTCCAACATATACTTTGCATGGAATTGTTCTCAAAATATTTCTCGATACAAAAAAGAATAAAGTACAACAAGAAATATAAAAGAAACGACGTCCGTCATTGATCGTGTTTCGAAAAGTTTTAGTCAATGAATTTGGTTGAGAAAGATAATAGTATTTTTTTTCACCCATGCAAGATTTTCGTGCTTTTCACCATATGCGTAGACAGCCGAAAAGTGACTTTTCTGATAGCTAAGGGCGAAAACAGACGAATTCGCTTCTTTTTTCCCCTCCGCGGAAAAAAGCCAAAAAGTGACTCTTTTCTGACAGCTAAAGGCGAAAAGAGCCCCTTTTTGGCTATCCACGCATATACTGAAAAGCACGAAAATCTCCCATGGGGAAAAAAAGATCGTGTGCAACGCGGGCCAGAGATTCGTCTTTTGTCTCGCGTGGTTGCGGCCCTCGCTTCGCTCGTTGCGGCAAACTTCACGCTCGACAAAAAGACTTATCTCTGGCCCTAGATGCACAAAATACTATTTTTTGACAGCTAAGAGTCACTTATCGGCTGTCTACGCATATTGTGAAAAGCACGAAAATCTTGCATGGGTGAAAAAAAAAATTTGTTTTTACATTACAATGCTTAATAATCATCGTTCCTTTTTTTAAGAGTCTGTTCGTTGCAATTAAGGTATTTCTGCCGCTCATTTTGCACTATGCTCAATAAACAGCGATACCACTTGACCGATTGTTCTAAGCTAATTGTTCGTAAGGACTTTTTTTTGTAGGGAATTCAATTTTTTATCAGAATATCTTAATGACATTTTTGTGAGATTTTTTTCTGAACAGTTTTACTACGACGTTTAGAAGTGCCAATATTTTCCTGTGTTATTCTTTCGGAAAATATTCAAATGCAATGCGCCGTTCGAAATAATTTTTTTTTAGCTCTCCTTCGAGGATTCTTCATTTTTTACCTTAATTCACCTTTTTTTAGTGGATGGAACCGAAACCAAAAATGTCGATTTTTTTCCGCTCACACCCTAATACATTTATTAATAGATTCGGGTGCTTCAAAATTGCACTTGATTTTTCGATTACGTTGCTCATCAACATTTTTGTACCTTGTGAAAATAAATAAATTCGTGCAAAACTAGAAAAAATTTTCGCCTGGAAATTTTTTTCTGCTGCCGATTCATCGGCAAATAAAACAATTCTGAATTGATTTTGTTTTAAGTGGTGATCAACGGTTACACTACTATTGATACTTCTCATCATGACAAAACTTATCCAATAATTTTTACAACGCATAAACATCTGAAAAAAATAGAAAAAAAATTTTGCATTACGCTTGAACAGAAATGAAATATTTTAACGGAACAATATAAATATTTAATATTGAAATTTTAATACCAATGTAAGTATTAGACAAAATTCCAAAACCTCTCTGTTTTCGTGAGAATATTTTTATTTTCACAATGTATAAGAATCTCGATGAGTAACGAAATCTTGAACCGTAATGATCACACTTGCCCAGAATATCATAATAGTCACACTGGGCCAATCTGATCCGAGCCAACTTTGAGCGATAACTGAAACAAGACGACGCGTTATATTTCCTTATAAAAATTCCGAGACACAATGTGAACATAGAAAAATATGCTCTCATCGATGAAACTGTAATTTTTTTATTTTTAAGTACTGAAAAAAATTCTTGAATTAAAGTGTGTAGAGAAATACGGTTTTCTACTTGAAAATTTATAACTTTTTCAATTTTCAATATTTTTGGTGAAAATTTAGCACGATGATCGTGAGTTATAGTCCGCTCGTAAAAAAATAGTTCATACAGTACTGTCATTACAAAAATAGTCTATAAAAAAAGTATGGCCGCTTAACTACTGTAAACTAGACATTTGACCGCACACTTAGATGGCAGTATAAGTTCGGTTTTCGCGGTTTACTACTTTTAATATTAGATTTAAAAAAAAATCGGGGTCAATTTGACCCACGGTGATCATTACGGATTAAAATGAAGTGCAATTTTGAAGCAGCCTGATATATATTCGGTGATATGACGTATATATTACGTGATATTAAGGTGGATTGTTTTATGCAGACATTTATCTATGCACAATATTTTATGCTTTTTTAAGAGCGTGGTACTTTTTAAGTGTCACGAATTCAAAATAAAAAGGTTAAAGCCACAACGAAAATATCGCGTGAACACTGCCGCACTCTTATATACTCCAAAGTGCTGAAAATGACAGTTATTTTAAACGTTATCGATCGCACTAATTGTAGTTAGTTATGATTTTAAAAAATCGGAAATTTGCATATCGCTTCCTCAGTATTTTTTCGTATTTACAAATCCTCTATGAGGAAATGTTAGCAAATTTTAGTAAATGTCAGTTGTCACAGAGTTTTGGCTTCCTCATAGAGGAAGCTTTGTAAATACGAAAAAATACTCTGGAAACGATGTGCAAATTTGCGATTTGCAAGTTTTTTTACTATCTCTAGTTAGCGGAGTAATACAACGGCAGCTTTGTATCGTAAAATTTTCGATCAAGCTTTTTTTTGAAAATTTCAAAGGTGCATAAAATTTGCACGGTTCAAGCGATTTTTGCTAAATTGAATACCAAGTAACTTTTTCCATTAAACTACTATAATAGAAATTTTCAGCCTGATATAACGAAATATATGCAAGCTAGATCGATCACGCGTTTTCCCAAAAAAATAAAAATTTTATAAATCGCTAACCTATTTATCGATTTTCGCGAAGTTCAACACCAACGATACTTTTGCATTCAAACTGTCGGTTAATTTTTTTTTAACCTGATATCGCAGAATTTTCTTACGATACACCAACCACGCTTTTTCTTTGAAAATTTCAACATCGCATAACATTTGCACGGCTCAAGCGATTTTTGCAAAATTAAATACCAAGTAATTTCTTCCATTAAACTACCATTATAGAAATTTTGAGCGTGGTATCACGAAATATGTGCAAGCTAGAGCGATCATACTCTTTTTGCAAAAAATTAAAAATTGTATAAATTACGAACTCCTTGATCGATTTTCGCGAAATTCAATAGCAATTATCTTTAGCACTCAAACTATCTGTATAATATTTTTGAACCCGATATCGCAAAATTTGCGAACGCTAGAGCAACCACGCCCTTTTTTTGAAAATTTAAAAGTCGCATAAAATTCGCACCCGTCAATGAATTTTTGCAAAATTTATAACAAACAAAGGGACTATGGAGCTCAGCTTATGTGCAAAATTCGGGCTCGCTACTCCAATGTGGTCTTGAGATATAGATGTTTGAATTTTTCGAGGCAGCGGCACACACACACATACATACATACATACATACATACATACACCCGGACATTTTTTTAAAATATGATTTCTCGATGTTTTAGGACATTTTGAACATACTGACATGAAAATCTCGAAAAAAAATTGCACGAGAACATGCTGACATAAAAATCTCGAAAAAAATTTCTTCACGATAACAAAGCTTCCTCTATGAGGAAGCAAAATGGCACCCGGATGAGTCGGATGAACGAGCCAAAGTTTTGCTTCATTTTTTCTTCATATTCATCTATCTTGAAAATCAAATTAATGTATTAGTCGAGTTAGGTGGTACATTGATGTAATATTTTTTTGTGTACTTCAATACTTCAATAGATATTGTTACAATATTTTAGCAATTTTTTATGCATAATTTGATTTTCCTTGACGTTACTTATTTCTACGGCACAAAAACGAGTATTTTTTCATTGTCATTCGCTTGAATTGGATTCTTTGAGGCGATTATTTTTGATCTGCGTTTCTTAGATACGGCGGTATATTATTTCGATCCATGTATAAAAAGATATTATATTGTGCTCGAGTAAAGGTCTCCTAAAACAAGCCAATCCCGTCATATTTAAAATGCATTTCAACGTGTGCCAATAAACGCGAGAAACAATCATCGTTATGCATGAGATCGTATGCAAAGTGATCAACGGAATTCCATCGAAAATTGTGGATTAAGTGTTATGCCAAATAAAAGAAAAAAATAATGTTAAATATATTATTCAATGCTAATCATGTAGTATATTTGAATGCTAATTGGACCACCGAAATTCTAAACTGCATTTGTACTTGGTGCACGCTTTTTTATTTTTGGAAATCGATAATTTTCGAGTTGCCAGAATATTTATTGAATAAACATTATACATTGTTCAACATGAAAACTTGAAGCTTTGCAATGTCCAAAAAAATTATTAAGATCCTTCCAAATTTTTATTTATACAAGTTTAAACCAATACCAATTCAGTTTGAAATTTTTTCACGATTGGAGTTTCACATTTTTTGAGTTTAAAATTATGTGTTTGAGTTTGAAAAAGCTTTTGTGATGCTTGAACTTTTGAAATGCAGCTATTCTTTTATTTTATATATTTCTAAATGAAAAATGCTGTGAATTATTAAAACAAAGTGATGTGGAAGTTAGGCGGATATTGTAATTTGGACGATTTTTAAAAATCTATTATCAATGCACAATTTTCCTGGCGATCGCCTTTTCATTTGGGCGATATTTTGCAGTCTGAACGCTATTTGTAATTTACCCTTTTACTTTTGATGGTTCGCGGAATAAAAATATGATCCCATAGATTGGGTGAGTGAGACATCGATGGTCCATGATAGGCGATTGTTCCCCTTGCCCGCCGCAGCGGCGTGAATATATGCTAAGCTCGTGTGAAAAGCTGATATTCCAGGCACGGATAGATCGGTGGGTGAACAGTTACGATGAATATAGGATTACATTCTGAAATATACACGTGTTAAAGTCTTATGCTTTTTCATTCCCTTGCCTCTTTCGATGCAATAAGTTACACGTCCAACGTAATATCGCGCTACCTCTATGATTTGTTTCCGGACGTTTAAATCATTTTTTGCGGAACTATATTAAGTTACATAAATGCATTGTATAAGCAGATACTTATATACCCATGATGTCTTTATGCCCACGAAATACGGTTCTGAGTTGAGAAAAGAACGGTCATACGATTAACATATATCTTGAAAATTCCAAATAGAATTTTAATGAAAAACTAAACTTAAATCCCCTGAACACTCTACGAAGAAAAAATGATTTTTTAAAATTCCTAATAGTCTATTTGTAGACTATTTCTTAAGCGGGACTTTTCAAATATGATTTTGATTTTAATTGGTAACTTTAACTAGTAACTTGTAGAACCAAACATATTTTGGAAGATTTCGTTTTTCATGTACTTCGAGGATATTAATGACCAAATATAGTACGAATTTTACAATGTTAGGTCTATCGATTGTCTATGTGTTTAACAACATAATTCCGGGTATGACATTTACGATAACGTTTGAATTTAGTAAGGGCAACGTTGACACTATCGGCGATAGTTTGTCACGATAATAGGGTGTTAAGACTCCAATCACGATTCGAGAAACCCATTAGGTGTTGGTATGTATCTTCTCTGTTGTGGTGACCTCTCTATGTATATCTATATACAGCATTATATACGAAAGGCTTTTGTGTGCATGTAACGATTCGATTAACGCTCCACAACTACCGGTGGTTTGTAAAAAATATCTTAGTTTGAAAAAATAAAACTTCTGCAAATTTCTTCTACGAGAAAATTCCACACCTTGACTGTACTCACGGCCGGTATTAATGCATTTTTCCAAACCCTTTTCTGCAAGCCGGTTATTCGGAATCCATCTTAAAATTGTAGTTCCAGCCAATTACACTGGGCCGGTATTGAAGAAATTGCAAAAACAACAAAAATTAAGAATTCTGTAACGAACGCACAATGTATCCAGTGTGTTAGTGAAACAAACATAAAAGAAAAGAAGCAAATTGAAGCCAAAGAATCCAGCTAAACGATCCATAGATTGGTTAAGCTCTAAACAATTTTTTGGAGGCCATCCGCTGTTTGGAAAAAGCAAAAATTTCGAGAAAATTTTTACCGTTATATTTCTTTCGACTGCGTTGAGGGTGATGCCCACAAAAAATTTTTGACTGAAGATTCCAAAACTAGAAGATTCAAGCTTCAAAATGCTTTTTTAATAAAAAATTATGACCAAAATTAAAAAAGTTATAGCCTTTGAAAAAACGCTGATAAATCTCGTAAACTTTGCTGTTCCTTTAATTTTTTGACTGTATGTAGAAAAATACTCAAAATAAGGTTTTTTCCTAATTTTCTTCGATTTAGATGATTTCTAGTCATTTCAATCCGTTTTATACTATATTGAACAGGGCGCCGTGAATATTTCACCTCTTTAATTGCACTCGTTGGTACAAAACTTCGATTTTGACTCGTTCAAAGAGACTCACAAGGAAACATATTCCGGTGTCCCCCTCCGATTTCGTTCATTTTTAGATATGTTATTCTTCATCGAAATCTAAGAGAAGCATATTTTTTTTACTGGTGGAAAAACCGTTTTAAGTGGTGAAACTCACCCTCAAAGTTCGGCATCCTCTGAGTGGCTTTTGCTGCTTGACATACCCCAATCAAGATATTCGAATGAAACCATTTCGAGAAGAATGTTTATGGCGAATAAGAAAGAATGCACCTCTTCTAGTTCCGAGGGTGAATAGGGGTAAGTTTATAGGGGTTGAAAGTCGAAAAATTCGTGTAACTCGAAAACTTTTGTTTTCAGCTTGATAAAACCAATTGCATTCGGAAGAGCTTTGAAAAGTAGAAGATACGGGTTTTTGCGTTTTTCGAAAAAAACCTTTTTGGAGGGTTCTACCACTGTTATAGGGTTGCCAACCGGCCGGTATTCCGCCGGCTCGGCCAGTAATTTTGAACAGAGGCCGTCGGTCGTCATTTTTGGCGCAAAGCTGGCAAAAATCATTCAACCCGAAATTTTACTATTTTTTCCAATTGACATCGATAAAAATATTTAAAAGAGTTCATGTGTCATGAGCAGTGAAGGATAAACATTTTTTTATGGTAAAAGCAGAACTGTGTGTGAGATTGAACATAAATTATTCATGTTCAGAGTTTCGTAAAAAAATTAGAAACAATATTACGAAGCTACTTCAAGCTGCGAGATCTGAGCAAAAGTACAGTTTCTATTTCTATGTTAATATTTTTGTTCAGATATAAAATTATTTATATTACTTTGATATATAAAATATAAATTAAGATTTATTAATATATCAGCAATATCCATTTATTGTGTGTCACTGTCTGTACGCCTGGTTGTTAAAGTCTTGCTAATGTTTTTCCCAAGAAAAAAACATTTAAAAAAATATGAACAAATTCTGAATTTCTTTTATGACATTTTTTTTTCATTTTCCAATTATTTATTTAACCATTTCTAATGAACAAATTTTTTTTACAATTTTCCTAATTACAGAGATATTCGATTTGAAAATTTGGTTTATGCCTTGAAAGACCCAGTGTACAGACGGAGAGTTAAGGGCAGGGTAAGGTTTTAAAAGCGAAAAAGGCACATTTTCATGATTTTTTTGCGTAATATTGTTTTATTCATTTTATATGTATATTATAGTATAACTTCTGAAGTATATTAGAAATAATTTTCAGTTATAATACCCCGAGTCTTGGAAATTATCGGGTATTTCTCGATAGCTTCGTTGCCTAGTGACATGTGTGTGAAGTTTGACAGATCAAAATCCCGAGCGCGCAACGCGAGGGATTTTGTGCCAAACTCCACACGCATGTCACTAGGCAGGGAAGTTTGATGGAAATACCCGATTAATTTCCAAGCACGAGGGGTATTCGGCGGATTATTTTATTCACTCGATTTTCAACCAGTAGGAACTTTGTATTTAACATCTTCGTGGCAAAAATAGCATGGCTTTATTAAAAATTATATTCGACATAGTCGATTTTCTTTCGCTATTTCGATGAATTTGACGTTTCTGACACGTACGTGGGTTATAAGCTATTAACAAATTTTCGCTTGTTACCTAGCGACAGCCGGGAAATTTTCGAAAAATTACCGATATAATTTCACCCTGCTTTTACCACGTGATGTCAAATGCCAAGCTCCTAGTGGTTGAAAATCGAGTGAAAAAAATAATCAATAAAAAATATTGATAAATATGCCCGTGACAGCGAATCTCCGGAGGCGCCTTGAAAAAAAGTTGTTTTGCGGTGAACATGATAACTCGTTACCGGATCATCTGAAACAAAAAAATCGATATGCGTTGTAAAGGTGATATGTTTCCCCAGGTAATCAGGGGGAGTTTTTTTTATTTATTTTTTATTTTTTGCAGCATTTGGAAGTGAAAGACGCGATTTTAGCTAAAAAATGTCAGTGAATTTGTTATTAAAAAATAGAACATAAAACTCCCCCTGATTACCTGGGGAAACATATCACCTTTAAAACGCACATCGATTTTTTTGTTTCAGATGATCCGGTAACGAGTTATCATGTTCACCGCCAAACAACTTTTTTTCAAGGCGCCTCCGGAGATTCGCTGTCACGGGCATATTTATCAATATTTTTTATTGAAAATTTTTTCTAATATACTTCAGAAGTTATACTATAATATATATATAAAATGAATAAAACAATATTTCTCATATCGGCGCAAAAAATCATGAAAATGTGCCTTTTTTCGCTTTTAAAACCTTACCCTGCCCTTAATTAATCTGTAATGTTTCAGGGCTACCATAGCGAATAAAGTCACCACTGAATCACGGTGATTTTTTTCGGTGACAAAGTGCCCATTTGATCACCACAAAATCACCGAGTTCTTGGTGATTTTCAATTTTTATCCAAGGTGATTGTCATGGTGATTTTTAAAATCACGGTGATTTTGTAAATCACCGTGACAATCACCGTAAAAATCACCAAGAACTCGGTGATTTTGTGGTGACCAAATGGGTACTTTGTCACCGTAAAAAATCACCGTGATTCAGTGGTTATTCAGGGTGAAAACATCGTCACCCAATCCGCTAGGGTATATACCCCCCTCCCCTCCCCCTATCTTTCCGACCGGCCGGCAAAACATATTCCGAATGTTGGCAACCCTACCTCTGTATAATACCGTTTCCGGGTTCTCCTACGATTTCGTTCATTTTTGAATGTGTTGAATGTATGTTCATTGAACTCAGAGACACGTATTTTCTTGTTATCGGCGGCCAATACTTTTGGCCAAGGGTGCATGGAGAGAAAAATCTGTTAAAAATTACCGTGCCGTACTATAATCGTGATGTAAAAGACACGTTATGCAGTATTTATAGATGCATATTACAAAAATTATGGGTTTTTATGAAAAAAATTAAAATGTGACGACGAATTTTTCTGATGCAGCACCGTAAAAATTAAAATGTGACGACGAATTTTTCTGATGCAGCAATTACGTGCCGTGTCTTTTACATCACGATTATAGTAACAGCACGGTAATTTTAAACAGATTTTTCTCTCCGTGTGTATTTGTCCACTTTTCGTTCGTCTGAATGTTCAGAACTTTAAGTACACGTATACGGTTTCTTCTTTTAATATTGGGTCGAAAATTACGATTTGAGAAAAAAAATATTCGGCCACGTGGTAGGAATTACAAAAGAAATATACTAAACAAGGCTTACTTGTAAAGTTTGAGTTCGATCAGCTGAACAATTATGTATTTTCTTTTTTTTACAATCCAGATATTTTAACCAGTTCTTTACCTTATTACTTAGCAATATCTTTCACTGTTTGGCATCAAGTGAATATCGAAGTATTTTTGAAATACGATATATAATGGCTTCTTTATTAACTTTGTACATATTCCATCGCAATAAGTTGGGTTAATATTCGCAGTACCGAATAAATATACTTGTTTAACAGTTTATAGCGATGGAAATTTTTGCTATTGCTATATGGGATCCTTTTGGAAAGCCCATTCGAATTTTGAAAATTTTTTTAACTATATAAAAACATTAAAAAAGTTAGAAGGCAAAAAAATAAATCATGAGTACTAGGGTTAACTACTTTGTTATAAAATCTGTCGCCATGTTCGTTCTGCCATCATCTTGAAGTTTTCGACCGCAAAGCGTTGAGCGCGAAGCGCAAACGAATACTACCCGCAGGAAGACGAAGTTGGGATAGAGGATTATGAATATAATTGAGCAAGGATCATGAACGTAGTCAATGCCGAAAACAGAACGCATTTCACGAAAAGACGATGTATAATTTATTATCAATTTCACATCAACGGTTGACTTTATGCACAGTACCCTCGCCTAGTTACATACAACGATTACGCGGTTTTCAGATTTTCTAAGTTTGGTCCACCTCTATATAAAAAGATCGGCTACAGAGGACCCATCGAGCTTCGACAATCAGTTTTTTGCGGCCCCCGCTTTTTAGCGTTGTTACAATTTTTTTTCCTTAAAAAAGACCGTGTACATGACGACGCTTTTACAAATTCACATTTACATTATTTACAGACCAGGATGATGGTTTCGTGTGTAAAACGCGATCTTGCCGATTTTCAAATTTTGCTCTTCAATGCTGAACAAAAATAGATTCTTGATGGACAAAAAGGTCGCATCAAAGTGTAAATTAACGAAAAATAATGTTGTCGACACAAATGTGTATAGTTAAGATTGTGAAATCACAAATCCAGCGAAACGCAAATCATGAATCTATTGAATTTGTGGATGAGTTCAGTTAAGTTAACTCACTCGCGAAGTTTTATGCGTGAGAGTTGAACTGTCGGATCTGGATTTATTCTATTTTCGATCGAAAGTCTTCTTTTATTATTGAAACGACAATAATAATAATAATAATAATAATAATAATAATAATAATACTAATAATAATAATATCAATAATAATAATAATAATAATTGAAAATTATTTTTCACATTATTTATTGTATATTAATATACAATATAGTATATAATATATTTATTATATAATAAAATAATAATAAAATATTTTGTAATTCCACTCATGCACGGATTTCGCGTTTATGTACACGTTAATGGCGTCACTAACTTTCGTTCAAAAGTATTTCGAGATCGGAGGTCATCAATTTCGAATCCACAAGATCCGACGGTGTCTCCGGTGTCTCAGGTGACACAAGTGGTTCCTTTTGATTACCTTTAAACTTTCCGGTGACAGAAGTAAACGAAGGCCCTTCACCGTGAAATGTCGGAGATTCGTAGTAGGATCTATTTTTTCTCCGCATTTTATCGCAAATGTGCCAATTTATTTTGCTAGCATCTTTTTTTCGCACGCTGAACGTTTTTTTTCGATATATTCTACCCACGAATTCGAGAAAAGGCCAATCGTCGTTCTCCTCTTCGACGTCATCGCCGTCGTCGTCGACGGATCTATTTGATCCGGCATGTGAAAAATTAACAGCTTTCCTAAGAACGTTCTCCGTTTCATCGGGCTCTTTAAATTCCTCGTTCTCATTATTATTGTCGTATCTCTTTGGCTCAACGTTGAGGATCTCATTTTGCCCCAATTTACCATTCGTTAATTTACGAGGAGTTTCGCACTGTATAACGTGTCTCCCCGTCAAGTCATTTCGATCCTTTGAAAATTCTCTCTCAACGTTCGAGTCGTTGAACATGACGTCTTTTTTATCTATCCTCCCGCCGACTTCTCTCGTTTCGCACAAATGCTTTTTACCACTGTCGCTCGTAACAAAGCAGAGGATTTTCGAGATTTTCAAATCCTTCGATAAGGACGACGAATCCTTCGTCTTTCGCGGTGATGCCAATGTCTTCATCGTTTCCACAATGTGCCTCTTGAGCCTCGCGATTTTTCCCATTCGTTTCGATCCGCAAGGATTCGCGCAACCTCCAACCACGACACTCGGATATCCCGTTGTTGATTGATGCTCGCCAAACGAAAATTCCTTCAGCTCGTGAGCTCGTTTGCCAAACAAACGGGTAACCATTGTCTGAAACAAAGGACCAAATTCATTTAAATGTAATCTCGAAATTGAATTTTAATTATTAAGCTGAGAACGTTTGAATTTAGAAAGGCTCAAATCCCGAAAGTCTTTGAATCACTTAATACAAAACGAGAGTACACAAATATTGAGCTCAGTTCATGTTAAAAATAAATGAAAGTACGAATTGCAAAATTAAAAAAATTCTATAAATCCAGCATTCCAGACATTGCGAATTTTTGAAATTGGGAAGGCTTAAATTAACAGTTTAGGATTAATCCACTTGAAATTCCAAAAAGCAGAAAGAGTATTGTAATTTTAATATATTTTGAGCAGAACACGTATTGGGGAATTCTTGAGATCTCTCTGTTGGATGATGCGCGAGGGAATGCACGTTCATCGTGATACCTTTGTCTGATAGATCTTTACATAAATTGCTAGTTCCTCACGTATAAGCCCAAAGTAGTTCCGCGTTCCGTGACGTCGCAAACATTCCTATGAACTTTATTATTTCTGGCTCCGATGTGTTATTCGTCCCGTATCAAAATACAGCAGACGTGGTTAAGGGGTTATACGCGGTCAAGATTTTCAAAAAATCGATTTTTTTCTATATTTCATTTTCGTAATGAACATATATTTAAGCATATACACAGAAAATTTCATTTTGTTAAAAATAAATATTTTGCTTATTCCTTCCAATAAATACTAGATTATATCTTATATTAATGAATTTTTTAAAATATTTTCATTTTGGATGATCCAATCCAGAAACATTGTGCTCACTGCGAGATGCCTTTTTTAGAGAACCTCCCGGAGATCGGCTACAGCGGCTACGAGAATCATTATCTTTAAAAAAAAAAAATTTCAAAATAAAGTCAAGGTTACGAAAATATGTATATAAATTTTTACGTTAATAAATTAAAGTATCTTTCCAGAAAAAATTCTTGAAACATCGCTTTTTTCGACCTCTTGACTGCGTACAACCCCTTAATCCCATCTGCTGATTAATTTCCGGCAGCGGCTTTGTGAAAGTTGACTGCCAGCACAGCACGCCGTCTGAGTATAATAACGAGCTTTGGCACTTAATTACGGAGGTTTGTAATGCTCGAAGGGGCATAATCTTTACGTTAAGTGGCCCGTAGGGAATAAGCCATTTACCGTTACTTTAGTTTAACATCATCTAGTGACTTTGATACCGCGAAGCAGCCACTTTATGCGGCTGCTCATTTTTTTTTAACATCGAAACTGCTTGAAACAGAGTCTTCATATTTGGGCTGATAAAATTTTAACAGAATGAGAGAACAAATTCATTTAGTGTCAATCAATTTTGATCGCTTGTAAAGGAACTTCCTTCTTGCGATTTTTTTTTCAAGATTTTCATGCCTGAATGTTTAAAATGTCTGAAAACGGCGTAATGTGGAGCACGTTTCGAGGGATCTAGTCAAACGTTAGTATACAGTCTGTGGCACAAGAGCGTGGACAGTGTTACTTAAAAAGGGAAGACGGCGGGGAACCGAATCGTCTGTGGGGTGGGGTGGGGAGAAGGGTAGTCTAAAATGCGTTGTAGGCCAGACGCTACTAATTCTCGGCATTGCGCAACAATCGCATCTGTTCCAAAATGTGTGCAGCGCACGCGAGTCGTTATGAGGCAGTCTTTCTATGCTCACACCCAAAAGGACCCAAAATGATATTATCTCACCGGCTATACGATATATGGGAAAATCAAAACAGTTCGTCAGCAAGTGGTTAAAAAGGTATAAGGATACAAAAGCCGTTGACGATCTACCGGAAAGGGGTAGGATGCGAGCGACTATCGAAAGAGAGGATAAAATGATTATCCAACTTTTTGAAAAGCACCCCTAGTGGATGAAGTCACCACTGAATCACGGTGATTTTTTACGGTGACAAAGTGCCCACAAAATCACCGAGATCTTGGTGATTTTAAGGTGATTCCACGGTGATTCTCACGGTGATTGTCACCGTCACAAAATAACCGTGACAATCACCGTGGAATCACGTTGGAATCACCTTAAAATCACCAAGATCTCGGTGAGTTTGTGGGCACTTTGTCACCGTAAAAAATCACCGTGATTCAGTGGTTTTTCAGGGTGAAAACATCGTCACCCAATCCGCTAGGGACCCTACGCATAAGCACAGAAAGCACAGAAAGTACTGGAGAAAAAGGCAACAGATATCAGTCTGAGGACGATAAAGCGCCGCTTGGTAAGCGCCGAATATGGATGGAGGAGGCTTAAACCTTTTGTGAAACCGGAGCATATCGAAAAACGTCTAATTAGGCTGAGGCAAATATAGATCGTGACTGGTCAAACGTGATCTTTTCTGATGAAGCTTCATTTTAGACATGTGTCTACAGAATACATGCATGGTCTGTACACGGAAGGCCTTTGCTCCAGCGTGCGTTAAGGAGCTTCATCTGGTACCGAGTGAGTCAAAAGAAAAATGGCAATGCATAACCTCAAAATAAGCGGTGACTAGCGTAGTCATTGACAATGCTTAACCTCAAAATAATCAGCATTATCGAGACCGCGTAATTTATTATTAATCTCACAAGTACCTAATCGATTTTATGAAGCTCCCCAGATAGAAAAACGTGCCGTGAAATTGGTGAGTGACGGCACGGGAGCGTCACGGTGGCGGTACGTTTCGGCCCGCCGTGTCGCCACCGTGACGTTATGTGCGACCGAATGTGACGCCACAGTAGCGGAATAGCGTACCTAGGGACGGTGTGGCGTCATCGTAGCGACACGGACACAGCACGGCGTGCTCCTCTCGGGCCCGTCATTCGGCCACTGTAGCGTCACAGTGATGGCACGCCGTGCAGCTGAAATAGTTCGACTAGTCGCCCGAAGGTGCCGCAGACATTCTCAGATGCGAATAAGCGACGCGAAGAGCATATAAGAAAAGTTCTCGAGAAGCGGATGCGTCTCATGCTGATGTCAATATAAATTTTTAAAGGGCTCGTATAATGCGCTGCACAGCGGGCCGTCTCTGTGCCGCTACGGTTGCATTACGGAGAGAGCAGCACGCCGTACACTTACTGTGCAGCCACGGTGGCGACACGGTGGACCGCCAAGTAACGCCACCGTGATGCCCCTGTGCCGTCACATTTTTGCGCTGTACAGCGGGCCGCCTCTGTGCCGCTACGATGGCATTACGGGGGGCAGCACGCCGTGCACTTACTGTGACGCCACCGTGTCGCCACAACATGCCGGCACGCTGTTCCGCTACTGTGGCGTCACATTCGGTCGCACATAACGTCACGGTGGCGACACGGCGGGCCGGAACGTACCGCCACCGCGACGCTCCCGTGCCGTCACATTTCTATCTGGGTCTAAATATATTCCTTAGATACTTTTTAATAATTTCTTAAATTTCCGTTAAAATCTGTATTGTATAATGATTGTGAATTTAATATTTATAGACGGAATCCCATAAGAGCCCATGTTATTTAGGAATTACATTTCTATTTATTTCTCACGAACATGGTATCCTCGGGTCTTGAAATTTTAACAGATGACTTTTTAGATACTAATAACTATATTCTGATTTTTTTAATCAACATTTGTATTGAAAATCGTGTACCAGATGAACCTCCTTAAGTACCCTATTAAAGTTTACGTTTGGGGTTGCTCTTGAAAATACGGTTTTGGGAACTTATATATGTTTACCGGAAACCTTAATGTATAAAAAATGTTGCTAATATATAATAAAGCATTTTTGAACTTTGCTAAGAAGTAGTTTCAATCGAATTACAACATTGGATACTGCAAGAAAACAATGACCCTCAGCGTCGCAGCCAACTCTGCACGTCGTGGAGGGCTGAAAATGATATGCCCTAGCGAATAAAGTCACCACTGAATCACGGTGATTTTTTTCGGTGACAAAGTGCCCATTTGATCACCACAAAATCACCGAGTTCTTGGTGATTTTCAATTTTTATCCAAGGTGATTGTCACGGTTATTTTTAAAATCACGGTGATTTTGTAAATCATCGTGACAATCACCGTAAAAATCACCAAGAACTCGGTGATTTTGTGGTGACCAAATGGGCACTTTGTCACCGTAAAAAATCACCATGATTCAGTGGTTATTCAGGGTGAAAACATCGTCACCCAATCCGCTAGGGTGGTTACGATGGATTGGCCGGCCCAGTCGCCAAACATGAATCCTATTGAAAATCCTAAATAGTATACCCCTATTATGACCGAAAATCTGGTCGAAAGTATGCCCCGACGCCGTCAAGCTATAATTGATAAGAGTGGAGATTGGACGCCATATTGGGTGAACGCATTTTAGTGCACACTGTACTTTGAGCCCATAGGGTTCGTTGTTTTTTATTATATTTTTTTTAGGAGTAACGCTTTCCACGCTCTTGTGCCACAGACTGTACCAATGACCCATTTATTTTTGTCCACTTAATGTTAATTTTGTGGAAACTCCCAAACAATTATCCTTCCGGCCGGACTTTTAATTAATTTTAAATATTCGGTGGGTTCTTTAACTTTCGAAATTTTGCAGTTATGAAGCTTGAATACTACGTGCGGGTACGCGCTTGATATGAAAACGGCGGAAGCAAAGTTGTATACGTAATAGATCAATCGGATAGACTTGAAGTTTAAATAAGCTGACATTCACGAAGTATAATATTCTGAGATGACGTGAGTATACTAAAATTTAGTTGAAAAAAGTAAACTAAATGTGACAATTTAAAGAGCCACAGTATAGCAACGAATCAATGAACCGGAATACTTGTAATTACCAATTTCAGTAGTGGATTATTATTTATAGGAATCATTCCACGAAAGGTTCTAGAAATACCATTCCAATCTATGGAAGTGATGTCGTTAATACATTTTGACGTTAACGCGAATATCCGTTGGTAGGATTGATGGAAAACCAATTTTCCCTCTTGATCACTGCGTAAAAATACGAAGAGTCGTTATTTTTCACCCATTTCGCGAGGTATCCAAATTTCGTGATAAAGCGACGACTTGGAGTGGGAACTCACAGTGACTGCGGGATATTTATGCCTACATATATCTAGGTGAGTTAGGCCACCTCCTTTGGGTTCCATTTCCGTTTTTTCAAGGTCTCTATCCCCGTAAGAGACCCTGACACCTTCCATATTCTCGTTGGGAAATTACGTCGTTAACCTTCGCTGTCTCTCTCTCTCTCTCTCTACCTCGACAAGGAGCGAATCTTGCCCGCTATTGCCGAGTCAGGGCATGCAATTCCCCGCCCCACCCTGGTTTTCTTCCCCATAGCTGAGAGACCAGCGAACGGGATTAATTGGACGCCTCGCTAAACGACGCGGCGATTGCCTTCAAAGACGGTGTATTTCTCTATGTACTTTACATACTATATACATATATATAGTATATATATATAATATATATCTGCACCGGCGTAATTATGCAAGCGTAAGGAATCGCCTAATTCCTTTTCGCATAATCTTATTACAAACGCATTCGTTATCTTTTCTATCTCATCCGCTGATGGGAATCGTCAATTTGACGGAAATATCGTGCAAATTTGAAATTTGCACATAGCTCCCTATTTTTTCTATCATTTGCCAACCTCTTCTGTGAGCAGTTTCTTGAGCTCCTCAGCGACGAGAAGTTTAATTACAGCTCCCTTTTAAAAAAAATCTTAAAGCTAGGTGTAAATTTCCATTTAGCACGATTTTTTATTTACTTTTCGAGAATTTTATCAATCCCGAGCCCTCAAGAGATTTTTGCCGAATACAATATACTAATCTCCATAGTTATGTAGTAGATTTGTTTAAAAACTTGAGCATGATAGCTGCAAATTCACAAAATTTGGAGCATTTACGAACATGTTTGACAATTTCGATTTTTGTGCTTATAATTGAAGTCAAAGCGATTCTTTCCAACCTTTATCCCAACTGGCCTTATTTATAGATTGGCTTTGGCGCAAAGTGGTAGTCGAAATAAATAGATCATAGACGTCGAAACGATAAACTTGGGTATCTCCCTGGCGGATCAGTGTAACCGTCGAATCACGGTTGCAATTCAGTGACTGGTTGTGTATTGGTTGTTTTGAAAATAAAGAACCCTATAGCAACCGAGAAATCACCGCAAAAGGATGGTCCGTTTGAAAGAAAAAGCAACCGTGAAACGACTATATTTAAACCGAACCATGGACAATCGGTTCGATGAGAGTTACAAATGGGTTGCGTAACAAATCGGAAAGCAACTGTCCGCGAACTGTATGCAACCATATTAGTCCCGAGACTCGCCGCGAGATGTCGCATTACGCGAATGCTTAGTTCCATACGGAATATATGCAGCGTATGCTTATATCTAGACGAGCGTGTAGAGAGATTTATTTCTCTATGACCTAATGGTTCGTTTTCGGTTCTTTATCGGTCCTTTTTTGGTTCTTGATCGATCCCGTTTCGGTTCACTCTTCCAGTTCATTTCAAGTTATACTGTGGTTCTTTTTCAGTTGTTTTGGTCAAACTACAACCTTCTACGAACCATCACTTTCAGGAGGTGAGGTTATAAAGAGGTTCGTCTTGCTTTCTTTTTTGTTTCAAACGGACCGGACCAAAAATAATTTTTCCGTGGATCAGTATTCCAAAGGTCAAAGGTCAAAGGTCCCTCTAGGTCAATACTCGAAAGGCCGTTTGCACGATGATAGTCAGTAATTACTGTAAAAAGTATCCCCGAAACTCTAGGAAAACGATCACGATTACGATAAACTTTTCGTGAATCAATTAATGAAACATTGACATTGAAAATTATGAGGTACTAAAACAGATGTTCTTTAAAGTCCAAGAAGATAACAAAATTAGCAAATTTTTCGACAACAAATTTTCGAAATTTTTTTTTTTTTTCAATAATTAGGCATTAGGCATTACTATGCTAATCGCCTTAATGATGGGCTGTGTCACGTGATTAAATCCTTACATTGCCTAATTAGTGAGGCGTCATCTACTGTACTTGCGACGATGTTCTATAGTGTACACTAACTCACCAATCCAAGAAGGGCGGCGAGAATTCCCAATGCCACTGCGTACCAACGATCGGCCATCCACCGTTGAAACTGGGCGAGACTGACGTCCGAAAGCAGCAGTCTCCTCAAGGTGGCCAAGGGTCCACTAGGATCGACCTGTGTTAAGAGGGGAAATAGGTTTAGATGACTAAAAAAATTGATTTTTTGAGTCATAAATTGTTTGTAAAACTATTTAAAAATATGTTCCCGAAGTTTCAAATAAAAATTGCAATTCATTCTGATGTTATCAGCACGTAAGTCAGCGTCCCTCTTAAATGCCTGCACGTGTCGCAAGTTATACAGCGTTTTTCTCGAAACGACTTTTTTGCATTTGTATACACTCTAGCTAAAAAAGTTTTTAATCAATCATTTTGAAAATTAGTTGCTAGTTCCTTTATATAATTACGCTCTGTATGAACCTATAAATTCGGAATAAAATCATTGTTTACAGTATTTTTTAATAGCAAAAAAACTTATTGAAAAAACCATGCAAATTGGAAATTTGCACATAGCTTGCTCATTTTTTGCTGTTGTTAGTCAAGCCTCCTTTATAAGAACCTCCTTAACCAACTTTATGACATATATATTTATTATCTTGGCTTTCTCATAAAGGAAGCTTCACGAACGACGGAAACCAATGAAGAAGTCATGAGCAAATTTCCAACTTGCATGATTTTTTAGCAATTCCGTTTAATTACATTATTAACTGTTTTTGTCAACTAGTGTATTAGTGCTAAGAAAGTGAGCTCGATAGCTCCTAAATTGGGGAACTTAGTGTTCTCAAGTATTTTTCGGAAATTTCAAAAAAATTTTGAGTTTGAACCTCTTGAGCGTTTCTCACGAAATTCAACACTAACCATTCTTGTTATCTAGTTCATTTGCGCACAAAATTTTAGCTCGATACTTTTAAAAATGCGATCGTTGGAGCGTTAACAAACAATTTTTGAAAATTTCAATCATTTTTTTCAAACCAACCACTCAAGCGATTTTTGTGAAATTCAGTACTATTTTTCGTGGTCATTGAATGTATCGTCACAAGAAAAATCAGTTTGGTAGGTGCAAAATTACGAAAGATAAAGTACTTATAAATTTTTTGCTAAAAATTACAATTTTGTGTTAAAACCGAACCACTCAAGCGATTTTTGCTATATTCAATCCCAACCATCCTTATTATAAAGCATATGCCCAAAAAAGATTTCGGCGTGATAACTGCAAAATTACGAAAGGCAGGGCGCCTACACAAATTTTTCAAAAAATTAAAAGTCCCGCCAAATTGACAATTATTTTGCAATTTCAAAAAAATTCAAAATTCTCCAACTTCATCATCTTTCAAAACTATTTTTCGGAATTTTTTTTTTTCGTAGCCCCGAGTATACTCTTTAAGACGAACTCAGAACGATTTTTTCGTAACTATAATAGTTTTCGAGATATTTAATTAATGTGCTTGAAAAATTGTAAAAATTGCGAATCTTTGAATTTTCGAAAAAAAAAATTTAATTTTGGTAGAACTTCGTTTTATGATAAAAGAAAATTTCTGACCAAATTTCATCGAAATTGAAAGGGGTCGATTCCAACTATTGGTCGATTTGACATGGAATGGCCCATATTCATTTTAGATCACACTAACGATTTTTCCGCAGGGTGCATAAACGATTTTCGATATCTCGAGTGACTTGAATGTTCAGCAAGGATGACCTTGAAGCGATAATGTTTCAAGTACTAAATTGAAGAAAATACATAAAATTTTGGTGTCTAAAAAACGCCCTTCAAAGAATCAAAACGACGTCATGAAATCTTGTTTGACATTTTTATCTTTGAGTTACAATTTGATATTACTTGTATTGGAGTTTATTTTCTTTGCCTTTCGTAGAGATAATTCATTACCTACTTTTTGTAGTGATAATTGATTTGACATCCATTCACTCTTTTTAAAACTGTAAATAAGTCGTTTTCGATTTGTTTTTACTATTTTTTTTGTCATGATAATTACTTTGGTTTTCAAATAATATTACTTTTTGAAATTGTAATACTATTACTCGAAATTATTAGTCGCAATAATTACCATAACGTGTAATTATTTTGACTGTCGTTTGCCATTATTATTTGTAATTGTAATCGCGTCGATTTCCATTAAGATAATTCTCAAAAAGGTGATTGATTCGACCCTTAGTTATCATTGCTTATCTAATGAGTAATGGTTGATACTTTTTTGCCCAACACTATTGGGAGTAATGATAATTCGGGTTGGTTGAAAAAATATACCTCACGACATCGCTGAAACACGTCACAATAACCATTGTAATCGTTGCATGGTGTTCCTGGCTTGGACATCATGTCGGGTATTTCGTAGGGTGCTGAATTCCAGGCGAATGAAGATCTGAAACACAACATTTGCGGATAAAGGGTGTAAAACAGAAAGCCAGCTTTTCTATTATACCCGAGCTTATTTTCCTCGTCGGTTTTGCGCCCAAAACCGCTATCTTTACTTTCTTTCGCGAAATACATAACTTTATTTCTCGCTGTACATGTCTGTGTATGTATACGAAAATTTCTCGTTCTCTTTCCGTATCTCCACGTGGTATTTTTTTTTGGCGTCTCGTTTGTTGCCCCTCGTTCGCTCTGCCTCTAAGCATGCCACGTCGTAGGGCGTCGCGTCGAGGGACTCGCCAAAGCACAGTCGTATGGTAATGCAGCTGCGAAAGAATTTTCTCCAACTGCAGAAAGTATACGTGGATGGTGTGCGAGACAGACTGACGCCAACGAGAGAGCGGGAGAGAGAACGAGAAAATGTGGAAAAGACAGAGAAAACGGAAGGAAGGGCTTACAGGCAAGGCTGATCCTCCCCAGGCAATTTGCAGCAGAGCTCGCAGCTCTTGGTCGGAGGATCGTCGGGTCCCGTGATGCACTGACAGGACTCCAGACCGTAAGCCAGACAAATGCTGCCTGTGCATTCCTGCAAAACGGAAGCGAAGATTTCTCCTGAGAGGTTTGAATATCGCAGAACCTTTTACTTTCTCTCACTCCATCCAATGAGGGAGAATACTCCTCTCTTATGGATTTTAGATTTATTCTACGCTATCTACAATGGGAATAGGAAGAAGGACCTATGGGGGCAGAAACAGAGAGAGAGAGAAAGAGAGAGAGAAGAGAGGAAGCAAAAAAGAGAGCCAATTCTATGATGAGTAAGCGAAAAGCAGAGTGAGGTTGATTGGACGGAGATTATGGGAAGCTGCATCGAGACGAGAATGGTTCCGCTGGAAATAATGAAAACAAAAACAATTCTTCGTAATTATGCAGTATCCGAACGATGCTCAATTTTACCTCTAGAATAAGTATTTTTTTAAGGTACTAGTCTACTTGAGAAGACAAAAAAAACAAATTTTTAAGATTTTTTTTCTCGACTCCTTTATCAGATATGACTATTAAACTGTTATTACAACATTGTTTCATGCTTCGAATGTACAAAACAAAAATTTATTATTTATTTTGATTCATTCCATAATTTATAGAAGGCGTCAAATTCGAAAATGTCTTGTCCCATGGCCGACAGTTAATCTCAGGATTGGCAAGTCTGAAACAAAAAAATAAAAATGCATTTCAAAGAGGAAGGTTTCTTACCCAACAATTAACCACTATTAATGAAAAATCGATTTAAACAAAAATGGCGGATGTGTAAAATGAAAATAAAAATTTAATTTTTCTTAATTTATTTCAAACATCAGCTTTTTTTTTAAATTCATTTTTTCATTAACCGTGGTGTGAAAGAAACCTTCCTCTTTAAAATGCTTTTTTGTTTGTTTTAGACTTGTCAATACTGCGATTAACTGTTGGCCATGGGACAAACATTTTCGACTTTGGCGCCTTCTATAAATTGTTTCAAGAATCGAAACAATAAATAAATTTTTGTTTTGTACCTTCGAAGGATGAAACAATGTTGTGATAACAGTTTTATAGTCATATATGATAAAGGAGATAAGAATTTTTTTTTTTAAGTTTGCTTTTTTTTGGCCTTCTAAAGTAGACTGGTACGTTAAATAAATTAATTATTCCTAACAATGATAATCAAGTGGTGGAGGTTAGAAAGGTTAAGCGGTTCTTCAGGTGTCGTTAAAAAATGGTTGACGAAAGACTATGTCTTTGTCATACCGTCTCTCTGTCATAAATCCGGAAGCTGCATGTAACACGAATACGGTAACGGTGACTCTCGAGGGTTGCAAGCCCTGTCCATGTTTTCACCCCCTCCATGTGGGCAAGGTGCGAGCCTGCGATGCGTGTCATCATGGAATACATATATTCGCCGATTCCGTAGAATCATGGCTAGATTCAAACCCAATACTCAAGCATTGGGTTGGGGTTGGGTATGTGTCTTGGTGGATTGTGTGGAATACGATGTGTACTTCACTATTTTAAGCATTAATCCGTATCTTGGGTTCTACCCCAAAATTCCACCCATCTCCAGCCCAATTCCCACCCCACGATTCCACGCAACCTACAAATCCAAGTATCCCAATTTTAAAGATTTTTCAAAAATATAAATCGCTCCAGAAAGATAATTTTCAGGATTTTAATCCCGACCCAGTGAACACGTTATATTGCGGCAAATTTAACATATGAAAGTCACATGTATGTTACAATTTTATTCTTATGATACATAGCTGGTATATAACTGGTATAGCTGGTAAGTATCATGTTATGTATCATTTTTTATTTTACATTACAGTAATGTAAAAAAGTTTTGTAGCCGTTAGGTAACATGCTTGTAACGATGTGAGTGTAACTTTGGTTATATTTACTCGTATGTAAGGTTAATGGGGTGTAACGAAGTGACATTACAGTAATGTAACGTGACTTTGTAACGTCTACATAACATGCTTGTAATAATGTATCACCTTTGGTGATATTTATGTAATGTTGATGGCGTATCGCTGCAATATAACAGATACATTAATGTAACATTACATTACTATATTGCAGTTATATAACTGTTATGACTTGTTACCCATAACTGCAATATAACTGTCATATACCGGGTATATAACAGGTTATATTGCTGACAATGAGTAGGAAATTGCAATTACATGGAACTTACATGTAACGTCTTGTTACAATCAGTAACATTGCAGTTACATTACTGCAACATTACCGTGTCTGCTAGAGAATGTCATCTCGGAGAGATGACATGAGCAGTTATTTTCTGCTAAATAATGGACTAGTGTGAACGTGGCAGATAATTATTCTACAGGATTTCCGGCGATAACATGAGAACTGTTCGACTCTTTTAAACCTAATCACTTGGTTATTATTATTAGCATTGAAGCAAATATAAATAAAATTTTACCAGTGAAATTAAGAATAGTTCAGACACTGCACAATTATAAAACTCTCTATATTCGACGGATATTTGTATGAAAATATCACGTATAATGAAGAGGGATAAAACGAAAAAGAATATGGATCATGACGATACAAAGAGGAAACGGTATTGGGAAATGTAAAAATAAAGATCGAAACGTTTTATCAATATGCTCGATGAAGAAACGCGGAATATTGAGAATTCAAATAAAGTAGGTTATATTTAGTTTCCCTCCTGTGTTGCAATCTGAATATAGAGGGTCTGGAGAGAATATAAATTTCGCTGAATCGAATGTGAACCTTATTTTATCCTTTGAAGAATAAATCCAGCACGAATCCGTAAATAAATTGAATATGGACCTTCTGTAAAATTTTATTCGATATTGTGATCGTTCCTCGTCTTTGTTTGTATCACTATCACGTAGCCAGATTTCACTCTGGGTCAATACACAATAATGATATCACGACTAAAGGCCGACGTCAAGATATATAATGACAAAATATACGACAAATTATCTAGCTCTCTGAGTTGATTTATGCATCTATTTTTATGGGTGGGGTTAAGGAACTAAAATACTTTTCGTTGTGTGCGGATTTTACGTGTGATTTCTGACGAGCCCTCACCCCTCCTTGTGGGATGATCACAAAATATTCCGCCACCGAATATTTTGTCGTAGGTCTTTTCACTTCAATCTTCAGGTTTTTGGCCCTTAGTCATGGACGCATCTTCTTTGACGGTCGATTACGAAACCGGAGGTATAATATGGGATTTACGGATGGACATGGACGAGGATGAAACGGGTTGATGCGAAACCCTTCAGGACACTTGCTGAATGAATAGTGTCCTTGGGTATAACAGCATTCGGGCTAGAATATGCACATGAAGTTAGTAGATGAGGACCCAGTTTCCAACTACGATGGAAGTTTTTGATATAACATTCGGCATGGCCATTCCCATCGCATTGATATCCTTGTACCCTTCCGTCATCTCCATATTGTGGTTAACTTTCTGTATAATGTTCGGCTACCGGAGCGATGTAATTTCAAAGCCCAAGACCAACTCAACATCTTTCACATCTTCAACATTATATGTGCGTCCACGAGGTAGGCCCAGTGTTATCACAGTTCAACGGACAAACTCGACGAAATGTGAAAGGCACTCGCCCTTTCATTTGCCACGTAAAATTGAGGGATTCTCTTCCGGAGTCCATACATTTATTCATATCCGTTCGATTCCAATATTTTGACGGCCCTCTTTGAAAAAAATGACACATAACGGATATAAAGATTTTCGTAAAAACAAATTTGGAGGTTGCTACCGGTGAATAAAACAATATTCTTCCACGGTAAATGTAAGAACGCGGTTTTTTACGAGTCAATTATATGTGGGTCATTCCATGTAAAATCGACCGATAATTGGAATCGACCCTTTTCAATTTATCATATAACGAAGTTCTACCAACGGATTTTTTTTTAAATATCTCGAAAACTATTATAGTTACGAAAAAATCGTTATGCGTTTGTTTTAAAGAGTGTACTTGCAGCTACGAAAAAAAAATATTCCGAAAAAAAATTTAAAGAATGAATTCGAATTAGGAGAATTTCGAATTTTAAAAAAACTTGAAAATCCACGATCAACATTAAATTTTTGCTTCAATTTTTTTAAATATAATACCTTGTGCTGATCTTAAAAGAACCTGAAATTTTTAGGAAGGTTTTGTTTAAATATAAATTTTTGAATTTTTGTTAAATTTTTTTTTCTTTTACATCTAAGTTAAGTAAAGTTGAGCAATTATGTAATTTCGTAATTTTTACTGCTCGAAATCACAAAATTACATGATTGCTTAACTTTACTAGTAAAAGAAAAAAAAATTTGTTTACAAAAATTCAGTAACTTATATTTTTGAAAAAAAAACACCATTCCGAAAATTTCAGGATCTTTTAAGATCAGTACAAGTTATTACATAAAAAAAATTGAACCAAAAATTTAATGTCAATCGTGAATTTTCACGGTTTTAAAAAATTAGAAATTATCAAAAATTCATCATTTTTCAAATTTTTTTTCGAAATATTTGTTTTTCTTTGTAGCCCCAAGTGTACTCTTTAAGACGTTTTCGAGATATTTAGAAAATAAACTTGAAAAATATAAAATATGGTGAAATTTTGAATTTTGCATAACTTTCGAAAAAAAATCTCTTATGAAGTAAAAATTGAGTGTCTAGAAGTCCAGGCGATAGAAGTGAAACTTCCCGAACTCACCCCCTAGATCATAAATATTTCTACGAATAAAACTTTTCTTTTATAACAGAATTAATATTCATTATTTGTTAATTTTTTTGGGAGCTAGGTCTATGAAAAAGGACATTTGATGTTTTTGCTTCTATTCGTAAAACATTTATTCATTGATTTCCATATTTTCATGTTTCAAAAGAGATACCATGGGTTTGTGGTATGAGAAATATGTGATAAATACTCGTGATTGCAAATTAATTAAATGTCTTGAGAAAATTGCATCTATTGTCGTTCCTGATCTTGTTGTTGACTCTTTGAAGTGAGAAATACTGTCAAATACTCTGGAGTTTATCTGAAAGTGTAAATAATGCCTAAATCAAATGCTCAGACGTGTACCGTAAAACGGGGCTACTTTGTTCGTGTTTTGGAAGTTTTTTGGTCGTAACTTTTTTTTAACATCCAAAATTAAATTTTTTTCTTGCTCGAACAGAACAATGTGTCCTTTGGCTATAAAATGTATAGCAATACCAAGCCCCACCAGGCCCCCACAATTTTATATATGTTTTTTAAAAAAAGTCAAAGTAACCCCGAGTGAGGGGCTACTAATGCAACTTATGTCAAAGATCCAAAGCGTAAATGCTGCAGCTTTGACATCATTTTGATAAAAAACAATAATGTTTTATACATTATACATGAAATTAAATGAAAAACAACGATTTGACAAACAATTCGTCATTTTTAATGAAGAAGTATTTTACATAAAAATACCAAATACTTGAGCCCGAATTTTACGTTCTTAAGATCAAACTTGAGATCAAACATTGAACTCATGTTAAAACTTAAGATCGAACTTGAGTTCCAATTTAAGGTGGATCCTCGAACTTAAGTATCATTATAAGTTCATACTTATGTTCAAACTTTAGTGCGAACTTCAGGTCGATCTCAAGTTCAAACTTAAATTGGAACTCAAGTGCGATCTTGAGGTCCAGCTTGAATTCCATGGAAAGTTCGATCTTACGGTAGGACTTATAACTTGAAATTCGGGCCTCATTGATGTAGGAGGTTGGAGTCGTTCTTCTTGCCCTTATTTATTCCCTTCTTGCGAATGGCATCATCGATTGTTCGGACATCTTGGCTTGTTACACATATCTGTGTACCTGATTTATGAATCTTCTACCCACTCCCCGCATCCTTTCCCGCTCCACAAAGTCACGAGAGTTCACTGTACACACGTTTTTACCGTATTTTGCTGCTCGTCCAAAGTAGCCCCAAAAACCTACAAAGTAACCCCCAACGTCAAAGTAGCCCCGTTTTACGGTAAAGAGTACAGAGATCGACTGCGTCCTAGAAATGTAAGGTACCTGCGGGTAATAAGGCCTACCTAAGGGAGATTTCTAATAAAATGAAAAATATACAATTTAATCAATAAGTTTTAATGGTAATTATTATTCACGTACATTTTCTATAAAATATAAACAAAAAATAGTAATTTTTACCATAAACAAAAACCAAATTAAACATTAAAAAAAAACCTTATCAGTAGGCTTTATTTTACTATAGGAGGGTAATAAGGCCTACAGCTTTAACATGCTTAAATAATTAACCTATACTTAATACATTTGGTATTTGTGATCAATAATCATATTAATGCCTCTCTGCAGCTTTATGAGAACTTAAAATTCTTCTTTCCACTGCTCCGATAGCTGATACCAGGTCGTTTTCTAACCACAACTCTGGTTTAGGAGGCATCGAGATCGAGTCCCTGAAATCAATCATCAATTAATAATAAATAAAATTAAGTGGAGGATACACTCCCCTATAATGTAAGAAACAACATAATTAAAAAAAAAAAATTCAAAACGTTTTTCTTATGGTTAAATTTAGTAGGCCTTATTAACCGCCGACCACATATTTCAGGAAAACAACAAATATTTGGACCATGACACGTTATTTATATCGTTAACATCATCGAAGTAGATGTTCATGAAGATAAAGACTACGATTTTAGATCGTTAAGTGTAATATTATCAAAAATCCTTACGATTTATGTGGATCGTTTTTTTAGTATTCGTGCTGCGCGGCCGCGTCATGCCGTCATATGATAGATGATGCAACACTGGAGACGGAGAACGGGGTATCGCGCTTCTTCGAACTTGTAGCGACATTTTTATGTATTATGCTTCAGTCAGTGTGGCCTTGCGCGAAAGCGGTAATTGTAAATATGATTTTTGTCGACTAAGCCTTATTACCCGACAGGCCTTACTACCCGGGGGTACCTTACTTTACAAATTGAAAAAAAAAAAACCCAAAAACTAGCACTGAACGTGTCCAGGAACCCAGGGCAAGGAAAAGAGCGGCCAACGTACAACCACCTCCGAATTCTTTACTGGCAGAGGAAATTCCAAACCCCGATAATTTGAGTGATTATGATGTGCCTTCGGGGACGCTAGAGAATTCAAATACAATTTTCACTGTGATGTCTCTCAAGTCGTCCCCTCTTACTGATGGTCCTGGTATGTCTCCACGAACACGTGGAAGATTCATCTCATGGAAAATTGTATTTGGATTCTCTAGCGTCTCCGAAGGCACATCATAATCACTTAAATTATCGGTGTTTGGAATTTCCTTTGCCAGTGAAGAATTCGGAGGTGGTGGTACGTTGGCCGCTCTTTTCCTTGCCCTGTGTTCCCGGACACGTTCAGAACTAGTTTTTTTTCACTTTGTTAAGTACATTTCTAGCACGCAGTTGATTTAGGCATTATTTAGATAAACACTTATCTAGGCACTTTCAGATAAACTCCACACTATTTGACAGTATGTCTCATTTCTTTATAACCTCAATAACTTCGACACACTATGTAACCTCGATAAATAACAAATGCCTATCTCTTCCCTTTTCCTGTCGCTTTTTTGTTTCATCGGAGTTTGGATTTACCCCCCAACGAGCCGTAAGAAGTTTCATTTCAAAAATTTATGATTTCATGATAAAAGAAAACTTCTAACCAAATTTCATCGAAATTGAACGGGCTCGATTCCAACTATTGTTCGATTTGACATGGAATGACCAATTTACATTGTATTATATAAATGGATTATTTGAGACTAATGTGATTGTACTCCTGCATGGTAGAGGTAAAGAATATCCTAAAGAATGTTTATTCTACAATAGTGAGGATTATTTTTAAATGTCTCGACTTTTATTCGAAATCCGACAGTACAAATGTGGAAATTCTCCCACTGAACATGCCAATTATCCTTCGCTGAGTTTCCAAAATCCTGATCTGGTTTAGAAAAGGCTTGAAGTTCTTTCAAGACCATGATTTTTCTGGGTAAAACATTTGCCCGAAGGCACATTGTTCCCGTATAGCTTGCGGTATTTTTCCTGGTCGTATATATTAGCATCTTTGTCTTCGTCGTCGTCGTCGTCGTCGTTGTCGTCGTCATCGTCGTCGTCATCGTCGTCGTCGTCGTCGTCGTCGTCGTCGTCGATGTTCCTTCGTTTCACGTGAGTAATTTTCACGAAAAACTTTCTTCTATCCCCTTTCATCCACTATTTCGCTAGCGTCACCGCTGGTTGCACTTCACCGCCATCAGCCTTACAGTGAGAGGGTTGTGTTGTATTGCGGGAGCACTATATCCGATGGAGTTTCGTAGCGAAGAGCATGAGACTTCTTATGTCTCTGGATAGTCTCTTGACTAGCATATAATATATTTATACATACGTCTGTGTTCATATGTGTGTGTGTGTGTGTGTAATGCGTAGGTATCTAGTAGTGAAAATCGGGTAAAGTTTAGAATCGAATCAGTCAGATAAAGTGCAGACTGTTGTACTTTGTACACATCCAAATAAAGACTCGAATTAATTCATAAAATAAATAATTCCACCTGAATGAATCGTGCACCGAGAAAAGGGTTTAATAAAGTGAAGAAACTTGGCTTGAATTAACTAAACCCGATGGTTACGGGTGGCGAACGAACCGTGTAATTCAGTGCACTCAAAATTTGTATCAAAATGGAAACAAAAATTGCATTCCCATAAATATATATCAAGAGACGCAGCAGCGTCTTGACGCTAAGTATTAAAGAAACTGAGAGAATCCCAGTCGAGATCGCTGCGCACTCTTATATACGCGAATATGCCTCCCGCCGAACCCGATTTGAATTTCAATCCGATATTACTAAAAAACATGACCATCTTTTTAAGATCTACTAACTCTAGTGATCCAGAAATAATTGTTATCTTCCATTTGAATCCATTGTTATTTTTCTCCGCCCTCACGATACTGAGATATCATCATCTTGGGCGAATTAATCCGAATATTTAACATGGCAAAAATTCTCCAACAGTTTGCCTGTCACGCTTCGATGCACGCCCTCGATCCTCGGGATCGTGCGGGACCGGCGCTTACAAGAAGTGGGGTGGCGCACATTGCACACATACATGTAATACTCCTATATTGCTAGCGGCCTATGCTTCCCTATAAGTGGTAGGTGAAACAAAAAAGAGAGACAGAACACTTGAACTGGGTCATACTGCGCCCGCGCGACCCATTACGAAGGTATAATATACAAATATTACTGGCTGGGGCACTCCCGCTTTCATTCGCGCTTACACGAAGTGGGGTGGCGCACATTGCACACATACATGTAATACTCCTATATTGCTAGCGGCCTATGCTTCCCTATACGTGGTAGGTGAAACAAAAAAGAGAGACAGAACACTTGAACTGGGTCATACTGCGCCCGCGCGACCCATTACGAAGGTATAATATATAAATATTACTGGCTGGGGTACTCCCGCTTTCATTCACGCTTGCGCATTGCAAGTGCCAGAGAGAGAGAGAACGATATTGTCTGCACCGTAAAGTCCTCACACAGTTTCGGCCAGCGCTAGCAATATAGGAGTATTACATATATGATTGCACAGAACCGTCTCTGTTCCACTGGTGGCTGACGGCGGCCTGACGCGATTGGCTCGGCGCTTCTCCTATTACGCTGCAATTGCAAAGATCAAGGTCTTGCGGATCGAGGTCGCAGTGTAATTCGACTATTATACAGAGAGGCTTGTGTATTGGTGAGCTAATATGAGTGTGTGCGAAAACTCAGCGCTCCCCCACCTCGCCAACCGTAGTCACGAGCTTATAAACAAGCTTGCATACGAGGCAATCCACGCCATTTCGCTCGGCCGTGACCCTGACCATTTTTAATTTTTTTCATTTTTTAAAATAAAATAGTATACTATGCAAGGAGTGTTTGACCAATTTTTAAATTTTTATCGCATGTATTTCAGAAGTTACAGTTTTTCGAACAATCGGGATTTCAGAAATTTGGGAACCGCTTTCGACTGGGATTGGGATATTACCCTGAGACGAGTTACTCGGCCCGGGTTCATTGAGTTGATCATCTTGAGCATTATTAAATCTCGTGTTTTCGAGTGGCATGTTTTCCGACTTAGGTGAGACGCCAGTTGGTCCCTCGTCAACTACCCTTCTATCCTTTTCCTCCAAAGGAGAACTTGAGCTCGGAATGTCGATTATCATCGGATTGTAGACGCTTGAACTTTGTTCGAAATCTCTGTATGGCGCGGGTACAAGGTGAAAACGGTTACGCCAGACAATTCCGTTGCTGGTTAATACCCAATAAGATCTGGGTTTTCCCGAAGGGCCTCGTATTTTCCCCTGCGTCCTGAGATCGATTATCCAAACTGAGTCTCAGGCATTCAGTGGAGATAATTCGACGGCTCTATGTCTAGAATTAAAATTTCTAGCCTGACGCATTTTACGACATATCGTCGTCCCTGGGTTTTGTTAACAGGTTTTTTGCCGTTTTTACTGCTGCTTCCACAGCTCTGTTGCTTTGCGGAAAGTGCGGCGAGCTTGTCACAAAGAGAAAACCGTATTGATCGGCGAACAGCTTGAATTCGGACAAAAACTGAGGACCGTTGTCTGAGCGAACAATATCCGGCAGACCATACTTTGAAAATGCTTGTTTACAAACATCTATGACCAGACTGCTTTTGCGTTCAACGTCGCGAGACGGGAAAACTCAAAGTACCGCGAATAGTAGTCCGTGATAATGACGTACCAATAGTCCAATTTGAAGAGATCTATACCGATTTTCTGCCACGGTCTAGACGGAGAACCTTCCTCTATGAAAGGCTGGCTCGGGTTAACTCGATGCTCTATACAGTTCGGGCAGTTGAGTATTAAGTTCTTTAGTTGCGTCGATAGACCCAGCCACCGAATAGCTTTTTTCGCTCTGTCTCTGCACCTCGTGATCCCCAGATGGCCCTCGTGTAGGCGTAGTAGTAGTTCCCTTTGGAGACTGCGTGGAACTACTAAGCGACTGTTATACAATACAAGGTCGTCCGTGATCGAGAAATGGTGCTTGAGTGGAGCGTATTCATTCAACGCTATTGGGATCTGATTTTTCATCGGCCATTTGGTTAAGCAATATTTTTTTAGGATTTGACAGACCGCGTCCTTTCCTTGTTCCACACGAACCTTATGCAACATGTCATTTGAAGCTGGAAGGCTTTTGATTTTTTCAGATTTTTTCTGGCGCGATTTGACTTAATTAGAATTTTATAAACAGCCCAATTTTTGGCTCAAATTTAAAAATCTAAAAAAACAACGAAAATCCGGTTTTTTGTATAAAAAATTTCGAGCGTTGAGCCAAAGTGGGCAGGGGCTTCCTTCTGTTGATAACAGGTCTTTTTGAAAAAAAATTGAAACAAAATAAAAGGAGACATCCAAATTGAGTGGGCCGTTTTCCAAACGTTTTCGTATGAGTTGAAGGTATTTAAAAAAAAATACCGACTTCGGTGACTGGGGGGAAATAAAATCTGAATTAAAAATCTGAAAAAATCACGAAAATCTCGTTTTTTGTATTAAAAAATGTCGAGCGTTGAGCCAAAGCGGACAGGGGCTTCCTTCTATTGATAATAGGCTTTTTCAAAAATAAAAAATTGAAAAAAAAGTAGGAGACACCTGAATTCAGTGGGCCGTTAGCCAAACATTTTTTTTAAACACCTTCAATTCATAAGAAAATTTTTGAATAACGACTCAATCAATTCAGGTGTCTCCTTCTATTTTTTTCAATTTTTTTTTCGAAAAAGCCTGTTATCATCAGAAGGAAACCCCTGCCCACTTTGGCTCAATGCTCGAAATTTTTTATTCAAAAAACGGAATTTTTGTGATTTTTTTCAAATTTTTAAATTTAGGCTCTTAAAAATATGCCTGTAATTTTTTCAAATTATTCGTTCCGCCCGGTCTCTGAAGTCGGTATTTTTTTTAAAACACCATCAATTCATACGAAAATGTTTGGAAAACGGTCCACTCAATTCGGATGTCTCCTATTTTTTTCTATTTTTTTTTCGAAAAAGCCTGTTATGAGCAGAAGGAAGCCCCTGCCCACTTTGGCCCAACGCTCGAAATTAGGCTGCTTATAAAATTATAATTAAGTCTAATCGCGCAAAAAAAATCTGAAAAAAATCCTGCTTTTCAGAGGTACTACAAAAGCATACAAAATTGCGGACAAAATCGTATAAAATTGAGCCCGACAGCAGCAAAATTATAAAAGTTGGAGCAACCACAGAATTCTGGTTAGATATCCTACGGTGTTCCCCGGATGCATCAATGTATCCACAAACGGCCGGACATTTTTATTAAATATGATTTGTATATACTTTCGGTGAATTTCAATATATCGAAATTCGAATCCTAATTTATCTACATGAAAATGAAACTCTCGTTATGAACGAGCAAAATTATATATGATGGGATTGGTGTAGGATGAATTTGATAAATTAATCACAGTGATGAATTTTAATACCTATTTTCTAATGAGGCCAATCTCGTGCGAAAATAAAGATGGTTATAAATAGAAATGACAGAAAATTTTATAAAGTTTTGGAAATTTTAGTGCTTAAGGGGGTCGAGTCAGTAAAGCTATGAAATTTCGTCTTTCACCTTGTACATAGCGGACAATATAGTGCAGTAAGGAACAATTTATATTTTTTTCCTTATGGGAATTCACTCACCCCCATGTAACATACAAACTCCTCGTTGCATATTGTTTTGTTGGGTTTGTTGATGGATGGTGGACACTGGGGACCCAGACCGTTGCAGAAACTTGCATCTCTGCAACCGTTGTCGTCCCTGCATTTATCCCCAGTACGGAGAGTGCACCCGGACATACAACATGGACCCTGCAAACATACAAGCAAATAGATGACCCGTCAACGAGTTTCACAATAATGCGGCTGATGCATCGAGCCCGCCGGACCAAAGTGTTCGGGAACCGGACAAACACAAGAGGTTTGAGACTAACCCTCCTTCGCCGATTTACCATGTGCATATATCTCTTGCTTAATTTGCTCTAAAATATTTTTTTTCTCTCACAAAAGAATGTACGATGTTGTCTCACATTCTTATAACACATTATTATCTCATATTCGCGAAAGTGTTAAGTGAAAAAGATCGTAAAAGTTTAAAAGTGGGATAACACTAAAAAAATACTCGCGAATGATTTCTTATACAAGGGTTTCTTATATTGTATTCCCAGGACTTTTTTTTTTACCCTCCGAAATTTTTGTAACCTTACCACAAAAGTTTTTCCCTGAATTGTTTCATATTCTTGAATTCAACTATTGCAGAAGTACAATAGTTTTTCGAGTTTATACGTCCCACACGGAAATTTCTATATTTAAAATATATGCAAAATTGCGTACGAAATATATTCAAAATATAATTACCGTATATAAATGAATGTATTTAAAAATTTTTTTTTATATATGTGTGATATATTTATTTGGATAGATTTTGCCGCTTTTCGCATATGTACGTATATCTTAAATGTATTTAATATATATTTTAGATATATGTAAAATGTACGACACATACATACAATATATATATTATATATATGATGCATACATCTAAAATGTAGATTAAATATATGTTGCATCCCCGGATTTTTGAGCTTACAACCCGGACATATCAACCGAGTTTTTTTAAAAGTGACTCAATAAAATACAAAATAGTTTTTATTATTGTAAATCAACTTTTTATTTATTTTCATACGATTTTAGACTAAATATTGTGTTTTAAAGAAACCAAATAGAATCTTCTTGAGGATGCTTTGCCCCTACAGTCCCAGCCGAAATTTTTATCTGATTGAAATTTCCGTACTTCGTGATACAATAAAAATCTGAAAAAATTCAGCAACATTTGACACGTCATAAACAACAATTACCAATAATAATATTGCCCAAAAGTTATTAATAAAGTGTTCAAACAAATAATTTCTTAACAATTTTTCGGTAAGTTTTTTTTTTCTTAAACAAATCGAACGCGTTATTTTTTCTGAACGCATATGAATTTTTCCAGAATTTTCTCTCTATTTTGAAATTCCCTTCTTGAAATTTTTAGAATGGCTGTATTTATGTATTTTTTGCCCTAGTGTCTTTGAAACTTTTCAAAGTTGACGATAAACCTGTGTGCAAAAACATATACAATATTCGCAATTTTTTGTTTGTATTTCAGAATGGTTTTTTAAATATTTCAAAATAAAGAGAAAATTCTGAAAAAATTCATACGTGTTTAGAAAAATTAATGCGTGTGATTCGTTTTAGAAAAAAAATAACTTACTGAAAAATTGTTAAATAATTATTTATTTAAACAATTTATTGATGACTTTTGGGTAATATTGATTAATTATTAACAATTATTTATAATTGTTGTTTATGGAATGCCAAATGTTGCTGAATTTTTTCATATTTTTATTGTATCATGAACTACGTAAATATCAATCAGATATAATTTTTGGTTGGGACGGTAGGGGCAAAGCATATGGTACTTAAAGTCGTAAGGAACTATTAGCAGTCTTAGATTTTTCATTTCTTTTAATAAAAAAAATATTATCCTCTTTTAACATAACAAAATCTTACAGTTTTAAGAAACTATTAGCAATATTACTTTTTTTCGATTTTTTTATTAAAAACAAAAATTATACTCTTTTAACCGTTAAAATCTTCATTAAGTTTCAAGTCCTACTTTATTTATTTCTTAAAGCTTTGTTTAACATCAGCCTATTGCTTGTTTTACTTTTCAGGTTTTCGGTATTTATCAGTCTTTCTGATAGCCTCTAGAATATCTTCCTTACTTAAAAGAAATTTATAAAAATTAATACAGTTATAGTCTTTGAAATTGTCTTTTATTTTGATCACTGACGAGACTGTTTCTGTATTCAATAAATTTCTTTCTTTGATCTACTGTTGCGTAATTAAAGAAAATATTTTTCCGACCTTGGCGTTATGGGCGGGAATGCAAAACAAATACACTGCGACCTCGATTCTTGGTACCTCGATCTTTGCAATTGCAGCGTAGTGGGAGAAGCGCCGAGCCAATCGCGTCAGGCCGCCGTCAGCCACCAGCGGCGCAGAGACGGTTCTGAGCAATGTGCGCAACCCCACTCCTTGCAAGAGCCGGTCCCGCACAATTCCGATTATCGAGGTCGCAATGTACTGCGCAATTTTCAATAATTCCAAGTATAAAGAGCATTTGGTGTTCTCAAAAATTGTAACCAAAGTTGTTTTGCATTTAAAAATTCCCCTTGCTGGTTCAGATTTTGACTGAAAGATTTTAAATTCACCCACTCATCTATCAATTGTGTGTCATCAATTTCTATGTTCTCGCGGTCTGAGATTCTATCGCTATTAATCATAATGGTATACACAAACAAAAGGCAAAATCATTAGAAACAATTTTTCCAAGATAATTTTTTGAAATTTTGCGTGAATCTTCTTGAACGTCGTATTATAATGAGTAAAAAATTTGAGAAGGTTTCATCGTCTGGTAATCGAGATATTCAGTTTTTGAAATCGCAACTTCAACATAAGGTCTTATGGGAAGTTACGAAAAAAGACGATATTTTACAACAAATTACTCGATTTCTAGACGTTCAAACTTTCTCAAATTTTACCCACAGTTGAGTATGATTGTTAAGAAGGTTCATACGAATTTTAAACAGTTAAACTTGGAATTTATCAAACGCATGAGAAACGATAGAACCTCCTTAAAAAAACCACAGTGTCTTCAATAACAGTCCATTGAGTATTCTTATTAAAACCCGGACTACAAATGAAACGCCGCCCGGACGCTCCCCAGACGCCCTGTAAACTAGGACAAATCCGGGGAAACCCGGACGGATGGCAACCCTACATGTATTCCAAATATAATTGAAATATGGGCTGCATACATCCCGAATATGGGTTGAATATGCGATACCCGTGTAGAAATTTCCGAAAAATCGGAAATTCTCTAAGAGAATCGAATAAAAAAGTACGAGTTCATGAGAAGCCGGCAAGAACTCCTGATATGACTTTAATTGCGACGGACTTCTGTTAATATTCCGTTCTCGCGTCATCTCGCAGCAAGTCTGGAAACTAACGCGACGCTGCCTACGTTACGAACATGTGACAGGCGGCCGATTGCTTGTTCTCACGGGACAAAAATGATAATATAAATAATAATTAAAAGTGTGATTACAATAAACTTAAATAATTAAATAAATATTATGTTAGTTTGTACATGCATCAATGTTTTCACATTTTTTTTCTTTCCGTTTTAGTTGCAGGTATAAAAAAAAATATTTCGCGGGATATCAGGCGAGCGATGCCGCACTTCTTGTACGTGAAAATAGATATTAAAAGAGACATGTATAAGTTTTATAAATTTTTTCAGCTTTTCGAAAAAAACATGAACAAAAATTTCAAAATTTGGCCAACGGCTAATAAACAGCTTTTTAGATTAAAAGCTAAAATTTGAGAAATTTTCACAAGCATTATCGGGAAAGTATTATTTTTTTTGCAAAATTGAGAATTTTGTACTCAAATAACCTATATTTTCAAACAAATTTTGTGGCGGCAGACCGCCATAAAAATCGAATAAAATCAATTTTTGTTCATTTATTCATTTCTCGTGTGTTTATGGAGACCCATCTTGAAAATTACACATTCCAAGTAAAATTTTCTCAGCTTTTCGAAAAAAAGATTGAAATTTTTTTCAAAATTTGGGTAATGGCCAAAAACAGCTTTTGAGATTTAAAACTCCATTTTAAGAGCTTTTTAAGTGCATGAACAAAAAAATAATATTTTTTTGGAAAACTGAGACTCTCACGCCAAAAACTTGAAAAAAAAAAATTTCTATTGTGGTGAGAAGCCGTCAAAACAAAATGAATTTTAAAAAAATCGTAAAACGAGCTAAAACACCCCATCATACAATAAGTGCGAAAGTTAGCGGGGAAAAAATCGGAAAAAATTTGGGATTCTGTTTCCCGATGAAGACTTTCAGCTAAAAAAATTGAGAAAAGATCTGAGGGGGTATAAGGCCGGTTCTGACGTCTATAATTGGTGAAATATGGCTCATATATTTTATGCATAATTATATAGTATACACCGTATAATTTACGTGAACAATTCTAAAAAATACGATTTTTATAAGTTCACAAAGCATATATTAAGAATATATGCTAATATATATGCAACACATATGTGTGGATTTAAAATATATGTACATATATTCGAAATATATCCTCACATATTTTGCGTATATTAAAAATATATAAATTTTCGGGAGGGACGTTGGGCAATGTGGATCGTAGATTTTTTTTGTTGAAGACTATATTTTTTTTCCATCCTAGATGAATTCCCATTCATAAGCCTGTTTAGAGTACTGATGAAATTATGATAAATATTCCGTGCAGATGGTAAGAAAAAATTATAACCCGGACCTTGGATAATACATATTTGTTCTGAGACTTTTCCTCCTAGATATTGCTGATTGCAAAAAGTATATTAGGGTAGATGCATAATCGGTTGTCGCCATTTTCATTACTATTTTCTGTTCATTTTCATTTACTCACATTTCCATATTAATACTTCAACAGTATTTATATAAATCTTCATAATCTAATCCACGTATCCCATGGACGCACGCATCGGGTATTTTTCCCATCGGGTATTTTTTCCGTATGTACTACTTTCTTCCGGTAGTATTTTTTCTTAGATTCATTTTAATCTTATGCCTTATTTTCATCTTTAACCTTATGTCATATATTCGTGAAGCCATTATCGTCATCAATCATTACTGACAATCTGATTGAGATTTTAAAAAATGTTTTTTTTTTTTCATTTCCCGGGAATCGTTAAAACTTTCATCAGCTAATTGACAATAAAGAAAGAAAAATCACCACTTGGTATTTCTATAGCCTCTAATTTTTCCTCGTAATCACTCTTCCTCTGCGCGCTTACCCGGAAATTTCTCGTCCGCTCTTTGCTTCTCTTCTTTTATGCATTTTTTTCAACGTCACTGCCAGGCTCGAGGAAGCTCCATCGGGAATCTCCTTTTTTTGGGTACCGTACATAATTACGCTAGCGTGACGTTTCAGAGAAGGATTTGAAAAAATTCGGATTATTCAGTGAGTGACTCACGAAATGGTGAATTTTATATATTATAGAGAACGATCTACCTTGGAAAATCTTGTTGAACCACTGAAGATTATTTAAATACCGCCTGATTGCGGGAAAATTATTTTTCATATTTATTTTTTACCTGATGTATAGAAATGTAAACTCTTAATTATTTTTAGTACTTGCCGTCGAGACGCTGCCACATCTCTTAATCTGTCTCCTATCTTTATATGAGCGTAGCATTTTTTTTTATCCCAAATGAATATCATATCCGTCCTTTAGAAATCCTTGACTACCTTCGATATTAACTGTGCATAATTGGCATAACGATATCTAAAATTTGGCATTAACTCGTAATAATCACCGTGGGTCAAATTGATACGGACTTTTTTTGAAAATCTAATATTAAACGTTGTAAACCGGCTAAAACCGGACTCATACTGCCATTTAGGTGTGCGGTGAAATATTTAGTTCACGGTAGATAAGCAGCCATATTTTTGTTATAAACTATTTTTTTTTCATGAAAGTACCACACGACTGGAATAAATAAGGGATAACAAAAATGTCCTAAATTTTAAGTGGTTTTTAAAAATGCTGTATATCTCAGTGAAAAATGGTCGTATCGTGGTCTAAAAAAAGCATTTTGAAGCTTCAAGTTTCTAGTTTTGAGATCTTTCAGCGAAAAAAATTTCAAAGCTACAGGTTCCACGCAATCCTAAGAAATAATGTAAAAAAGGTGGCCAATTTTTTAAATTTTTTGTTGTCTGCAGTGACTTGGAAAATTTTTTTCCAGCTGAAAAATTGGCTCTTTTCTTGGGCCTCGATGCGACCACTTTTTTGCTGAGATATCGAACTTTTAATGAAAAAGGATCCTTTTGTATTTGACCATTGATATCTCAGCGACCAATAATCGGGCAAAAAATAAAAGGGGGTTTCAAAAACTTGAATTAATTCTCGACAAGGATTGATGACGGTTTAAAAACAAATTTTTTTTTCATCCTTGACATGAATTTGAAAAAACAGGAGAAAAAGAGCTATTTATGGTTTTTTAGCAAATCCAACGGCTATATTAAAAATATTGATAAAACGACTAATGTTAAGTGTGACATTTACAGCTCAATATACCCACAAAAACCCTACACTGTTAAAAAAATTTATTTGAAACAAACAAAATTTATTTGATGCAAGTAAATAAATTATTTGTATATAATCCGCTAATTCGTTATTCGGATAAAGTAAATATATTTTTGATAGAAATATCTTTGTTCAATAAGATCAAATATGAAATCTTTTAAAACAACGCACAGTTATTATACGGGAGTGTACGGGCGACTGAAATATCAAACCGATTTACTTCAGTCAAGTAAATCAAAATTTTAATAAAGCTTCCGAGTTTCTTCCAAATCCAAATCTATTGGTCGAATTACATATTGTTTTAGATCAATATTATGATATTTTGCATTAACTGATATAGATAGTTGTATCTAACCGGTAATTAGTCCAATCAACAGGAAAAATGATCGATTCAATAAAATGCGTATTGGATATTTGTCCCTAAACATATTATAAACAATATATAGCCCTTGCAAAATAATTTAATATGCATAGTTTACCGGCCCCAAAAAGTGATAAATAGAAAAAAATGAAAAATCTGCCCCAATTCTCCGATGTAATTTTTCTCTCCGACCGGGAATCGAACCTTCGACCCTGCCTATCGTACCTAATTAACTTACACGCTACCTATTACGCTATCGACTACTACTATGCACTTGAAAAAAGTTAAGGGTTATGAAGATTCGAATTTTATCCGGCAAGGGACAATTTATTTTGTTTATGAATACCTTTTTTTCATGAACACTCTGCTCGCTATAATTCGTATATATCGTACATACAAAAAATGCAAAATCATCAGATTGCTATTGATTAAAACTTTCGTTTTAATCAATAATACATTGTTCAAACAAAGACACAATAACAAATTGTTTAAACAAATAAACAATTATAAGTCGGTTAAATTTTTGGAGAGAAAAATGTTTACATAAAATGAGAAAAAAAATCAAGAATTTTAAATTTAAAAAAAAAACGATACATTTGAACAATGGTTATAATTTCACCAATTCTTTGTAGTTTTAGTAATTTGTTATTGATTAAAACGACAGTTTTAATCAATTGTTTAAAAAATAATTTCAAAAAGTTGTTAAAAAAACAATAACAAATTGTTTTAAAAACAAGCAAATAACAAATTGTTCAAACAAATAAGCAATAACAAATTGTTTAAACAAATAAACGATAACAGATTGTTTAAACAAATAAACAATTTTTAGAGAGAAAAATGTTAAAATAAAATGACAAAAAAAAACGAAAAGTATAAATTGATTGATTTTCGTCGTTAACTCATTTTTCGAAAAAATGGACTTAACCCGTTCTGCGCAGATGCCACAGAAGAATCATCTTTATTTTCGATTTTAGAATACTGTGTCATAATATAATATAATTTTTTCTTGTACCGGAAAAATACACGGTAAGATGAAAAACTTCAATTACTTGGGTCAAAAAATTTTGGTTAATTCACTCATAAATTTTCCATATACACAGCTAATAACTTGAATTTGTGTTAAATGAATAAAATATGATGCTCACATAAAATAATCATTTCAGATAAATAATATCGATACTAAAAAGGAAATAATCCCATTTTAGTATTAAATAATTTTTATTTGGCTTGATAAAACAGAATGTTCCGATGGATCATCCGAAGTAGTTGAATCAAGTAATTTATTTTTGTGATCTCAGGATACCACGTCTTTGCATCTGGGTATATTTTCTTGTACCACAGAAAAACACAATTGATGTAAAAAATGTAAATTACTTGCTTACAGCATTTTTGGCTTATCCAATTAAAAATATTACATATACGCAACTGATAACTCCGTTTGGTGTTGATCAAATAAAGTATTTTGATAAAAAATATTAATTATTTCCATCTAATATTTGTGGCTTGCTGTTCGTAGAAAACCTGCATTTGAATAAAATAACTGTAACTAGTGTCAATGATCTAGATTGATTTGACCAAACAACTGCTACGAAGAAAATGACTTACTGAGCGCAACTTCTGTTTTTATTCAATGCAAAGAAAAAACGATTTGTCTCAAGTAAATGTCACTCAAGTAATTTGGTTTATTTGGATCAAATAAATTTTTTTAACAGTGTATAAAGTTTCAATTTGATCTATCAAGGGGTTTCTATGTTTCAAACGATCAAATTTAAAAAACTAAAGGATCATGTTTTATTGCGCCTAAACACTTAGTAATCATTATCAACATGAAAAAAAATGTCTAGCTTTTTCCACATTTTTATCGCAAACAGCGTTTAAATTTATCGAATTTTACGTACTGATCTGTAATTACTAGCTATATTTTAAGCTTAACATTTTTGTTTGAGGTAAAAAAACTTGTTTATTTAGTTTACCGTGAAAAGTTGACTTGTCGGTAAAATTATTACCATTTCTGTAAAAATAAAAACTTAGGAAATCCTTCGATTAGGTATTTCGGAACGCAATACGCTAGCGTAAAATTCGTTTATGTTTACTTTGGAAAGCCGCTTCGAAGTTCTCCGACGAGCACATTCACATTTCCTTCATTTTTCAATAGGTTTACATACAAAAGTTTTGACGCGTACCTCAAAATATGTAATTTTCGATAGCATTTTGTGAATTTCAAGAAATACTTATTACAACCGTAAATTTTTTTTTTGTTGAAAATAACATTAGTTGACCAATTCTGAGTAGGCATAATCCTTCAAGCATTGCGGGTGCTATCAGCATATCAGGACGGTGGTTCTAACAACCAGTTAACTTGCGATTGGTCATGTTCGAGTTTTTATCTTTATCGGGAATGATATACCGTAACTCCAGGGCTTCAACATCCCCGTTGGTAAATAAGAGAACCTTTAGGTTTGGCCACTGCTTTTGTGCTTGCAAGAGTTCGCAGGCTCCATCGCCAATTCCACGGGGGAATGCCAAGTACACCAGCGTCGCGGGATAGTGGGTCACCAGGGGATATCCATTCGAATTACAAAGTAGCAAGATTAATTGTTTTATCTGGCAAAGCGGGTTTGAGTTCTCATACACCGTCTATGTACGGATGTTGGGGAACAGGCGCACCACCATCAAGCCTGGGGATGTGCTCTCGTGCTTGCAGCGAAGCCTTTCTCATTTGGCCGATGCTTGTGTGCTTGCGCGCCCAAGGACACTTCTCTTTGCCGATAGTAAACGCCACCAGTGGCACGATTCATTTGATTAATTGTTCCCATTTCCCGGTGAACCAGCGCTGAGAACACACCTCGGGGAAAGTAAGTCGCGCGGGGAATTAAACTCTATCTACCATCCACCATTCATCGGCATATATATGGGGCATTCCAGGTCAACTCATATGGTCATCGGCCTGATCCCCTCGGATTCAGTTGATGAATTTTTTTTGGTCGTGTTTTGGTTCAAAAAGAGGTTATTTTTTCAGATTTTCATCACTTGTTTTACCCCACTAAATAATTTATGTTCGATAACTTTTGAGTGAAGATGAATTTCAGATGAATTTTTTCAGGTTCAAAACTCTGCAATTTTTTTCATAAAATTGAAGAAAAAATTTTTTTTTTACAAATTTCGAAAATTAAATATTTTAATGATGGTTCCCTGTGGTGGAAAAAGAAGAAAAATAAATCGTATCTTGGTGAAAAAAAAAATTTCCTATATTTTGATAATATGTTTTCTATATTTTGATAATAGATTTTCTATATTTTGATAATAGATTTCATGAAATCGATTAATTATGGCGTTCAAAAAATTTATTACTTTTCGGACGGAGCACCGCAGCTTTAAAAATAAGTTACCCAGCAAACACAGTTTCAGAATAGTTACGAAAATGTTCTGTAACGGACGTTATATTGGATGTAACATTTATGTCACAAGCACCGTAAATGAAGCAGTGCTTGTTCAGAAATTTGTCGTCCCATTGGAACGTTATCGTTACGGAAAATTTACGAATAATATTTATGGCAAATACTCAACACATAGATGTAACTGTTATGTAAAAAACTCAGCACAAAGATGTAACATACCCAGCTCATATAGATGTAACACACTCGGCACATTGACGTAACAAACTCATCTCATAGCCATAAAGGTCAACATAACCTCAAAAATTGTTTAACACATTTTTCTCGAAGATTACTTGATAGAATGAAAGCAAAAGAGTGAGGTGGCCTGCGTAATTAATTTGTACAGGTGGCCTCACTTTTTTTTTTTCATTCCATTCAGTCGTTTTCGAGAAATACGTGTTAAAAGTTTTAGCTCCATCTCTCTCGATCTCACGAGAGCGGAAAGGCGCGGAGGAAAGATCATTGATGTAACTGTTACGTTACGAAACATTCAATTTTAATTTCATTTGCAATATATATTTCTTCATAATTTCGATAAAATTGAGTTCTTTTTATTAATCTTTTAATATTTTTGAACATTATATAATATTAGGGAATAAAAAAAAAAAAGACGTCGCCACCTGGGTTTGAACTCCCGACTCCCGAGTTTCATGGTTCCCAGCAAACACAGTTTCAGAATAGTTACGAGAATGCTCTGTAACGGACGTTATATTGGATGTAACATTTATGTCACAAGCACCGTAAATGAAGCAGTGCTCGTCCAGAAATTTGTCGTCCCATTGGAACGTTATCGTTACGGAAAATTTACGAATAATATTTATGACAAATACTCAACACATAGATGTAACTGTTATGTAACAAACTCAGCACAAAGATATTACACACTCAGCTCATATAGATGTAACACACTCGGCACATTAACGTAACAAACTCATATCATAGCCATAAAGGTCAACATAACCTCAAAAATTTTTTAACACATTTTTCTCGAAGATTACTTGATGGAATAAAATTTAAAAAAAAAAATAACTTATATCTTTTCAAATTTAACTTATTAGCTACATCTTTTTTCTGACAAATGCTCCTCAACTTTGCGCGGATCCGAGAACGTTCATTTGCCGATTGTGGGGGATTGGACCTGCCTGAATACTGAACCTTTCTAACGATCTACCTACTACGCTATCATCTTCTTAAGAGCCCGTGATATTTATATTACATTTGAGGTACATATGGGTCATTCAAATTTATTCTTACTTATTGAACAAATACTTTATAAGAGATTTGAAGTTGATAAATTATTGACGAAGGGGCCAGCCCACACCGATGGCGAAGATGCGATGGGGGGGGGATGTTATGCCAAAATAGCATCGAAAATCATAGTAGAAATTTATTCCAGCAGGTTTAGAGTCGAGTTCTCAAGCTACTCGACGCTCAAAGACAGTTTTTACTGGGGTGTTTTTCTGTCACCACAAATACCCATGTAATTACGCTCACGTAATTACACTCATATATCGTTTACGTTTCTTAATCGACATAACCTCAAAATGATTCAAGACATTTCTGGTAGTATATGTATATATATATATATATATGTATTACGGATATGTTACAAGAAATTTCTTGTAACATTTATGTAACACATAAAACGTATTTGCTACGTAGCCTGTACTACGAAGATTATAATATCACCAATGTTCCGTAACTGTTACGAATTTGTTACAAGAAATGTCACGTAACATTTACGTAACACATTATACGTATTTGCTACGTAGCCCATACTAAGAGATTATAATATCACCAATGTTCTATAATTGCTACAGCAATGTTCTGTAATTGTTACGGATTTGTTATAAGAAATATCTTGTAACATTTATGAAACACATTATACGTATTTGCTACGTAGCCTGTACTACGAGATTATAATATCACCAATGTTCTATAATTGTTACAGCATCGACTCGTAACAATTTTACAGGTTCACAGTATTATATGTAAATATCTCATAACAGTGACGAGATCTTAACGTATCAATATTACATATTTGTGATGTCTACAGTTTTTCGTAATTCCTTCATCTTTCATTGACGTCCTTGCTACATACTGTCATAACGTATTATATACATCTCGTTCACGTCATTATGAAAAAGTTTCGAATTTGTGATGAACATTATATGACATATTTATTACATTTCAATTATACGTAAGGGTTTCGTAAATTATCCAAGTGTGTTTGCTGGGAAGTGCAGAATTTTATGAAAAGGAAAAACTGGCTATTAAAAAAACTTTTGAAAATGTCCGTATCGTTAAGAATCTGCAAAAAGTTCACTGCCTAACCTCCGATGCAAATGGTACAGTGATAGTTAAAGATTACTCTCCTTCGATATCCCATAAAAAAATTCGGATTCTCCCATGAATTGAAAGTTTTTTTTTTTGAGATAACAGTTGAAAAAACAATTCTTTTTATACTTGCTCTCAGTAATTGAACGAGCTGCTCGAGATAAGCCCATTTATGCCCCAGCAGAATGGGTAAAAATTATTCGACAGGCAAAAAAAAAACTGGGAAGCAATATACTGTGTATGAAATGCAGTTTGATAAATTTTTAAATTATAAAGAATATAAAAATCAAGTAAGTAATCTATGTGTAATGTCTTCTGTATTATTTTTCACGATTTCGAAAGTCAAGAAAGTTAATTCGTCGACTAAGAATTTTTTAAGTATGATTAGAAGTTAATAATCAGATATTCAATTTGACTGTATAAACTGTACCTTCCCTTTGTTTCAGATGATTTCATCGAACTTATGCTATGCAGATAAGTCAAAAGTTAAATGGAAGTCAGGAAAATGTTTCAGAGTACAACGTGAAAACAAGCGGTATGTCTTCACATTAATAACGTTAACCTAAAATTTCTATTTAATTGACATTTTTTGATTTCAGATGTATTTACATAAAAAAAGAGTTTTGGGAGCCATTTAGAACTGTTATTTTACAAAAGTCATTCAAAAAGAACGTTGTTCTTAAGAATCTTTATGATTCTAGACTGCCAATAACTCGAAGCAAGTTTAATGACCTAAATCATTTGTGTGCATCAGGCACAGTCCCACAAAAATATCATCGGTATTATCAAAGTTTCATTTTCAGCGATGGTAATAATTAATAAATTTTTTATTATTATTAAGTTATGTTTGTTCTAAAAAAAATAAAAAATCTATTTTCTTTATAATTTTAGATACAGATTATCCTGTCGATGGAGATGGCGTAGGACTAATACCCTGATGAATTTAATTTTTTTTCATTTTTCATTTGTTTTGTTACTTAAATAAATATTTATTCAATCATTTTAAGTTGCGGTGTGATAATTTCTCTCACCCTTGTGATTTTTTTTCATATTTTGACTTATAAATAATAAGAAACCGAAAAAACAGGATACGCCCTTATGACTTTGAAAAAAAAAAATTTTTAAACAGAAGGGCGTATATAAAAAAAAATTTTTTTTTTCGTGTTTTCCATAGATTTTTATGTTTTCAACACTTTTTCATTGATTGGAGCAAAAAAAATTTTTTTATCCCGCCCTTATGTTATTGCAATAACATAAGGGCGTATATTTTGAGATCCGCCCTTATGTTTTTAGTAACGCGATATGTTTATGCAACACTCAATTTTGTTGATCTAAATCGCGATTTAGTTCTGTAATTAACTAAATATTTTCTTCACTGTAAAAATATTTAGTCGTGCGTATTCAACTAAATAATTTGGTAGCCTCAAACGAATTTCGAGCTTTTCAACTAAATTTATTTTTCCAATATAATCGATGCTCAAAGAACTTGATGTATTTAAAGCAGAGTTAGGCAGCATGAATTACATTTTCAATTAAATTACGTATTTAATTACATATCATTATAAGCAATGTAATTGAATTGGATTCAATTACTAATTACTTCGGTCATCGATCACTGAATGCATTTCAATTACATGTAATTCAGATGAATATCATACAATTACTTGTAATTGATGCTAGAAGTAATTCAATTACTTGTAATTGATGCTAGAAGTAATGCAATTACTTGTAATTAATGCTAGAAGTAATGCAATTAATTGTAATTGATGCTCAAAGTAATTCAATTACCTATAATCGATGCTCAAAGAAATTGAAGTATTTAAAGCAGAGTTAGGCAGCATGAATTACATTTTCAATTAAATTACGTATTTAATTACATATCATTTTGAGCCATGTAATTGAATTGGATTCAATTACTAATTACTTCGGTCATCGATCACCGAAGACATTTCAATTACATGTAATTCAGATGAATATCATACAATTACTTGTAATTGGTGCTAGAAGTAATGCAATTACTTGTAATTGATGCTCAAAATAATTCGATTACCTATAATCAATGCTCGAAAAACTTGTTGTATTTAAAAATACAGAAGCGCTTCAAACACTTCAATGTTACACTCTGAGGATGGTTTACTATGACATATTAAAACTTTAAATCTAATTTAATTCAGCACAATAATTGACCAATTAGTTTTCCATTCACTTCACTAAATCGGTCGGATTTTCTCGGCAATATTCGGAGCGTGAAGGAAGGGGTATCGACGTTTCTTTGCAGATCTCAAAGGTCTCAGGGCCTCGAGGTCTCGGGGCCGGAGGATCTCCGCGGTACTTACGGCGAGGAGGAAATCATACAAATCGAAAATTTGCAAGATTTATATTACTATCTTTAAATTATCTTTCTAAGAAAATGAAGCCCGATATCGTACAATTTGTATAACTTGAAGCGACCACCTCATTATTTCTAATGAAACATATGCATTTTTTAACTCATTTTTCTTGGGTACTTTTCGGCTAATTATTTTGGGGTTGATCTGAGGGCCTCAAACGTTTCTCATAAAATTTCATAGAAAAATCGTTATCCTTTAAGCTATTTCTGTGAAACAAATTAACCCAATGTGGCATTGGATATTTATATATGGGTCATTCCATGTCAAATCGACCAAGAGTTGGAATCGATCCGTCTCAATTTCGATGAAATTTGGTCAGAAGTTTTCGTTTTCAATAAAACGGAGCCCTACCGAAGGAAAAAAATTAAAACAATTTTTTTCAAAAGTTATGCAAGATTCAAAATTTCACAATTTTTCAAATCTTTCAACTTTATTTTTTAAATATCTCGAAAACTATTGTAGTTACGAAAAATCGTTCTGAATTCGTTTTGAAGAGTATACTTGGGGCTGAGAAAAAAAATATATATTCCGAAAAAAAAATTTGAAAAATGATGAATTTGGAGAATTTTGAATTTTCAAAAATCGAAACAATCGAAGATCCATATTTTATATTTGGTTCATTTTTTTTGATATAATACTTTGTACAGATCTTAAAAGATCCTGAAATTTCCAGGATGGTGTTTTTGTTTCAAAAATAAAATTTTTTTAATTCCCACACAGCAAAATTGATCCCGGGACCATCCTGAGACAGTCCCATTCGTGTCCTGCCAAGATAGTACGTCTTATGAATGTCTATGGGAGGTACCAGTAAGATATTGTTCTACCCGGGATTAATATAGGATGTCTTGAGGATATCCTGTCGCAACCGTGATTAGATGATCCCAACGGTCCCTCTTATAGACGTCTATGGCAGCATTAGTTCCAACCTTGCCGCGAGATGGCGAACGCTACTCACATGCGGATAATGTGAAGAGCATGCTTATATAGGCAAGCGCGAACACGGATATCAATTCGACACCGACAGAAGTCAGACCTCGAAAGAGGCTATATTACAAATACAAGGAGTCCTTGCTGACTCCCTCTGTACCGTACACATTTTGTTAACATTTAATTAATTAATTGAAATTAATTAAAATTAAATCGAAACAAGAATTATTATCGACTACTGCATTGGCAGTCCAGGAGACGTCCCGAAGATATCCTGAAGACATCCCGGGATGGCTGTGGGACCGTCTCATTCCGGTAAACACAGCGGACACTTTAGAGCCCATGAGTATCCCATGGGATCATCCAAAAGACGTACTTGGGACGTATTATTTTGTGACTAATAATTCTGGAATATCTCGGTGACGTCTTATAGGAGTCTCGACAATATCTTACCGATATCTCCAGTCTGCTGTGTTTGCAGTCTCAGAGACGTCCCGAGGATATCCCGGGATGCCAATGGGACCATCCCATTCCGGTAAACACAGCGGAGACTTCAGAACCCATGGGTATCCCATGGGACCATCCCATTACCGTCACGGGACAATTGGTGTGATGTCCAAAAGACGTACTTGGGACGTATTATTGTTGTGTGGGTTTTGGTAAAAATTTTTTTTTTTTTAAATTGTTATTAATTGAAATGTTCACTGCTCAAAATTATAGAATTACATGATTACTCAACTTTACTTAACTTAGAGGAAAAACAGAAAAAATTTTTTTTACCAAAATTCGAAAATTTTTATTTTTGAAACAAAAACACATCATCCTGAAAATTTTAGGATCTTTTAAGATCAGTACAAGGTATTATATTTGAAAAATTGAACAAAATATAAGATATGGATCTTCGATTTTTTCGATTATTAAACATTCAAAATTCTCCAAATTCATCATTCTTCAAAAAAATTTTTCGGAATATTTTTTTTTTTCATAGCCCCAAGTATACTATTCAAAATTAGTTCAGAACAATTTTTCGTAACTATAATAGTTTTTGAGATATTTTAAAAATAAACTTGGAAGATTTGAAAAATTGTGAAATTTTGAATCTTGCATAATTTTGGGAAAAAAGTATTTAATTTTTTTCCTTTCGTAGGGCTCCGTTTTATTGAAAATAAAAATTTCTGACAAAAGGGTGTAGCCAGATAAGCATGGTGAATCGGCCCCCAGCGAATTTTGTGTCACCGATTTTCTACAAAGTTTCTAACCTAAAAAAGTAATTTTGTGCAAAATTAGAGCTTTCTACATCGATACCGAGGGATCTTCATGTTAAAAAAAGTGTTTTTTTTTCGTTTTTTGCAGTTTTCAAATACCAACAGGTGGCCGAAAAATCTTTAAAAATTCTGAAACATTAAAAACATGTCAATATTGATGGAAATTTTTTTCTTTTTTTTTCAATGCTAAATTCTATTTTTAATCATCAAATGGTCCTTTAAAAACATTATTTTGTAGCGAAGGGATTTTTCTACTTTTATGACAAAAATTGACATGGTTTGATTCTTCATTCCCTACATTTTGAAAAAAAAAATCCTCAAAATTCGACCTGCAACACATTGAAAAAAAAAACGACAAAAATTTCTCATTTTTTACTGGGAATCCATACATAGATCATTCTTTAGGTTCAATTAATGGGTGGTCATGGCTAGAGTAGTTGTGAGACCTAACAAATAGATGCAATCAATACGATTTTGCTGCTAATTTTAGTTTATTCACCCCTACTATTTATATTGCAACACATTAATCTTCATCACTATCCCTGTTGATCATGGCATTGTCTTCTTCAACATCGAAGAATCCTGTTTCCTATTTTTCAGCCATGAGCACCCATTTACTAAACCGAAAGAATGATGCATTTATGGATTGCCGATGAAAAATGAGAAATTTTGTCGCTTTCATTTTTTTTTCAATGTGTTGCAGATCGAATTTCGGGATTTCTTTTAAATGTAGGGAATGAAGAGTAAAATCATGTCAATTTTGTTCATAAAACATAATAGAAAAATCGCTTCGCTACAAAATAATATTTTTAAATGAAGATTCACTGATTAAGAATAAAGTTTAACATTAAAAAACTTACATACATATTTTCCTACCGACATTGACATGTTTGTAATTTTTCAAATTTTTAAAAGATTTTTCGGTCTTTTCTTGGTATTTGAAAAAATGCAAAAATTGAAGAAACACTTTTTTTAGCAGGATGACCCCTCGGCATTGATTAACTATTCTTATCCGGCTAAACCCTTTCTCATTTTTCATTGGCAATCCATAAATACATCATTCTTTCGGCTTAGTTAGTAAAGGGGTGCTCATGGCAGAAAAATAGGAAACAGGACTCTTCGATATTAAAGAGGTCAATGCCGTGATCAACAGGGATAGCGATGAAGATTAATATGTTGCAATATAGATAGTAGGGGTGATTAAACTAAAATTAGCAATAAAATCGTATTGTTTACATATATTTGGAACAACTCCAGCCATGATCACCCATTAATTGAACTTAAAGAATGATTTATGTATGGATTTCCAATGAAAAATGAGAAATTTGTGTCGTTTTTATTTTTTTAAATGTTCTGCAGGTTGAATTTTGGGAATTTTTGTTTATAATGTAGGGAATGAAGAATCAAAACATGTCAATTTTTGTCATAATAATAGAAAAATCTCTTCGCTACCTAATAATGTTTTTGAAAGAACATTTGATGATTAAAAATAGAATTTGGGATTTAAAAAAAATGAAAAATAAATTCATGAATGTTGACATGTTTTTGATTTTTCAGAATTTTTGAAGATTTTTCGGGCGCTTCTTCTTGGTATTTAAGAACTGCAAAAATTGAAGAAAAAAAAACACTTTTTTTAGCAGGAAGACCCCTTTTGGCATCGATGTAGAAAGCTGTAATTTTGCACAAAATCGTTTTTTTAGGTTAGAAACTTTGAAAAAAAATCGGTGACACAAAATTCGCTGGGGACCGATTCACCATTCTTATCTAGCTGCGCCCTTTCATCGAAATTGAGAGGGGTCGTTTCCAACTCTTAGTCGATTTGACATGGAATGACCCATATATAAACATCGTATATTAACAAACATTTATTAAATAATTAAAACCCTAAAATATTCCAATTCACGTAATTCAATAACATCATCGTGATTTAAATACAATATGGTCAATTAATTACTACGGTATATGAAATTGAATTACATTTGTGTAAATAAATTACAAGGATGTAATTAAATTATATTGAACAACGATTTTTTCGGGCATCATTTCAATTTTGATGCTAATTACATCCCACATTGTAATGGAATTCTGTACTAAATACAATGCTGAAAATAATAACCATCAAAATTCAAATTCCATTTCAATGCTCAAAGTATTTTATCACCGTAACATCTTGATTACAAATTTGCCCAACCCCCAAGTAATAATCCCCAAATGGATTATTACTTTGATGATAAATGATGAAAAATGCAACTAGTTTTATATCGGGGGGTTGCATAGGGAAAAAGTTATAGGAGTTGTAATTCACAAAATCATCATAATAAAAAAACTATTGCACCTATCTCGATGGATTCAATCGCACTTTGAAGAGGGCAAAAAAATAGTACATACGGGTTTTTGCGTCTTTCTCGTAAATAAAGTTAAGGAGGGAAACTACCCTTATATACATTCACATTAAATCTCAATAAAACGGCAGCTATTCTTTTTTTTCTTATTTCTTCTCTTCGTGATCCATTTTTTCTTTAAATTCCCAACATCTACATCTCAAAAGTTGGATAGGTTTGTCTCGAAACTACATTTTGATAATTGGTAAAAGTGATAGAACAACAGTGTGCGTTCAATCTTAATCGTTTGATTTTCATTTGAAGGCAATTTGAGACTCTCCTAGTAAAAGATTTCACTTGAAATTTATTTAAGCAATTGATTTTACCTAATTGAGCAAGGAAAATTCGAAAATATCAATTTTTTCCGCTGATTATTTGTTTACATGAATTTCAACCAATAGGAGCTTGGTATTTAATAATACGTGGTACGAGCCAGACGTAATTATATCGGTAATTTGTCGAAAATTTCGCGGCTGTTGCTAGCGAACGAACGAAAATTTACTTGAAAGTGACTTATTTATTTAAATACCAAGCTTCTATTGGTCGAAATTTGGGGGAAAAAATAATCCGCTGAATACCCCTCGTACTTTGAAATGAATCGGGTATTTCCCTCAAGCTTCCCTGCCTAGTGACGTGCGTATGCAGTTTCGCACAAAGTTCACATACATGTTACTGTTACTAGACAACGAAACTATCGGGAAATACCCGATAATTTCCGACGAATATGAGCTTGATATTTAACATCTTTGTTGAAAAATTCGCATGTTATTCATCTCCGAATCGATTTTTTGTCGCTCATCTCGATGAATTTGACGTTTCTGACGAGTACGTGGGTTACAAACTATTGAACATTTTCGTTCGTTACCTAGCAACAGCCACGGAATTTTCGAAAAATTGCCGATATAACTTCGTCTGGCTCGTACCATGTAATGTTAAATACCAAGTTCCTATTGGTTAAAATTGGGGTGAAAAAAATAGTCAGCGGAAAAATTTGATTTTTTCGAATTTTCCTTGTCCAATTAGGTAAAATCAATTGTTGAAATAAATGTCAAGTGGAATCTTTTACAGAAAGAGTCTCAAATTGCCTTCAAATGAAAAATAAATCATTAAGATTGGACGCGTACTGTTGTTGTGTCACTTTCTCTCTTCATTTCAATTATGAAATGAAGTTTCGAGAAAAACTTATCCAACTTTTGAGATGTAGATGTTGAAATTTAAAGAAAAACGTATCACGAGGAAAAGAAATAAGAAGAAAAATATTTACTGCCGTTTTATTGAGATTTAATGTGAACATATATAGGGTAGTTTACCCCCTTAACTTGATTTGCGAGAAAAACGCAAAAACCCGTATGTACTATTTTTTTGCACTTTTCAAAGTGCAAATGAATCCATCGAGATAAGTGCGATAGTTTTTTTATAATGACGATTTTGTGAATTTCAACCCCTATAACTTTTATCCTATGCAACCCCCCGATATACAACCAGTTGCATTTTTCATCATTTATCATCAAGGTAATTATTCATTTGGATATATTCGATTATGTCAAGTGGAAATAGGTGAAACCTGGAAAGTACCCCTCGGGGGTCCCAACTTTAAGGGGTAATTTCACCCCCTGTAAACGTTTTTCCGCCGATAAAAAAATACGTGTCTCTTAGATTTTGATGTAGAATAACATATTTAAATTTCATAAAAATCGGTAGACGTCACCAGAAAGACTTTCCTTGTGAGCTCTACTGCGAGCAAAGTGAAAGAATTCTAGCACAGGTGCTCCTCGACCAACGGGTCGTTCGTTGAGATGACGGCCACGAGCCGCAGCAGAGAAAAAAGAAACCATGATGAATCCACGAGTTATAATCGGCCGAGCTGCTGAGTCAAAAAATGTCTTGGACACCGATCGATCCACCATCTATATCGAAAGAGACACCGAATTACCCCCCACTACTCGTCACGCTTAGCCGCTCTGGAGATCAATCAAGCAACACATGGCAAGTAATCAACCACCCAAACAATAATAAACGACGTAAGTGCGTGAATAACGAGAGCGTTGAGATTCTATAAACCTTAACTAATACTGTAAATTGCTTCTCGCCGTTAAGGGATATCGAGAACAAAATCACGCTCGACCAAGCCAACAGGGAAAACACCAACACTGACAGAAACGACAATAACGCAGATCAAATCGCAATCCCAAAACCTCCCCCCATTTTTGTACCAGGCGTACAAGTTATCCAAGAACTAACCGAAGAATTGCAAAATACAATAAACCAGGATGAATACACATACAAAACAATAAATAATGAAGGACAGATTACAATAATGCCGAAGAATCCCTCAGCGTACAGAAAGATTATCCAGGTGTTCAAAAAAGAGCATGCGAGTACAACACCTACCAACTAAAGGAGAAGCGCGCATACAGAGTCGTGATTAGATCATTTCATCCCTCGGTCCCCTTGGAAGACATAAAAAGTGCGTTTGAAGAACCAGGACATCGAGTACGCAATGTAGCCAATTTTTACCGCAAAGGCACCAAAATTCCATTGCCGTTATGCTTTGACGATCTAGAGCCGAACACAAACAATAAAGAAATATACAAACTCGACACTCTTCTTAATGCCAGAATCCAAGTAGAACCGCCCAATAAACGCAATAACCCGGCACAATGTACGCATTGCCAACGTCATAGTCATACAAAAACATATTGCAACAGAAGACCAAGATGCGTGAAATGTGGTGACAACCATGACACATCCGAAAACTGAAAATCCACCCGCGACATGTGTACTATGCAATTAGACCAAGACCCGAATTGCAAACCATAAACACATCGAACGAATCACCACCCCAACCTGAAGCAACAATCCGCGCCATACCTGATCTAACATACGCGCGTGTAGCAAGCGCTCACCAACGTACAGACAACGAACAAACAGATAACAATAATCTCACCGCGACCATCGAAAAAACATTCACCGAATTCAAAATAATATTGGAACGCCAAACACAAGTTATGAACATCATGCTAACTCTACTAAACACAGTAATTACAAAATTCTCCCAGCAAAACAGATAATTCATATTTAATAGCACTATGGAATTCAAATGGCTTGGCAAATCACCACCCGGAATTGCAAGCCTTTCTTAACATCAATAAAATCGACATCGCTCTCATTTCTGAAACTCACTTCACTAACAAAAACTACTTCAAAATGTTTAGATACAACACCTACGAAACAAACCATCCAGACGGAACAGCGCATGGCGGAACCGCTGTACTAGTCCGTAGCTCCATAAAACACCACGAATACTCCAAATATGCCACAGCAGAAATCGAAGCGACAAACGTCACAGTTATAGACTGAAACGGCTCACTAACAATCAGCAGTATATTCTCTAGCAGATTCGTCGACCCTGAATTTAGGGTCGTAAACAGTTTCGGTCGAGAGTGGTCGTTTTGTCGACCGTAATTTTTTGGTCATATGAAGGATCATCGCAGTCCGCTCGTGGGTCGTTACGACTGAGAATTATTAGTCGTAACGACCCATTCCGAGGGCCAGTTGGCTGGTCGTCACGACTGAGAATTATTAGTCGTAACGACCCATTCCGGGGGCCAGTTAGCTGGTCGTTACGACTGAGATTTATTAGTCGTAACGACCCATTCCGGGGGCCAGTTGGCTGGTCGTTACGACTGAGAATTATTAGTCGTAACGACCTATTCCGGGGCCCGTTTGCTGGTCGTTACGACCCGAAATCCTTAGAATATTTTTTTCCCAGCGCAAATTAATACAAAAATTTGTATAGTTTATTTCGAAACAGCGCCCATGCAATCGGAACTGATAAAATTGTACGCCCGAGATATCCACAATACTTAGGGATATTCGCAAGGGTCAGCTCGACCGAAAGTGCAATGGAAGAGCTTTGCCCTGGAGGAACCGCCTTAATCATCACGGTAACCTCTGCGCTAGGTAAGTACTTGGCTTGGCATGCAGGCTGTTCGGTATATAACACCGTCATATGCCTATTTCGTTTGGGCACAGAGCTTTGAGCGCGTGCGACGCGTAGTGGTGGACGCGTCAACTATAGCGAAGCTCTTCCATTGCACTTTCGGTCGAGCTGACCCTTGCGAATATCCCTAAGTATTGTGGATATCTCGGGCGTACAATTTTATTAGTTCCGATTGCATGGGCGCTGTTTCGGAATAAACTATACAAATTTTTGTATTAATTTGCGCTGGGAAAAAAATATTCGACTACGGATTTCGGGTCGTATCGACCAGCAAACGGGCCCCGGAATAGGTCTTTACGACTAATAATTCTCAGTCGTAACGACCAGCCAACTGGCCCCCGGAATGGGTCGTTACGACTAATAATTCTCAGTCGTAATGACCAGCCACCTGGCCCCCGGAATGGGTCGTTACGACTAATAATTCTCAGTCGTAACGACCAGCAAACGGACCCAGGAACGGGTTGTTACGACTAATAATTTTTGGTCGTAACGACCCACAAGCAAAATGTTTTCGACTGTATGTACGGTCGTCGAATCCGCTAGGGTTGGCACCAAGAAGACATAGAATTTTAAAAAGGTACAATTTGAGGCATTTTTTCAAACGCTAGGCCCGAGATTTCTAGCTGGTGGAGACTACAACGCCAAACACCGAATATGGGGTTCAAGACTCATCATTCCGAGGGGTAGGGAAATTGGAAAAGTCTTGGTTGCCAATAACTATGATCACCTCTCTATGGGACAGCCTACGTACTGGCCAACGGATCAACAAAAAATCTCCGATCGACTCGACTTTATCATTATAGGTGGGGTTGCGAGAGCATACCTCGACATCAAATCAAATACAGACCTATCTTCTGACCACCCACCGTTAATAGCTACGGTCAGCAGCTACTTAACGGAAAGTGTTGCAAAATCCCTCCCTCACAGTAGTAAAACCGTCTGGCAGATATATAAAGAAGGTATAACGAACGACATTGACCTCAGATGACTTATGAAAACCGAGGAAGATATAGATGCGGCTACAGAATATCTTACACAACTAATGATAGAAAAAACCTGGCGAGCGACCCCACAAGGAACGACAAATACGCCAAGAAATACGAAAAAAATCGACTACCGGCAACAAACCAAAGATAAAATAGCCGAAAAAAGAAGAATACGCCGAGTCTGGCAGCTAAGTCACAATCGAAACGACAAGATCAACCTAAATAGAATAACACGAGACCTAAAACAACTGCTCTTCGAATTTAGGAACAACTCAGTCCAACAATACCTTAGCGAATTGAAGAACAATAAAGACTCCGGCTACTCTTTATGGAAGGCAACCAAATCACTAAAATAACCACAGAAACTAGTTCTTCCCATCTGAACACGTGATGGAAGTTGGGCCAGAAGCGACAGAGACAAAGCGGAAACCAAAGCAGAGATCGACATCGAACAACTTTCTGCCAATGAACCTATCAATACGCCACTGCACACCATCTGAAATTAAGCACACGATCACCAGAGATCTCAACGCAAAAAAGCACCAGGATATGACCAGATAACAGCAAAGTTACTAAAAGAACTACCGGAAAAAGCTTTCGTATTCATCACGGCACTCTTCAACTGTATCATACGATTATCATACTACCCGAGCCAATGGAAATATGCACAGATTATAATGATACCAAAGCCAGGGAAACCACCTAACGAAGTCTCCTCCTACAGGCCAATTAGGTTATTGCCGATTATGTCGAAACTGTGTGAAAAGCTCCTCCTAAGAAGAATAAAAACACTCTTGGATAACACCAACGCAATCCCAGAGCACCAATTTGGGTTCAAGAGCTGACACTCAACCATCGAACAAGTACACAGGCTGGTGAGAATAATATGGGAATCCCTAGAAAGAAAAGAATAATGCTCTGCAGCTTTCCTAGACAGTAAGCTTTTGATAAAGTCTGGCACTTGGGATTGCTGTATAAAATAAAACAGTTACTGCCGCAATACTTTACTCTTTTCTCATCTTATCTCAAAATCGCCAGTTCCAAGTAAGACATAGACAAGACACATTTAACACCTACGAAATACAATCAGGAGTACCACAAGGTAGTGTCCTCGGACCGGTATTGTACACCCTACACACAGCCGACCTGCCAGTACGACGAGGGATTACCGTGGCAATATTTGCCGACGACACGGCAGTACTGACGGCAAACAAGAACCCAACCGTAGCTTCAAACACCCTACAAGAAGAACTAACGGACATACAGGACTGGCTTAACAAATGGAGAATCAAGACAAGCGAAAACAAATCCATACATGCCACATTTGCTCTCCAAAATGGACGCTGCCCACCCGTCAACCTCAACGGTCAACCACTTCCACACCACGATAACGTGAAATATTTGGGAATACACCTTGAACGAAGATTAACATGGAAAAACATATAACATCAAAAAGAAAAGAAATCAACCTTAAACTTTTTAGTATGCACTGGCTACTCGGGAGAAAATCACCGTTATCACTCAATAATAAAATACTACTTCACAAGTCAATAATAAAATCCTTATGGACATACGGGATACAACTATGGGGAATAGCAAGCGAGAGCAATCTAAACATTATTCAACGTGCCCAATCTAAGGCACTTCGCATGCTGTTCAACGCCCCATGGTACGTCTCTAATGACACCATTCACAGAGACCTACAAATAAATACAGTCCAGCAAGAAATCCAATAACATAGCACCAAGTACCTGGAAAGGATCTACATACACCCCAACAATCTCGCCACGGAACTATTCGACTAGACCCGGCGTGGAGAAACAACGCGCCTGAAGCGCCACAAACCTTCTTTTATTCTTCTTTACTGCGGCAAATGAGATTTTGTAAAAAAGGATTATCATTCAAAAAGCAGCCAAAAATTTCGACTTGTGCCATGTCTTATGCCTTGCATGTGGGGGGCCTTACAGTAAAACCAAGGGAAAATGGATCCAATGCATAAAATGCAAACTATGGGCCCACATGAAATGTGCCAACCCGGGAAAAAAGTTCATATCTGAGTGGGTATGTTCATATATATTTCAGCTATAGTCATATATATATATAAATATATTAGATATATTCATATCTGATATTTTACAGTATCATATATGATTAGGCCTGATCATATTCCACATCATATATGCATATATAAGATCATATCTGATCAAATACGGTATCTGTCCTGACCGTATATGAACTCATATCTGTTCATATCTGGCTGAGTACCAAGGTGAGTTCATACCGTACATTTGTATCTGAACGTACATGATGTGATATGTGAACGTGTCTGTTCGTATAAGATCATATCCGATCAAATACGGTACCAGACGCTGCTATATAGATCTCATATATGTTTATATCTGATCAGGTACCAAGACGAGTTAGCAGCGTGAAGTCGTATCTGAACATACATGCTGTGATATGTGAACGTATCTGTTCGTATAAGATCATATCCGATCAAATACGGTACCAGACTCTGCTGTGTAGATCTCATATATGTTTTTATCCGGTCAGGTACCAAGGCGAATTGGCAGCGTGCAGCCGTATCTGAACATATATGATGTGATGTACGATCGTATCTATTCGTATAAGATCATATCCGATCTAATATGGTACCAGACTCTGTTGTATAGATCTCATACATATATGTTTGTATCTGATCAGGTACCAAGACGAGTTGGCAGCGTGAAGCCGTATCTGAAGATACATTATGTGATATGTGAACGTATCTGTTCGTATAAGATCATATTCGATCAAATACGGTGCCAGACTCTGCTATATAGATCTCATATATGTTTTTATCTGGTCAGGTACCAAGACGAGTTGGCAGTGTGCAGCCGTATCTGAACATTTATAATATGTGATATATGAGCAGATACGTTCATATAAAATTCTATCCCACCAAATACGATACCAAACCTGCAAAATATACGAAGTCTTCTACAATCATGATATATATATATATATAACCCATGCCCGCTCTATGTATGTAAACATCTGAATATCGTAATGACTGCTCTAATAAAGGAACTGTTTCAACGGGGTAAGCTTTGCTCTAGCTGATATATTTAGCGTCATACCTGGTCTGATAGTTCGGATGAAATATAATTCTATCATATGGGCAGGTCTATTGTTCATAGATGTCATATATGATCATATATGATCATGTATGATCATATATGACCATTTATTCCCGGAAATTTCGAACATATATGATCATACATGGGCATTTTCCCGGAAATTTATGTTCATTAAAACTAGTAAGACATATACATATATGTATATATTATACCACTTGATTCCAGCATCCTCGAATCCTTATAACTGAAGTAACCCCTCATAACTTAATTTCAGAGACCCTGACCCCTCATAAGTTATGTAAACCCTCGAAACTTGTGTTCTCGGGCCGTTCTGACTCAGGTTTCTAGGTATATTTTTCTGGCATATGTTACAGTAATATGATACATGTATGATAATAATGAAAGTGGTCGATGGTGTAGTGGTTAGCATGACAGCGGGTGAAACTGAAAGGCCGGGGGTTCAAATCCACGAGGTGACAATTTTTTTTCTTCAATTTTTGTTTTTTAATTTTACTTTATCCTTAAAAACCACCAACGATGAATAAAAAACCAATTTTTACTGTAACTACTAATAAATGTATGGAATAAAGAATAAATAAATAATTAAAATATAGTTATATATTATTATATATGATCATATACGATTATGTATGACCATTATTTCCTGGGGTCTGACATGAGCACATCTGGCGCAATAAAATCAGATCTGGTCAAACCTGCTGCGATATGGACGGGTCTGCTCTCAAAATTTTAAAAATGGCCCGGATATGATCATACATGGTCATATGAACTTTTTTCCCGGGAAGGGACAAAAATATTCGTTTGTGTGTCTAAAATGCAACTCAGATGAAGACTGATTAAGCTAAGAGATAAGTCTAAAGTGCCATGTTCATTTTTTTAAGTAAAACGTTGTGATAACAAACTATTTATGATAAGTATCCTGTTGATTATTTACAGTCAAAGATTATAATCATCATAAGAATGACACAATGACTGAATAATACAAGACTGTGAACCAATAAAAATCTGTTCTTTCTTATAAATGTTGCCAGTCTTTTCATTGCTACAACTTGCCCCGAGCCTGTTACAATTAGCCCCAGACTTGGGGTAAATTGTAATAACTCCCTTTTTTTTTCAAAAAGCGTCTGGTGTAAAAGATGGGTAACGATTTTAAGTTATTTTTTAATTGGAATTAGTGCTCAAATATATACTTTACAAAACCTCTTACTCACAATCACAAAAGCAAAAACTGTTACAACTAGCCCGACGCTCCTCTACATCTATACGATCGTCTTAAGAGGAGGCTAAATACCGACATTTTTCGTGCGAGTGCGAGAGAGAAAGGATGATAGGGGCCGTGTGAGAGCGAGAGAGAGGGTCTTTAGCCTGCCCTTAAGGAAGGTCCCATTGAGTACTGTAATATTTGAGAACGTACATACGTGAGTCGTACCAACAATTTGGTTGCCGGAAACGTCGAAAAAGAGATATTCGGTCGGGTTTATGGCAATTACAACTTTTTCTTTTAATTTTGCCGCTGGTCGAAAATTTCGGTATAAGCCGGAGTTCGAAATGGCACAAAAGGGAACAACTAGATGTATCTGAACTAGATGTACGTGAACTGTCCAATCATCGGTAACTCTTCAGGGATTGGTATGTTTCCATCACTGATGGATGGAATTGTGCAAGATCTTACGCGAAAATATTGAACGAGTTAATTGCCATTAAAACAAGTATGGAATAATGATTGTACGTATAGTGAAATTCACTGTACCATATGTATTCGATAACACACGGTTCATGTTTTTCGCCCCCATGATTGTTCAACCGGATGTGGATCGAAGGTTCCGTCATATCCCGGAATAACGGTTTAATTCAAGCGGAACCGATAAAATGGGAATCGAAAATTTATTCGATATATATGTGTATATACATATGTATAAGTGCTTATTGCTTCTGCTGGCCCAGGTCTGGTTCGAGGCATAATAAGTTTACTGGACGTGTACTATATTTGATTCAACAAATGATTGGTCTCTATCGAAGAGACCAGTCATCGACCAGTTTTGAACCCGACCCCTTTCGATTTGGCTGAAATTTGTTGTCTTTTTTCTATCCCATTTAAAACATTTTTCAGTAAATTTTCAAATTTTTTTACTCAACCCAAAAAAAGTTATGAATTATTCAAAAAAAGGCTTTTGTTTTTCCAAATAGCTATAACTTCTTCAAAAATTGCCTAATCGCGATCGTTTTTTTTTCGAAAATTTTCGTCTTTAAATGTACTTTTCGAAAAAAAATACAAAAAAATTTAAGATCCTAAAGTCTATGAAATTTTTAACTTTTTCGAGAAAAATCATCGTTTTCTCGGAAGTGCATTTTTTATTTATTTATTTTTTACTAAAAAAAACTTCGTTCAATTCCGGAAAGAATGCCGCCCAAACTGGAGTGGGTGGAATGTTCCTTCTTTTTTTTTATCGAATGGAATTTTTTTTTTCGCAACTGGGCTTATTTTACAAAATACACCACTCTGTAAATTTTTGAGGATTTATAAATGATCTCAGAGTTTAAAAAATTGAGAAGAAAAAAAAATCGAAATTGGTATCCGCGAAATGTTTTGGATTTTTTTCAAAAAGGTTACAGAAGAAATAGAAAACACCTATTTATGATTTTTTTGTATTTTTTTCAAAAACTACATCCAAAAACAAAAAAGAATGCAAAAAATTGCCATCTGGGCCCATTTTTGACCAAGTCACAGGCTTTTGAAAAAGACATCCAACGCATATCGTTTTGAATCCGCCATTTTTTAATTTTGACCCGTCTTTGCTTTTTATTTTTCTTCTTTGATTGAAATTTTTTTTTTATCATTTATTCTATATTTTTTACGTTTTCTGATGATTTTTTAAAAACTCTAAATTAAATCTGAGAAAATGTTTTAACGGTGTTTACGAGGAAACTTATAATTTAGCTTAATGGTTTCTACTAAGGACTTCCTGGTTACATAATACGAATAGTAAATATTTATTTAATACTAATTCAAAAACTATTTTATTTTCCTTGGGCGTTTAAATATTTTACATGTTCTATATTCTTCAGAATTTAATTTAATACTTGAATTCTCTATATTTCAAAAGCCTGTGGCTTGGTCAAAATGGGCCTAGATGGCAATTTTTTTCATTCTTCTTGTTTTTGGATGTAGTTTGTGAAAAAAAATTATATATAGGTGTCTTCTATTTCTTCTTCAACCGTTTTGAAAAAAATCAAAATTTTTTCGCGGATTACCACTTTCGTTTTTTTTCTTCTCAATTTTTCAAATTCTGAGGTCCTTTATAAATCCCCAAAAGATTACCACTTTCGTTTTTTTTTCTTCTCAATTTTTCAAATTCTCAGGTCCTTTATAAATCCCCAAAAATTTACAGAGTGGGTGTGTTTTGTGAAATAAGCCCAGGTGCGAAAAAAAAATTTTCCAATCAATAAAAAAAATAGAAGGAAAATTCCACCCACTCCAGTTTGGGCGGCATTCTTTTCGGAATTGAACGAATTTTTTTTTTAGTAAAAAAAAGTAAAATAAAAAATGCGCTTCCAAGATAACGATGATTTTTCTCGAAAAAGTGAAAAATTTCATAGACTTTAATATCTTACATTTTTTTGTATTTTTTTTGAAAAGTACATTTAAAGATGAAAATTTTCGAAAAAAATCGTCCCGATTAGTCAATTTTTGAAGAAGTTATAGCTATTTGAAAAAACAAAAGCCTTTTTTTTGAATAATTCATAACTTTTTTTGGGTTGGGTAAAAAAATTTGAAAAATTCCTGAAAAATGTTTTTAATAGGGTAGAAAAAAGACAAAAAATTTCAGCCAAATCGAAAGGGTCGGGTTCAAAAGTGGTCGATTTGACATGGAATGACCCATATATATATCCATGTATGTTCATAGTAGAGACGTGGAGTTTCCGGTTGATTGATTTTCCCATACATGTTAGGTATTTGGATCTGTGATATCTGTTTTTGCCTTGATCTCTTTTCAATTGATGTCGATTCTCGTTCAAGTTTCCACGATTAAAGTATTCCGGTATGATTCGAATTTCAATTTAAAAAATCGAATCCGTCGGTATAACACCAATCCTGTGAAATCACATAGTTGTGTGGTGTCGCGCATACTTTGAATATTGCAAAATATAAATTCCCAATAATAATTGGGAACCACCGCGATTTCTCTTTGGCATTGTATTCAGGCAGGCTTCTTCTATAAATACTCTCACCTCCCACCCTCCTCAGGGGTTAAGGTCACAATATAGATATTTACCTAATCATTTAACGACAATGGGTTCTAAAAAACTTCTCGAAGGCTTGAAGGCATTTATAAAAACATTTATAAAAACATTGAAATGATTCTGACAGACGCCATAATCCAAAGTCCATTCATCTTATAGTAGTGACTTTTCTCTGTAGAGTCGATCGTAACAAAGATTCAGTATAGAATAGGGGTACCGTTTTGGTCAACTTTGGTCGACATGTTTTCATCATTTATTGGAGGATAATACTTTTGATAGAATCAGATATAAGAAACATCGCAACGGTCATTTCGTGGATTTACACAAATAGGAGAGTGCGTGGCACGACGGTCCCCCTAAAGAGTTTGGTAAAAAAAAATGTTGGTTTCTTGTCAAATTATCATAAATTTAATGTATTGACTCATTTTTAGGCCGATCTGCGATACCTGGGGCATAATGGACCATTCTAAAAAGTTTAGTCATAATTTTTTTTTTTCAAATTATGATGTTGATGTATTCATCCAATTTTAGGCCGATGCACTACATCCGGAGTAAATTGAAACATCACAAAAAATTTGAAGAAAAATTATTTTGAACAAAATTGAAAAATTTTCAAAAGAAAATAAAACCATCTAATATCTAAAAAATTAAAATAAAATATTTTTCGGGTTAAAAAAAAATAATAGTTGAAAAATATCGAAGTTATTCATTATTTAACGAATTTGTAATTACTCTATATATTTTCTATGTTAAACAAAGAAACAATAACATTAATTATGATTTATCGTAATCGTTTAAAAACGTAACAAAATAGTATATTACGACCCAAGGCCCAAAAGTTGGATTTCCTGGCGTGTGTGATATGAAGGCCGAGGCGAAGCCGAGGCCTTCATATCATGTACGTCAGGGCATCCAGCATTCGGGCCGTGGGTCGTATACTATTTTTCTTGATCCCCGAGCCGAAAGTACGTTCAATAATTAATTTTAATGTATAAAATACCGCAAGAGCATGACAGTTGACTTGCGTTCAGCCATATTTGTATATATATAGACTGACTTTACTTTTGTGGCCTGCGTCAGCGCGCCTACCGGCAATCTCGCGAAGTGTTGCGAAGACTGCGGGTTTTGGCCGGTCCGGGGGGCGGGAGGGCCCGCCTGACTTTTGCGAAACCGAGGCGAAGCCGAGGTTTTGCTGGTCGGGGCGGTCATTAAAAACATCAAAAAGTAAAAAAACACGCACGAACACACACAACACAACACAACACACGGGCGCAAACTGACTCGGCGAGTCGGGACGGAGAAACAAGGTGAGGGGGTGAGGCGAAGAAGCCCGAGAGAGTCCGATGCGACCCGAGCGTACCGTCTATCTCACTCTATGCTGGTCTCGGACCCTTCGGGCCAGTACGGGCATAATGCGTGCTAGTGTATGTGAGTATATAACCGGTCGCAAAAACCCCGTCAGAGCGCGCTGCCGTCAGGCGGCCACGGAACTTGCTCTTCCCTGTATGAATTGCGGCCGGGAAGTGCGTACTTTCGGCTAGGGGAACAAGAAAATAAATTTTTTGAATGTAATATTAAATTCCGTGAAGAATTTAATATATTACTTTTCACAATAATCACAAATATATTCGCCGGAATAATCTTTGTTTATACCTGCACAGGAATCATAAGACCATCCCTTACAATTATTACACTGAATCCATGATTCCTTAGATTCCGAGTAAAGTCCATTACAATAAAGACAATGGCAATCATTCTTTTCAACTTTTGAACATTTTTCTTTTTACTGCTTATGTGTGATAAATTTTTAAATTCTTGTGTGTGATGAAAAAACATTTTAAAATCATTTTTTAGAGAAGGCCGTCGTGCCCCAGATTTTTTTTTTTTAGTTTCGGCAAAATGTCGGTGAATTCGTTCACAATAGAACAAAATTAAACTGATTTAATGGTTGAAAGCCACAAAAAGTATTAGGGCCGGCTTAGGGAGGCCGTCGTGCCCCAGCCTCCCCTACTATAAATTGAAATCTGAAAAAGGGATAAAACAACGATCGGGAATGAATAATACTGAAAATGGTCGTAAATGCGTCAATGACGACAAACGGCACCGCTATCCTATATTGAAAGATAGAGAATTATTTTAGCTGATAGAGAATCGATATAAAAGAGCGTAGAAAGTTGAAATGTCACTCACCTGACTGGGACTGCAGACGGCGATCTCCGTGAGACGACAAGGTATCTCAAAAGGGGCATGATGTAAACGTTGTGGATGGCAACAAGGGTCGTTGCAGTCTTCCTCCCAACCACAATCGCACTCTTCTCCTTCCTCGACCACGCCATTTCCGCAGATTGCCGTCTGGGGCTCTGTTGGAATAATTGATTATCGACCTTGGATAGTATACCACGCGATGGGTTTCGCCCACGGTCAATCGATGATGTTATATTAATACATTGTATGTGTATATATCGACGATTTATATGCATTAGGGTGGTCCTTATTTAGGCAATGTTGTTTTTTCTTTTGTCGATAATGCTAAATCGGTTTTAAATAAATAAATAGAAACTCATACCAAATTTCAGCTCGATATCTTAATTTTAACCTGGCCCCCACGGCAGTCAAAGTTTTAAAGGGGAAATACGTGTATTTTATACGGTCAATGATTGTAACATTTTTTCAACTTAGTTAATATTGATTTAAAAATTTGAAACTTGGCACATATATTGCTTATAGTATAAGGTATATTTGTAGTATTTTATGAGATTTTTTATCTTTGATTTTCGACATACCCTCCCGCTAAAACGTTTGGACACATTTGTCGAATTTCGCACCACACTAAGAGTTTGATTGCGGAGTCAATAATGAAGATAGCTACATTTTTCAAGCGGCGTTTGAAAGAGGACATATTAACCTTCATTTAGCTTTTTTAGAAATTTCTCTACGATTCTTTTTGAGCCCGGTACGCACTTTTGAACATGGCAAATGGCCATGTTCAAAAGGACCAATGACCTCTGAATGACCTCTGAATGAATTCGTTCTGCGAATTTTCAACAAATCTTTAAGGGGATAAGAGTTCACAAAATATTTAATTATTCGAACACTGTTTATGATCGTTGTCGTTTGCGCAATTTTTGCGTAAGTGATCACGATCATACATACCCAGTTGTACATTGCTAACTCATCGTAATTACGTATTTACAAGGGGAATTTTGGTGGGAGCCAAATTTGGGAAAGCTGCTTACTTACAGAGGAGGTTATGCTAATACGAAAAGATAATGAGGTAGCAATGCGCAAGTTTGAATTTGCACGATTTTTTATTTTCGCCATTGTTGGTCGGTGGGTCGAGGTCGTATGTGATACAAACTTGACTGAGATTCGACAGTCTATTCTAATTTATCTATTATATCTATCTATTTTATAATTTTATTTTTATCACTTTTAAGGATAACTTATTTCATTACGACTGCTACACTGTTAGTATAGTGCCTATATTTTATAAACGATTTTTATGACTTTTTTATCACTTGTTTTAGGGTACATACAGTCCACTGTTCGAATTAATAAAATATTCAAGGGGATATCCTTTATCGAGCAATATGTCGCAAAGAATTATAATTGGAATGAGGTCATCGATGTTATTAAAGATTATGGGTACAGAGGCATTAAAATATTCATGTATGCAGTATGATGAATATAGAAGAGCGGCTGTCTGCAGTACTGCAAATATATTATTTCGTTGACAGGTCATGCATGACTCGGCAATCTGTATATTTGTTCACAATCCATCCATTACGTTAAAAAGTTATGAGAGACACGGCCACGAGTGAGAGCCATAAATTTAATTACAAATCATTCAGTGGATAGTCCGCTCATATTTTGCAACATAAAAATAATATGCTCGTATAGATGCGAATATTCCATTATTAATTAAAGCCCACCGTTCGGTCTACTGGTTCCCGAAATAAATTTCCGTATATATAGACAATATGGACATACTTTAATGTAAAATTCTATCATTGAAGAGCGGATGAGTTCACTCCGATGATGTTGAACATTAAAATCAATCATTTGAAGGGGCTACCCGAGCCCAATCCAGCGTATTTCCGCCCTCGTGCATATTCGGCCCATATTTTTCGCGAAAAGGTGTTTACGAAATTTTCTTAATCGACTTTGGATAAATGGAGGAGTTAAGTATGTTGAATATGATTTATGTTTATGTATTCTACTGCGACAATAATTTTTCAGATTGATTAATATAATTTGTGACGAGAGCGGATCATTAGCGCCAGCGTCAGTCAATTATTCAATGTCTTATCGTTTGCTTTGGCTCTCAAATATCAACCATGTTTTGGAATTGTCTGCCTGAAAATTTGTAAGGTCATGTTTTTCATTTAAATGACCGAAATGACAAGTAATTAATAATAATATCGGACCAGTATGTGCCGGACAATAGTCCTTAATTGGATGATGTGTGAATCAAAATTTTTGAATGGGCTAAAAAGTGATGTAAAACATTTATAAAATATAAGTAACTCACCAGGTTATCAAGTAAACTTAAATTTCCAGATGCTAACCTTTGGATCATTTTATTTTCACACTCTGTGTATAATTTTTTTCTCGACTGCACCGAAAAATTTGAAACGTGGAATTGGACCAGATTCACAGTGAGATATTTTTATTCTATTCAATAGTCGATATTCTCGTCGCATAGGTAAATCATGACTAACTTTTCAGTAGGACATTCTTACACACATATAATATGTATAGGGTCATTCCATGTCAAATCGACCCCTTTCGATGTGGCTGATTTTTTTTTCCTTTTCTACCCCATTGAAAACATTTTTCAGGATATTTTCGCATTTTTTTACCCAACCCAAATTTTTTTTTTCAAATAGCCATAACTTCTTCAAAAATTGACTGATTGGGACGTTTTCTTTCAAAATTTTCTTCTTTAAATGTACTTTCCGAAAAAAAATTCATAAAAATTTTAAGATATTAAAATCTACGAAATTCTTCACTTTTTCAAGAAAAATCATCTCTTTCTCGAATTTCGCCACTAAAATTTTTTTTTTCCACTCAAAAAAAAACTTTGATCAATTCAGGAAAAATGCCGCCTCCCATGGAGTGGGCCGACTTTACCTTCTATTTTTTCCATTTTTTTTTTTGAAAAATCAAAATTTTGTCTAGGATACTTTCATTTTTTTTCTTCTCAATTTTTCAAACTCTGAGGTCCTTTATAAATTTTCAAAAAAATCCAGAGTGGTGTTTTGTGAAATAAGCCAAGCTGGGAATTTTTTTTTTTAATCGAAAAAAATAGAAGGAAATGTCAGCCCACTCCATGTTGGGCGGCATTTTTTCCGGATTTGATCAAAGTATTTTTTGAGTAAAAACAAGAATTGCAAATGTCTAACTTCGAGAAAAAGATTATTTTTCTCGAAACAGTGACAAATTTCATAGAAATTTCTTAATATCTTAAAATTTTTTTGAATTTTTTTCCGGAAAGTACATTTAAAGACGAACATTTTGAAAAAAACGTCCCAATCAGTGAATTTTTGAAGAAGTTATAGCTATTTGAAAAAACAAATTTGGGTTGGGTAAAAAAATTTGAAAATTTCCTGAAAAACGTTTTTAATGGGGTAGAAAAGGAAAAAAAAAATCAGCCAAATCGAAAGGGGTCGGGTTTAACAGTGGATGATTTGACATGGAATGCTCCATATAAAGGGTGTTCTATTCTGAGGCAGATTCGGAATGATTGCCCGAATTTATAGCTGCTCCGTGATTGGATCTAGTTCATCTCGCATCTGTAAGATACGGATTATTTGTCAGGTGAACAGCGGATACGGCTTATTGAATTGAAACGTTTAAGAATATTTATTATCATTGGATTAGAAAGTTACAAAAGCTTGGATACATAATGTTCGCGCTTCTTACGCCGGAAACGGACTGACTCTCGCGGATCTTCGCAATTGTTTCTTAATCACAGCGCACTCGGTCCGAGCTAATCGGGTAATAACGGGTTCGTTTCGTTCATGTTTTACATTCGGCTATTCTGACCTTCTGACGGCCTCGGCAGGATAACATTTTAACGTTGTATAATAAAATTGTTGTACGTAAACAAAAAGAAACAACCTTTTTTTCGTTTGATACATTCATAGTTTATCATGCTCGATACCACGGACTCATATTTGCTGATTGTCATACACCGTTATAAGGCCGTTGGGTATTTTGAAACCCTTCTATATCGGTGACCTCATATCTATCGTTTTCAAGTTTTTCTGCTATTTGATACGGTCCTTTGAACGCAGTTATGAGCTTATGTGATGCTCCGGCCGAATTGTCGAAATTCTTAATGGAAATCAAATCGCCTACCGAATACTCGTGGGTGTCTTTGCGTTTCTTATCGGCATACTCTTTGTTGTATGTTTGTGAACGTAAAATCCTCTCATATGCGCGCGTTCTAATATTGTCTAAATCAGCTCGTTCTTTCTTATTTTCATCGCATACATATTCGCATAAGTTATCGGTAGTCTTTTCGCGCTGTTTCATGCCGAACAACAATCGACTTGGCGTTTCGCCCGCGACTTTGCTTACAGAATTATTTAACGCGTGCTCAACGTCAACAATGATCTTATGCTTATCTTTCCTGCTGAATTGTCAGAAAGTTTGGCTAACATCGGAGTTAAAGTTCGATTGACTCTCTCCACTTGGCGATTAGCTTGTGGTGAGCCCGTCGCAATCATAATATGCTGAATTCCT